>OZ025255.1:8756893-9077920 GCA_964019135.1 Arenicola marina
TATGCCTGATTAGTCTTAAGCGCTATGGACACAGAGTTAATTTGTCCTACGTGCAGAATCGTAACTTATGACTATTAAACGGCGCGCTCTGATGAGACGTCTTAAAACGTGTACCGTTGCGCGGCAGTAAATCATGACTACATGATGTCCTGCTGATACCAGCCTGCCAGTCTATGGCCATAGCCATATAACTACCACAACTCGTGTTTGCATTAATACGATATTACTGTAACCATCGTCTCCTTGTATTTGCTAGGCGTCATGTTTTCTGCATAATGTGGGTGCATTACACCAATGAGTATCAGAGGAGGATGGGTTTAGGAAGCACCAGACTCAATTTTTTCAAGAGAAATGCTACGTGTCGTGTTGGCGTCCATTCCTCTGCGTAGTAGTTTGTATCCTTAAATATTAGGCTATTTACGCGATTATTTGTCGTTATGAAGATTAGGAAAGGGTTGTGTGGGTGCATGGTCATTTAAACAAAAATGCATGGATGGAGCAGTATGGATCAAACTGTGGTGATTGCGTGAAGGCATCCATATGTGTCTGTGAAATGTCTGGAAAGAGGAATCATTAAGCCCCCGCCCCCTAGCCCTGATACATGACTCTCATACGCGCTGGTACCCGACGCGCGAGAGAGTCATGAAGTACAACCCGCATCAGACCAGGAATTGGTGGGGGTGCATGTGCATCATGTAGCTATTTGCCCTTATCACTAGATACCCAACCACCAAAAGTGATGGAAAGTAATTCCACAAGTGTTAAACTTTTCTTTCGTGGCT
Source organism: Arenicola marina (assembly GCA_964019135.1). Taxonomy (NCBI): domain Eukaryota; kingdom Metazoa; phylum Annelida; class Polychaeta; family Arenicolidae; genus Arenicola; species Arenicola marina. The sequence goes on from OZ025255.1 coordinate 8,757,676, forward strand.
TCACATTCAATGTCAGCCTTTTATACATGCACTAAATAGCAAGTTTACGCAAACTCGCTCCGTCACTTTGAGAATCTCGCAACGGAAGATAAGCCAAAATGGCGGAGCGAGTGTCGAGAAAAATGTGTTGTTTATGGCAGTAATGACACTTTTTAAAATCCCCCCAGCGAATATAAGACAACGAAAGAAAAGTTCAACAATTGTGGAATTACCTTTTATCGCTTTTGAAGGTAGACGATTTATTGATAAGGGCAAAAGCCTACACGATGCACAGACACCCCCACCAATTCCTGGCCTCATGTGGGGTGCACTTCATGGCTCTCTCGCGCGTCGGGTACCAGCGCGTATGAGCCGCCATGTATCAGGGCTATGTCGCAACCACCCGCAAGCTGTACACGCTGAATGGTTAAAGAGTTCATATGGATTACAAAACCGAGACTGGTTATTTCTTGAATGCCACGAAGATGGAGCCACAAGCCTCGCACAAGGGTTCCACACAAGCGCCACAGAAGATCTTGGCACACTTTTTGTACATGGCCAGCTGTATATCCAGGCAGCGCAGGCAGGGGGTCGCCTCCCAGATGTGGCAGAAGGCGACACAGGCGAAGCCACACCCCCAGCAGATGGCATGAGGGATGCCGCAGAGAGTGGACAGAACGATGTAGCAGAGCGCCTTCCAGAGGTTGAAGCACTTGTAGCTGTACTTCCAGACGCAATCAATGCTGCGAGTGTGGTCTGGCTCGCCAATCACCTCCTCGAAAGTGATCTGCATACAAGAGATTCAATTAGCATTAATATTTAAACAAAGTGATTTTCCAAAACGGAAATATTTAATGCGGCATGCATGAGCATGAATTTATGACAACGCCTCTTGGTCACAGGAGATTCTGAGACCAGGAGGTCATATAGAGACTGCTATCGAGCTGTCGCAAAGACGAGTTATTTCATAACTTTAACTGGTACATTGGAAACAGAACGAGATATGTTTCTAGTAATTAAAAACATATAATGAGCAGGGAAAATTAAGTCAAGTGAAGCTATGTAGTCATGAAAGTAATAAAATGCAATAACAAATCTATTTACCATGCATGTTCTGTAATTTCGAGTTTGAGATTAACGGACCGAGGAGCGTGGACTCACAGCCCCCCACCCCCTACCCACTCCACCCTCCTCTGGGCGTATCCCTTTATACACGGTCGTCTCTTCAGAGAGTGACTGCATGGGTCCCCCACCCCACCGCACTCTCACCAATCATCCGATGCGTGCATTGCCCCCCACCCCACCATCATCCATCCTAACTTTCCAAAAAATACAGGACCCACCACTGTCGAATATATATCTAGCCCCATTAGGCCACTATTCCCAAACGTGCTGTGTTATATGTCCTGCAAAGGATGCTTCAACTGTGAACATATTTGACTAGAAATACCTGCCAAGTATATCCCAAATGATGGGGAGACAATACACATTTTTGCGTAAGAACGTATAAATACGGTTTACATGTATTAATTTAATATTATATTATAAATATGTGGCAATATATGTGCCTATATGGCAATATTTAAAAAAAGACTATGTTAGACAGAAGTTAATCATGTTAATGCAAGACATTAATCAAGTGTAACATATCCCTCGGCATATGTCATATTGATTTACGTTAACTTGGGTAGAAAACACCTTGGTCGAACTTACAAATATATATCGGACGGCAATCGTATGTTATTATATCAATAAGTCACTTCGTGGAGCGTATAGACATCGTATTTTATGGTGAAATAGTCTAGAATCGCTTACCTTCAGATGGTCATTGAGAGAATTCGGATCCCGTTCTCCCATATCAGGGTCTGGGGCGTAAGACTCCTTGATGCTCATGGTTAATGTTTTTTCACGGACAGAAAGCTCTGAGCAACAAATGATTTAATGAATGCAAGTCTTGAGCGCTGTTCACCGGGTCAAAGGTTTCTCGTAATTAGCCGACTGAATCCCGTGTGACCGGCACCAACGCTGCTTGTAATTGTGCGAAACTAAGTTACGATGGGCCTTATATCAGGGGAACGGACGCGCGTTCACCCCCAGAGGATGAGGGTGGTGAAGAAAGGGGAATAAGCAAGCAGCCTAGGTGTGGTCGCCACAACAAATGCGACCTATAACCATAACTACAAGTAATCTATTATAATAAGTTGTATATCTGAAACCCGACTAGTCGCGAAGGAGACGAGGCAGCCGTTGGCATGTTAACTACACCTTGTTCAGGCAAACCCGCAAGGTAATATATATCGGTAGGCCTGAAGGGGGCCTGGTCGTCATAAACTTGGCTTACGGATTACGTCATCAAATAAATGTATTTACAACACCAACTAGTCAATTATTTATTGCACGACGCGGACCGTCTATTTCATGTAGACTTGAGCATTTATTACTGTGCTTAGCGTTAAATCTTGCCTGTCGCATCGATTGCAGCTCCGAAGGGATTGATTAAGGTTGGGTTTAAATGGCAATTTGCAGATTAACAATGAAATTGTGAACTCGTAATATTGGTGTTTATAGTACTATTTGTGACTTCATTTTGGTAAGCTCCATTATTATAGGGTGTGTGTGTGGAGGCGTGGGCGAGGTGTGGGGGTGGGGACGGGGGTGGGGTGGGGGGAGGGGGGGGGGGGGCTATGCCTGGTACATCGTTACGTGCATGCAACATGAATCAAATGCGAGATATGCTGCGGACCAGTCCATTCAAGTATCTCATTTTGGCGGATCCCGTAATGTTTTAACAAGTCTTATCAAGATCAAGGAATGCGCCGCGTTATGGGTTGTAATGTATTGCCCCCTCAACCACCACCCCTCCCAGCTAGGGAACGGGGAGGTGGCGAGTTCAAATCGCTATCCTCATGTTTTACTTGCTTAGCATATAGACCTTTTTTCTAGCATCGTACGGGGAGGGGGGTAGGAGGGGGGGGGGGGATTTCGATTCCTCGGGAATCGGCGTTTCATTTCACTATGAACTGGAAATGAGGAAAATAATTCTTCGGTGAACTTGGAATGGCGTACGTATAGCCGACCGTCGTGATCAAGGTATTTCTTCGTGAAATGGGAATTTTAATATTAATTAACCGTGAATCGGGAAATCTCCAATTTATATCACGTATCCGCCCTTTCTTTGCATGCGGGGAGTTCTCGTTTTAATTCAACATATTCAGAGAATAAATAAATTTCGTTATTCTTCGTGATCTGGGAACACAACCCCCCCTCCCCCCCCCCCCCGCTTTCTTTGTATGGCTTAGTGATTCGTCGAGTGCACGCGAAGAAGAATTGTGACTGTTTGTGAAGCGATTCGTGCAGATGTACGCCGGGCCACCTGAGTTTACAGCAAAGTGTCTCGTGAAATTAACGTTGACATTTTGGCCCGTCCCCAAATCTGCACAGTGGACGGAGACCGATTTGATATAGTACTGTAACTCGCTAATGGAATCAAGGCTTCGTGCTGTAAATTGTCTGCTTTTACTTGTCATGGTCAATAGCTATACATTTAGATGCATTCACTCTTGTTTTGTTTTCTCCAATTTGGGTATTTCGATTGTAACGAGTCGTTTCTTTGTACAATTCGAATTGTTTCAATTTTGGAAATACAATATTACATGTGATTTTATAACGAAATATGCTTCCATACATCGGAGCAACTGGTAGCGCCGTCTGGCGAATGGATAATATTCGGGGATTCCGTGTTCACCGGACGTCATCAAATAGGGAAATTCTCGGCGAAGCTGTTATGGAAGAAAGTGATACAAATTTGGATTTAGTTTGTCGCGTAAATCAAGTTGACTTGAGATGGAGACGGTGGAGCAGAAAGCGTTCGTTGCTGCCCGAGATGGAATGGCTATCACGCTATACGCTTTGCTTTGTGAAAAACCGGAAGACGAACAGAATAAAATCTTGTCTTTTTCCACCGAGGAAGACTGCCAGAAGACGACACCCTTCATTATAGCGGCAAGAAACGGACACGAGAAAGTCGTCAAACTTCTGTTGTCTAATTTTGCCGTGAATATCGAACAGACAGGGACGGTCAAATTCGATGGGTTTGTCATTGAGGGAGCCACCGCACTTTGGTGTTCTTCTGGTGCAGGGCACTTTGATGTGGTACGCTTCCTCCTCGATTCCGGAGCAAGTGTAAACCACACCACTCTGTCTAATTCCACCCCTCTGCGCGCAGCATGTTTTGATGGTAGATTGGATATTGTGGAACACTTAGTGGAAAGGGGAGCGGATATTCACATCCCCAATAAGTATAACAATACGTGTCTGATGATCGCAAGCTACAAAGGACATGAAGGTGTCGTAAGATTCCTTTTGGAACAAGGTGCAAATGTTAATGCTAAGGCGCACTGTGGTGCTACAGCTTTACACTTCGCTTGTGAAAGGGGACACCTCAAGATTGTTGAACTGTTGATGAAGTTTGGTGCTGAAATGGATGCAAATGATCAAGGTATGACTCCCATACAAATGGCTGCAGAGTGCAGTGAAGCGGAAGTCGTCGAATTCTTGATATTTAAGGCCAACTGTAGTGAATTGCAACAGATTGAGGCATTGGAGCTGTTGGGGGCTTCCTATGCCAATGACAAGGACAAGTATGACATTGATAAGTGTTATGCTTATTTATTGTTAGCTATGCAACAACGTTACATGGATCCAGATAACGTTTTTACGAAGAAAATCTTACCACCTGTCGTTGCATATGAGAATCGAAGGGAATCCCAAACCCTGCAGGAGTTAAAATCCATGAAAGACAATCACAACGCTTTGCATTTGGAAGCGCTCATCATACGGGAAAGAATCCTGGGGGAGAACAATGTGGAAATCCCTCATCCAATCATATTTCGTGGGGCTGTATTTGCTGATACTGCACAATTCGACCGCTGCACATCTTTATGGATGAGAGCTTTGATGCTTCGCCAGCGTAACAAAAGGCCGATAGCAAAAGACCTTCTGCGATTTGCCCAAGTGTTTTCACAAATGCAGCATATTGGTGTGGAGATCTCTGTGAACTTAGCCCTCGAGGTATTTGAATTTATGCTCACAGAGCTGGAGAGGGATTTTACAAGACTAGAAGATGTCAAGGATGGAACGAAAGAAGAGAAGGATGCTGTCGTTGATCTACATGAGCTCAACATCCATACAGGGCTCTTCCTGCTGGCCCTTCTCTCTGAGATCAAATGCAGCAAGACAGAAAACTTCAACCTGTGTAAACAGATTTATCATTTCAACAAATTTCCACTGGCGTTGAGCTCAAAGCACACCAAGGCTGGGTACACTCCCCTGCACATGGTATGCGATGAGAATACCCATGTGGATGACTTTCATGTCAATGATGTTGTCCAGTTTCCGAACTCTGCGCTATGCAAACTGCTGGTCCAGTGCGGAGCCAATGTTAATGCTGCAGATGGAAAAGGAAACCTTCCCCTGCATGTTATTGTTCGCTATAACCGTCCAATCAGTGATTTTTTGACCTTGCACAACATCATTATGTCACTGATTGAGGGTGGGTCTCACCTCGACCAGACCAATGAAGATGGTGAGACTGCCACTGATGCTTCCACAACAGGTGTCGCTGAGATCATCATCAGAAGTCGCTGGGAAATTTCTCTAAAATGTCTTGCTGCCAGGGCTGTGAGGAGGCACAGGCTACAATACAAGGGCCAGGTTCCCATGGTCCTGGAGGAGTTTGTTGCACAACACTAATGGCAGAAAATCTGGCAACTTGTGATAAAAATGCTTGTGACATATCTAATTTATGATATGTTCCAACATGCTTGCACCGGTAATCAAACACGTTCACAAACTGATTCTATATTTGTTTAATATGTAAATCAATATATTGGTTAAATGTGTTTAATGCTATATTGTCTTAAGATATGCTTGGTTAAATAAAATGGTCTGAAAAAAATGGAATTTAAATGGCGAAGCCAAATTAGTACCATACATTGAAGCCATCAATTGTCTTGGGGTGCAAGATGGCAGACTAACATGCTGTTTAGTATTTCTGAGGTATGACTGTTTAAAACACCTAGTATTACCATAATTTTGTTTATTCAATTCATGCAGGACAAGTATAGACTTTTTTTTGTGCTTTTATATAGGCTTTGGTTTATTGTCTGCATGCTGACATAAATCCCCTATGTTTTCTCAAAATATGCTGTGATCTATGATTTGTCTATACATGTGTCTCTGTATCATCTATTTACATATATTTAGGGTATTGGACACACTGCTGCTTAATAAAGAGAAAAGTTAGCACAAGAGAATGCGCAATACTTGTGTGTACCAGTACTTATTATGTGCAGTATATTAAGATTTCTAAATGAGGAAGATCTAGCTGGCTGATTATCACATATGTTATTACTTAAAATGTGACTTGTTTTTGGCAATGTTGTCTCATTTGTTTCAAATAAGCCACCGACTTTATTGAAAGGTCATATTGCCAGCATAAATAAACCATTATCAAAACATGCCTCAATTACTATTCATTAAATCCCGTCATACATCAAATTTCCCCCCCCCCCCCCCCCCCCGAGATATATGGGCCTTGTGTGGAATAAATATAAGGACCTGCAGCTAAATAAAAAAAAAATCCTGGACTCTTGCGGGCTTTCCGGTGTACCTGTACAAAGGCTTCCAAACGAGCAATCTCCTGTTTAACCTACAGACTGTCTTGATAATGCATATATATTTTTCAAACCAGTCCCCCAACATTTCTTGGAGGATTTCTAAAAAAAGTTATGTTTTTAGATAAGTGGAAAGTGTTATTAGGTCTGCTATTGTCGAGCTTCCTATCTACCTCGACCCTCCCGATTGTCTCGATAGGACTTACATAGCGCAGAATCTTATATTTCTTGTAAATTGTCGAATGATGGAATAACATTAGCAGTTCTATATATAGTTAAACGTCGAAGTTAAAGAAGGCTAGGGACGACGGCAGTCCACAGTCTGTACTCCGGACATCACTACTTGGTATTTATGAACCAAAACCGTGGAGATATTCATATGCTTTCACATCCCTATAATAGGCGTCCGTCTCTTGGAGGGGAACGTCATCTTTTGTCAATAGGTCTAAAACCAGCTTACCGTTCGAAGATCAATTAGTGATTGCCTGTATTTGGCGCCGAAACCCATGTCCGACTGGCCGCTGAGGCCTCATTTGTAGTTTTGTATATTTGTAAAAAAAATGATAGTTATTTTTTATTCTGCCTGGTAGATACTGCCTAAAAAATACATATTGAAAGTATCGCATTTCTAAAATAAAATCACTTACATAGGCATCTCACTCTACAAATTTATTTGTGCCACATAAAACAGAAGCAAAAGTTTTCTTCGTACGAATTTATTATGTTACAAATATGTACACGATGATCGTGTCACGATCATTTTGTTGAGAAACAATTCCTTGGGCGCGAAATAAGACATAATTGAAGATACTAAGTTAAGGACAGTTGCACCTTATTGACAATGACTTGTTGACTACAGCCGTTTACTGACATCTACAGCTTGTTGACAAGACTAGGGAGTTGAGGAACATTTGCACAGCAAGCCCAGGACGTTACAGGGTTGTTGTACATAATTAATGGAGAAATTGAAAGAGTTACAAGGAACGTAAAGAGAAATGTAAGTAGGTGCCATTCGAACAAATATTAAACACTGTGATAAGACTGTTGTCGATAGTGCCATCACCAAATTTCAAGACAAGTTCAACCAAGGGTGAAGGACGGTTGGGACAGGAGGGTCTCTATTCTCCATCTGAAGGGGAAAGCCTTTGTGAAGCACTAGGGGCACTGTGTGGAGGAACGCGAGGCCTAACTAGTAGGACAGTGTTTACAATGACGAATGAGCAGCTAAAGCTGTCGGGCCATCTTGTTTACAATGACGAGCTAAAGCTGTCAAGCCATCTTGTTTACAATGACGTATGAGAAGCTAAAGCTGTCAGGCCATCTTGTTGACGATGGCCAATGAGAAGCTGAAGCTGTCAGGCCATCTTGTTGACGATGGTCAATGGGAAGCTAAAGCTGTCGGGCCATCTTGTTGACGATGGTCAATGGGAAGCTAAAGCTGTCAGGCCATCTTGTTGACGATGACGTATGAGAAGCTAAAGCTGTCAAGCCATCTTGTTGACGATGACGAATGAGAAGCTAAAGCTGTCAGGCCATCTTGTTGATGATGACCAATGAGAAGCTACAGCTGTCAGGCCATCTTGTTGACGATGGCCTGGTGTAGGGTTGTCAGCTGCTGGGTCCACTTGTCCATGGCGTTGTACCTCGTGGCTCCCAGTGACTCCTGGTCCAGCTCCAACACCTGGTTCACCTGGTCAATCCTACCATGAATCGTGCTGAAAGTCAAACATTCGGCTATCAGGGAGTTCCCACAGTAGACAAATATCACCCACGGGTTTTTATGGAACATATTAAATATGATCACCAAATCTGTTACGATATTTGTATGCTTAGTTAAACAAATCAATGATAGTTACATGGTTCATATAATTATTAGTATTATCCTATTTGTATAGGTAAAATCATAAAAGAACACTTTTTCTATTGCTTATGATAGCGTGGACGATTGATTGGGTGTAGCTCACATATCACTAACGCCTGGCAATGACAAGCAAACCTACCTGTCTAAGATACACGAAACCAACAAGTTTTCCACCTCGCTGACATCAATATTGAGCTCCTGAAACAAGGCAATAATGGATGTCTTTATAACAGAACTTCAGGACAAAAGGACATAACGCTAAATTCAATAGTTAAACAAAGAAGTTAAAGCTGCAATTACAATAATTTTTGTTGCTGTTGTTTGTGTATTATAGTGAGCTGGTAGAACACAAAACGTACATAAACAAATAATAACGTGACAGAATGGCACCCAGCCCTCCTTGGCTTATATGTCACTTTTAACAAAATCTAACTTTAGCAAGACTGGCTAACGATCGGCTCTCAAAGAAAAACTACTTTTTATGCCATATTTACCATTCCACTTGAGGACAATGTTACAGCTATGTTCAATGTGAATCGTTGTTTTTCATTACAGCATAGTATACCAATATTCCTCAATGGGACAGTCGGACCATTCACAAGTATACCATTACTGGTGTTCTTATCAATTAGACTGGGGGATTACGCCGATCAATTCATCATCGAGATTACCAGCACGAACCGCCTGGCCCACTCACCATCGATATGAAAGGGATGTGGATTCTGGTGTATGGCTTAATCAACTTGATTAAGACTTGAGTTCTGATGTTTCGCAATAAATCTGAAAAAGGAAACACAGTCAATAATGAGTGTGAGCGTTAGTATATGCTTCAGTCGAGGATGATGCAAGAGCACTCAATAAGCGTTGACGACGGTATCTCGTGGCGCCATCTTGGATCATGTGTCGTTGCGAGCTTACCTATACATGTATAAAACTATCGTTGACTTCGCGTGCTAACTATAATGCATATAGTCGCATCATAATTCGTCAAAATGTTCTATACTTCAACCATAGTCACGCGTTTCCGCTATACAGTCTGACCAGAGCACGTGGTGCTCGAATTTTTATGGTTCACGGGGCACTTGTACGCCATGTTGGATTTAATAATGATCGTTATGACGTCAGCCAGGACTAAACATGGGTATTGGCGATCTCCCGGCAAAGGACGTTCCGTTTACGCTATAGTTCCTCTGAAAATAAATCTAATTGAAGATATATTCGAAGGCATCACATACACAATTGTTTAGCATTTACTGTTACCGTACAGGACAAATTCATTCGATTTTGATTAATTAGAAGCTATGTTACTATTTTTGCGATTTGCGATTGAGGTCAAAGGCGTGAAGTACTTTAAACTTTGACCCCGTTTTATTTTGAAATATTTTTTCGTTTAACTCTTCTATTGTCTTCGTATGACAACAGAATGTCTACAGTTTTCAACTCCTTCAAGGCAAAATTCAAGCCCATTCATGACCCAGCATCAACCGTGAAGTTGGCAGTTACGTGGAGCAGAGGTGACATGAGGAACGAGCGCCCTCTGCTTACAGATTGGATTTATACCACAGTACACGCCCTAAGTCTCTCTATTGAGCGCCTGGAATAGCCTGCGTCAACCAAAACACAAATGTTCTCGGATGCATGTCGAGTTGAATTTCGAGCTGCGAAATCAAAGGTGTAGCTTCATGCATGAGTATATAACAAAATCCAGGTTTCTTACAAGAGCTTTACAAGAAACCCCACTGATATAAATTTCTACAAAACTATTTAGCACTCACAGCGTTCATAGTCTGTCAAAGGCAACAAGCGGGGGGTCATTATGAAATAATCAAGCTGGTGTGCCAAACCGGCTAGGCAGGCTAACCAGCACCGCAGGGTTCTGATTGCCAAACGTGGAGTCCTTATAAAATAAATATTATAATCAAGCAGGTTTGCTAGACCCGCAGGGTTCTGATTACTCACCTTCTATGTGTTCTCGGATGAAAGGATCCTCCATTATATTTCTTCGGTTTGTCTTCAAGATCGTCTCGAACTCATTAATATCATTGTTTTGGTAGGAGCTGAAAACCCAGGAGTTCACTGTCGTTACCTCACATCGCTATGTTGCATGTGTCTCCGGGTGACGTGTAACATATTATTGTATTTGTTCATCAATTGAGGAGAACAAATTTATATTCGGCTTTGGGCAATTTATATTCAGGTATCGATTTAATGATACTAAATAAAATTAAACAGAGAAAGTATAACAAATAACATTTTAAATTGGGCGAGGAAGGGGTAAAGCAGCCGCCCGTAGCAGCGATTTTCAGCAGTCTCTTTCACCAGTCTTCAGCATACATACAGCCCACTCCACGCCACATACACGAAATGCACCTGTACAATCATTGTATATATATTACAGCCACACAGCAGATTGTAATACTTTATGCATTTTTAAAGTCGATTCTATTCATATGATTATTTCAGGTGGCCAATCATGATCATAAATTGGCCAGAGGTCTGAGAATACAATGCTTCCTTATGCTTAGCTGGTCGTTACCTCACTAAGTTGGTCATCGCCAGAATCTCGGGGTCGTTTTTGTAGGGTTTAGCTTCCTGGGAGTCGAAGGGGTTGATGCCAGACTTCATCAGCATGTTGGCCAGCACCAGGTACTTCAAGCACGTGGTTCGCCTGTGGGATCCGAGAACAGAAAGTCAGCTTCTCAACAGAATTTAAAGCAACATGTCAATGCTGCTAATAGAGCATGAACTATATCTACAGAGCACAACACCTTGGTACATAACGGATTCCGCACCCATGGCATTGGCAGATAGTCACGGCAGCAGCATTGGCACATACTCATGACATTGGTATTGGCACATGGCATTGTGGATGGCACATGTCACTGGCAGATACTCCTGGCATTGGCATTGGGACATGACATTGGCAGAGACTCATTGCATTGATATTGGCAAATGACATTGGCAAATACACATGGCACTGGCATTTTTCAGATACTAATGTTGTTGGTATTGGCACATGACAGTGGCAGACATTCCTAATAGGCATTAAAATTGGTTGACGCAATAAGACAAATATGAAGAAGACTAAACGTATTAAACTGAAGAACTGTAGAAATATGGATCAGACCATGTTAAAGTTCCATGCATGGTTGACTCACTGTTCCCAGAGCGCCATTTTCTACAGGTTACCTGTGCTTTAATGGCAGACGCTATCATGCTACAAACAACTCCCAGATCCTCAGAGAACCTGTCGTCTGCTTTCCCCATACACCTGGCTTGGGCTGGCGAGCGTGAAGATATATTACAGAGCCTTAGCATTTTGCAGTAAGAAGTTTGATGTGAATGGTGAACCGTACCGCGGGCTGCCTGACTCGTCGTAGTTCTTAAAGGCCTCGAAGAAGTCTGTGTGTGCCTTCTCATACTCTCCCTCACGAAGGTGCATCTTGCCGCCACACTCTGTGGATAACGATAGACCTTTATCAGCCGAAGCACTCAACACTCAATGGCATAAAGGTATCTTACATTACACACTCACCTTGAGTCATTAAACAGTGTCAAGAAAAATAAATAATAATACTTGTAATAACAATAATAAATTTTGGCTGTGTTCATATAAAATTGTGAACGCTATGATTTTCTTCTAAACCTCCTGACCAAAAGGTCCTTTTGTGGGCGGGTAAACAGTACTTGTGTGCCGGTCACACTGAAAATCTACATGCCAAAATTGAAACTGCCCACCCTTCCGGCGGCGGGTAGGGGGGTCTCTGGCTAATACACTGGTTTACATGCCGTGACTTACCTCGGATAACGCCCATGATGAGAGGATGCGGAATAGCAGACTTTATGTGCAGGGACTGTTCATAGAGAGCCTGTGGCCAGATACAACACCATTGTTAGTGATCCACACGCAAGTCAATACCGACGACAGGAACAGTCCAAGCGGACTGTAAACGTTAGCGGAATAGTAAAATGTATCCTTGCTTATTAGCCAGTAAAACAAACCATTAATGCCGTGTTTGAGCCAGAAATTATCGTTGATGGGACATTTGTCGCAGTGGGGCTGAAAACTGAAGACACTAGGCATGTAGGAAGATGAAAATTCATGTAAAATCATACAATAAACGATTGTTTTGCTTGTCTGGTCATCAGCACAACAGAAAAAATGATCAGTTTATTGAAAATAACAGCATTGTAACACACCACTGTGTTTTCCATGTGGAAGTGCATATGTTTCTACATTTCTGGACCTTTAACTGGTCCGCAGCGCTTCTTGGTCGGTTGACAACGGACAACAGGTGGGACGGAGTAACAAATAGCGATATTCACCGTTGCGCCAGATTGGGCATTGCATAGCTTAGACATAGACCAGATTGGGCATTGCATAGCTTAGACATAGACCAGATTGGGCATTGCATAGCTTAGACATAGACCAGATTGGGCATTGCAAAGCTTAGACATAGACCAGATTGGGCATTGCATAGCTTAGACATAGACCAGATTGGGCATTGCATAGCTTAGACATAGACCAGATTGGGCATTGCATAGCTTAGACATAGACTACAAGATAGGCCGTAAGGTGGGATAGACAACGCTTCAGAATGTACCGGTAATGTAAATGCAATCATGGGTACATTTGCACTGACAGTTCTGATGTGACGAGGTGAGGACTCAAATGTTGGGTTGTTTGGTCGGTTTGAGAAAGATAGTTCAAGCTAAGGAAGTCATAACTTTAATTAATAGTAAGGATCAAGTGTATATATAGCGGAGTTATATGTAAATGAAGGTTACCCGCAGCGATTTTGATAGGTACGCATTCTGCGTCATTTGTCGCACAAAAATTTCAAATGACGAATTTCATTGAGCTGTGAGGGGACATTGGGACGCATTTCTTTGCCCAGAATTGCAGCCTTACACAATACAGGAACAGAGTGGCCATGGGGACCCGGGATATGATGCTGATGCTGCAATGCATGTTAGCAGTTGTTGTATATGTAAACTATTGTATATATGTAATTCTTTAAGGGGTTTCCTCCAAATCAGTAAAATAGAATGTAGAGGCAATATTTCATTTAAATTAATGTCCCATTATTTTGTTGTATGTCCCATAATTTTAATGGGGCTCTGGGAGATTGGGACCCACCCAATGGCGCACCTATCAGAATCACTGTAACCCCCTACCCTTTTTGAAGAAAAACATATTCTTAAACTACTCGAACGTAGACACACATTTGCATGCGAACAACCCGAAATCCATGATGGCTCGCCTGGCGGTGTCACTCCGCAAAACCCTTATTTAAAACAGGGGAAGATCTTGAAAAGTAGAACAAATAACCACCTTCAATTTCTTATTGTTTTTCTGTGCTGTGTACATCTGAATCTCGAGCGCGTAGATCTCCAGCAGCTGAGTTCCCTTCTTTAAGTCATCCTCACCCTCCTCAGTCTGCAAGGCATAGCACACAACCTCAGATGACTGTATGACCTACCATACACCAAGAAACAAAGTCTAACAATTATAGAACGAGAAAAATTCATATAATACAACATATAATCAAGCAATTGTTATGATTGGGCAAATTAAATAGTCGGTACAACACAGATAAAGGGGGAGGGGAGTACAAAGTTAGTACCCGCTATACCAACCGGCAAAACGTTACCTTATTTAATACGACCACATTATCGGTGACAATGGGTATCTTACAGATGCCATGATAGGATACAGAAACAAGGCGACAAAGATTTGCATAAACTATTCAGTATAGCATGTTCAGAGATGTAGCATGTACAAGCTAGGTAAATTGATTAGAATTATGCGTTCCAGACTAAACCATTATACATTTATTGTTACCGATCAGTTAGGAAAAGCTCTGATTAAGTCAGTTTTTGTTTTCTATGTACAATGTATTAGTAAAACCAACCAAAAGTGCCAATTGAATGACCTCTGGGCATAAATACTGTCAAATCTTAGCAGTATCATTTACATTTACACTGTATTCTTTAAAATTCATCAATCTATATCTGGAGAGCTTTACATAAGAGAACTGAATATGTCAAAGCCACTAGCCACAAAAATAATCGAAACTACCGGTACCAGAGTTACCATGTTGGAAGTCACAAATATACAGGTTTTGTGGGCCTGATGGACTAAAAAATAATAAAGCGATCTATCTATCTATCTACCGGTAGTAGTAATCTCGCTGAGTGGGCAATAGAATATGACCTATACTGAAAAACGCACCTGACAAGACTGATGTAACTGTTTCAATATCCGCTGGAGTTTGGTCCACTCTTCGCGGTCGAAGTACAGCTTGCCCAGCTTTGTGTTGGTCTTAAACCAAAGGCGGTCGTTCTTGGCTTCTCTTAAGGCTTCTAACGTGGTTTCGTAGAAATTCTGTAACAACTCCATCTAAAAAATAAAGGATGGATAATAAGCCATCATTGTACCCCAATGAAAAATACATAGCCGAAGAAATATCTGATCTCATCAAGTGAAACAAAATGGACGTTACCTTGAAGGGAAATGGCTTCGGTAAGGTAAAATGTTAAAACCTTTTCTTTTTTTGTGCAAACGAGGGCTGAATTAGTTTTTTTTTAATACTTTGCTGTGTAGATAATTATATACTACTAGTTAAAGTTGTCTTGATATAGAGGGCTCAATTAGATCAATTAAATCAGTTTCTTTTTAATACTTCAATGTATATAATTATATACTGTTACCGGTAGTTAAAGTTATGTCTTGACGTACAAAGGCTCAATTAGTCTAAGCAGTAACAAAGCCAAAAGTGCCGTAATTCCGGGGTATAAGTCGCACCCGCCGATTTTGAGAAATATTAAGACTTGAGCCGTATATAAGTCGAACCGGTGTACAAGTCGCACCTTCGGTGTGAGATTCGCCCGCGCTTTGAAGCACTGTGTGCATGACGCCGCGGTTGAAATAGCGTTATGTTACGGAAGAGATCGATTTGTACCCTAAGTTTCTTTTTAATACTTCGATGTATATATACTGCTAGTTAAAGGTATGTCTTGATGTAAACAAATGTTAATAAATAGAAGGTATCTCACATTTTTGGATGTGGATATGTAGTCCAAGATGGAGTTAATGGACTTCTCAGAGTAGTTCCTGGTTACAGCACTCTTGATATAAGTCAACAGCTGCTTGTACCGCTCCATCATTTCATCATATTTTCCCTGTAAAGGAAACGTTTCCATTGTTAGCACATTTGTACAATACAAAGGTTTAATCTACTTGTAATCAATCGAATCTGTATATCTAGTCCTTTTTTTTACCATTTGATGTCCTCGGGCCATAACGATGTGCTGTTTATAAGGATTTGTTTTCATTTAATAAGAATTACTTGGGCCATGGACATTTAAATTTAAATAATTCGATCTGGCTGTACTTAAACCGTATTATATTTGTAAAGCATGCATATTTAGATCATACTTAAATACCATCGCCGCCACTGAAGATAATAAAGGTGAAAATTACCTCACTCACCAATTTGAAGTTTATCTTGATCATTTGTTTCAATGCCTTAAATCCCCATTCACCTTTGTCTCTGCCTTCCAGATCCAGAACCTAGAAGTATATATCACAGTGCGGCATGGAATACAAAGTATTAAAGTAACTATTTCAACAGGGAGGCACCTTTGCTGTTGGAACAGCCGTAAGTACTATATAACACTCTCCCACAAGGAGGCGTTACAGTCGGTGAATGTACGGCAAGGGAGAAGTTGTGCCCTCTGTCAGAAGATCCGGCTCTCCAGGACCCTCTTTTGACAAAGTAGTAATGAAAATAGAAGAAAACAATTGGCCCAAAGTGCGACAGAAACAGTAGCAGGACCATTATGCAACATTTTCAAAAAACATGTACAAGCTCGATGTGGTAGCACTAGAACTCTGCCCATAGAAAGTATGGTAAATTTTACAAAAATCAGTCAACATGCTCTAATTTCTGCTCGTAAAAATTACATAGCTTTGAACCCAGAACCCAAAAGGACATCAACATTATATACCTTCTGGAAACTCTCCAGAGCTGCCTTTGGGTCATCTTCTTTCAGTGCTTTCGAGTTGTAGTATTGATTTTCAAGATCCACATCTGGTTCCAGATCACTGTCCTCTGAGTACTCCTGAAGCAATGATCAATCACAAAGGCTTACATTATTTAATTCTTCATTATTTGTTTCGCTTAAACAGTTCATAATTATTTCATGTCATTTAGCATCAACCACCCGTAGTTTTCAGGGCCCCATGTTAACAGTTACCATCCTAAATTACTGTACTTTAAATTAATAAAATAAAAAATATGCATTTTTAGTATATAAGTACACACATATATATCATCAGAAGGCACAATATATGACCTTTACCTTTGCAAAACTGATTAGAAACTATGTTTCTCTATTAAATAATATGCCAGGTCATGTATTGCATAGATACAAGTCTATTCTGATCATATAAGAAATATGCATAACTCTTACTTTGGTCTCTACCTCTAGATATGATATAATTTGAATCTTTCATCGTCAGACAGTTTTGGTGGAGAGATTAAAGCAGTGTGAGACACAAAAACCCTAGACTTATTTGAGCAATTGTCTTGCATTCCTGGCAATGAGCTTAGCTTTGTTTAGCTTTCATGAATATGAATATTGCATTCCCAGAATGCAGCTATACATAATGAATCATATTCATGAATCATGAGCATGAACTGGGTTAGACTGGCTGGCAGTTTACAGTCATTGAAAAGGCATGCTGTGCACATATCCTATTCACATTATTTGACATATCTTGATCATCCTCTCATACAGTGGTAAAAAAGAAATTTGGCGCTTTCTGAAAGGGAGTAAGCCTCCAAAGGTGCCAAAACCAAAAGAACACATACAAAGTGACTATGAGAAAATCAAGAGATAATTTTATTTGTCAATTCACAACTGCTTGCCTCTATAAAGGAATGTCTTAAGTATTTTGTTATATATAGATATATATGTTTGAGGTGGTGGTGGGAGTGGGGCAGTATCTTTGCCATGCATACCCTCACCTGTCTAGTGATACCACAGCCGGTTGAGTGTACTTACTGCCTTGCAAGACCAGCTGGCCTTGTACCATTTAAAGTTTCTTTCGCACACTGTTAAAGTGTAGTCTAAAAGTTCATTAATGCTGTGAAGTCATAATTGAAAAGGATGACATTAATGTAGTACTAATGTTTGATGTTAAAATTCCCATGTAACTTCTGGGGGATATGTCACACTGGTGTATAAGTTGCAACCACTGATTTTGACAAACATTTAGATTTAAGCCATATATAAGTTGTACCAGTGAATAAGTAGCACCTTTGATGTGAGATTCATCTGCACATTTTAAGCACTGTGCATGTGCATGAAGCTGCTGCAAGTGCATTTGTAGTATCTATATTTATAACACCATGTGTGACCACCACTGTTAACTATTGCCCTGATAATTGCATTTAACTCAGCATTCACACCAACTACAAGGGGTAAGGGTAACAAGTGGCTTCCTGTGTTAATGTTTATGGTCAAAGACTATAAGAATTAATGGATGTGTATTTCTTTGATGGGTACTCAGAGCACAGTTTCAGCAGCACCGGCTTAACACCCCGCATATTAGGCATTGTTTATATAGGTGGTTGTCACGTCACATGGTCGGTGAAGCTGTGCCGCACCGGTGTATAAGTTGCAACCCTTGGCTGTGAGAAAAAATACCGGCACTTACAGTGCACAGTATTGCTTGTTCACACCAGTGATTTTCCGATTGATCTCTACAAATTTCTCTATCAATTTTAAGCTTTCTTATACATTATTTTGCCAAAATTTATCTTCTACGTGTCCTTACATAGATATATTCTGTATATGAATATGTTTCATGTCATAATCAAAAGGTTCATGGGGGTCTCATTGCCATATCCCAGGATTGAAACATGCTGATAAAATAGAAAAATATCTTATTGTACTGGCTGTATCTCAGTGCCATACACCGGCTTTTAAACATACCGATAAAATATATATGAAAATATATATATAACAAAAAACCCTTAATAGTTGCATAATGACATAGAATAAGCAGCCCAGAATATTGAGCTGGCCACATTCAAATGCAAACTACACATATGTAGTACTGGCCACTGCTGTGATCGCATAGTAATATTTATGGCAAGTGCAAACTCCACTCCAATAATATTATCCACCAGTTGTCAGCCAAGATATAGTAATACTTGTAATTCTAGTCTATTTCGAAATAAGGATATACTGAAATGGTCTTTGTCATAGTGTAATCGCAACATGACACATGTATACATCAATTCCTCTTATTACTGTTAATGAAAATCTGAATCATGTGTATTGAGAAAACTGTATTACTGCTGCTATTTCTGAATTATTGCCCTCATATTCCTGTCTTGAACCTAATCTTTCATAGGATTTCAGGTTATAGTATGACTTCTATTTTGCTAGCTATATCTCAGTGTAATATCTCAGCATTGAAACCTGCTGGAGATAGTCAGCATAATAACCCGACACAATCGGCAGCCAATCACAGACAAATATCCACTGCCTATTTTGAAAGTTCCCCACCTTGGATTTGGTCTACTTCAAATGCTAGATCTACGCTTATTTAGTATTTGCTGATTTGTAGAGAACACAACCTGACATTAATTAATGAATTATTAATAGATTATGCCTAACCTGCGAACTGATTACAAGTTTGATGGTTCAGGCTAACATGAAAGTACCAAAATTTCCAACTGTCGTGGGTGTAGACCAAAACCTAGGCAACGTTATACAACCACAGGCCACAAGACGGCATTTGTCTGTTTTAGTGTTTGTAAGCTTATTATGAATATGACCAGATGACCGGCAAAACTGTCAAACTCTAAAATTTCCCAAAGTGGAAGAAATGTCCAGCAACATAAAATGCAACAGAACAGCTTAGACATTCTTACCAAACTGTTATGCTTAACTAACTGGTTTCCAGGCATGCATAAGAAGATTGTTTCGGGCATCGTTTCATCCCAAACCTTACCAAATCGTACTCTTCATCATCATCAACCATGAAATCATCGTCCGACATGTTTGCTTCTTCTCCACACGGTGGTCAATATGAACATATACAGTAGCCTCGTCAGAATGCCTTAGCAGCTTAGAGCTACGGCAAGCCGTTAACACATATATTTGTGCATGCCGCCCTGGTGCATGGCGAAACGTAGGCACAAAGGTAGTTGTTTCAAATGATTTTCGAATCTTTGGATAACAGATAAGTTATGTACGTTTTTTCCGGAAAACTTCTTGAACTATGTGGGTGTTTTTCAAGTTCGGTGTCAACATTTGGATGCCAATGTCGGGTGTTGATTTCAACAAACAATGTCGCATGTCGCCATTTACCCCTTCCAGGCGGGACCTCTATATAAGCGCACACGTCATACTGAAAATATAGGCCGCGAAATAAATAAGAACGCCGGCCGTTACTGTAAATCACCGGGGGTGGGGTGGGGTGGGGGGGGGGGGCACTATTATACCAATCTGGTGGGGCGGATGTTGGCGGTAACACGCCCCGACCGAGCGGTTTTTAGCGGTAAAATGCCCCGACCGTGCGCATACATTTTTGCCGGTAAAACGCTTCGACTGACGGCTTTTGAAGGTGAAAAAGAGGGAGGGGGGGGGGCCATACCCCAAACCCAGAAATGTATTAAGTACTCCCCCCCCCCCCCCACACTCGGCCTTCGGCCCCCGCCTCGGCCCCCGATTAAGTTGGTGGCGGGCGGTTCGCGGCCAACGACGGTTATATCCCGCCCTCGGCGGGGGCGGTGTGGGGGTGTGAGTGGGGATCTAAACTAAGCTAAACTATGGATCGATGTTTGGGGGAATTTACATTATATTGATAATCTTATTCAGCATCCAAAACAATAGTATTATTAGCCTTAAAAAAGTGTTAGATCATCCACATGCACAGTAAATCGACACAGAGCGGAGCGTCAGGGGCCGGGGAGGGTCCTCACCGCCTACTTGTTTATTAGTAGGCGGTCTCCCGGGGGGGGGGGGGGGGGGAAGTCGTGTTCCCAGATCAGGAGGAATAATTTTTTTTATTCCCAGGTCGCGATGAATTAAAAAGGATAACTCCCCTGCAGTATACATAGGGAGGGCGGATACATGATATAAATTAGCGATTTCCCGATTCACGGTTATTTAATATTAAAATTCCCAATTCACGATTAATTATAATCTTTGATCACGACGGTGGGCTAATACCCCATTGTCACGAAGAATTATTTGCCTCAATCCCAGTTCACGGTGAAATGAAAACCCCATTCCCGAAGAACGGAGATACCCGGTCCTTGCCCCCCCCCCCCCCCCTACTCTCCCCAGAACGATCGCTCTGTATATTATCTTACGTGCTAGCTGTCTTGAGCTATATCTTTATGATATATCGGCACCCCGTCAGAATGTCAGGCCGAGGACTGTTGCCGATACAAATATGCGTCTGCCATCACGCATCTGGTGTCTGGCTGTATTATGGAATCTCATATGAGTCATATGAATCTCATATGAGGCATAACCTCATATGAGGTTATGCCACGCTTTCCGTGGTCATAAAGGTTACACACCAATAGAAACCATCCCCAGGTTAAGTAATGCAAAAACCCAAATTTTCAACCCCATGCTAGAAAAAAATCGGTAACCATGTTTGACTATATGGGCCATAGCAAATTCTAGAGAAAGTATCCAACTTTATTTTAACAACAAACAGAACATAGGTTCACGTGCGATATTTTTAGCTACAGCCCATAGTATGACACCCCCCCTAGCGCGACCCGCCGAAAATTAAACACCCAGCGAATCAGCATGTGATGAGGTCGACCGAACCACGCACCCGTAACGTCCGCAAGCATGATTAAATACGCCACAGATTAATGCAACAGGCAGTAATCTGGCCAAACATTAGTAAAAGAAACAACATATACAAAGAAAGAAGTAACCAGTAACCATATAACCCTGATATACGATCATATTTTAGGCACTACTTGACACCATATACTTTTCTACGCACGACCTATTGGTGTGTAACCTAAATCGTCAGCCTTTGGTGAGTGGCGAACCATTCTCACGCGCCAGAGGGTGCTCCCACATCGCGCCGTAAATGAGCTTGGGACCACCTGAGCGCCCTCTTTCGTCGGGAGATTGCTTGAAGTCTCAAGGCAACACGAAAAATACGATTTAACCCATAGGATGACGTCACATATCGGGATTCATGATGGTGGGTGTCAGAATAATCTCGAGAACCTAACACCTGTTATATTTCGATTTAAAGAAGCACCCAGTAACGAATGCATGTATTTATATGCCACCCAAGGATACGATTGTGGTAATATATCGTCATCATTGTATATGTATGTAAGATGTAACTGTGTGCTTCTCTTTTTCAGGCCGACTTCTTGAAGGGCTTGCCCTCCTACAACGAGTCGAATTTCACAAGATATCATGCTGATTCCGGTTGCAAACCGAGTGTAAGATTTCGATTTTAGTGGACTTTTTGATGGCTTCATAGCTTCTGTATCGTTCTTTCATGTGTCCTGCGACAGATCAAGCAGTTCCATGTGATCTCTCTGAGAATGAATTTCCAATATATTTTTTTTCCCTGCTCACTTGCTGACACTGGACTGGTCACTCTGTGAAACCAGATCAGTGATTAAACAAGTGGCTCAGGTCTTGTCACTCTTAAATTAATAAAGAATTCAAGACCGGGCAAGTGATTAAACAGGGTGGATCTAGAAAAAACGGCTGTGGAAAGATTTTTGTGATAGACAACAGTGGGTATATATATATAGCTGATGACAAGCAAGAGCATTTAAGCCAAGACTTTAGCCATTTTAAGTATTAAAAGTAACTTTTTATATTATTATTCATTTATATACAGAAAATATATGTGGATAATAGCTGATCATATATGCTGGTTTAGACATATATATTTAAGTAATATATTCAACAGGGTATTGTAAATATATACTTTATACTAATATAATTTGGAAAATATGTTTAAAGAATTATTTATATTTATAGATTAAGCGTCCTTCAGTATATATCTGCACAAAGGACCATCCTGCTGAACAAGGTAATGTTTGTATTGCTATATGTGTTTTATACAGTGCATTCCACTCATTGAAGTTTATTCTGTTTGGGGATTATGGCTAGCCATGAATCCATGGCTATGGTTGAAGAATCATAGCCATGTAGCATTCTATAGTGAGAAATCAACTTCACATGACAAATTGAATTGTTTAACTACAGCTTTCATAATTAGTTTCAACAATGTAAAAGTACTTTTCTACATATAATTACTGATGTATGAACTCTTCCAAGGTTGTTGAACTCTTCAAAAGGAGCCATAATTGCCTACTGGCATAAAAATAGACAACAACATGCCACCATTTTTTTTACAGGAAGTTGACCACTGCACATGTGCAAGGTCATCACATGATATTATAAGCCATGCTAATTGGTTCCTTGTTCAGGGACCCAGTCATTTGGTCAGTGAAAACACATGTTTTCATATGAATTTCTGGATTATTTTTGTCTTTCAAGAAAGGTTACTTATGTGACTAGTTATTACTTGTCATGAAGTATTAAGAAAAGAATTAGGGTTTGTTTCGGTTATCTAACTTTTCCCACAGCAAAGGAGAATCAGAGCTACACTTGCTCAAAGTCAAACAACCCTGAAATGGGGTTGTTCCAGACCAGAATTTCACTATGGAATGCGACTAGGCTGTGTTTCAGCCCACACAGCCTAGGGTTCTGGGCTAGATTATGGCACCTCATGGATAAACTGAATTTACAATTCAACCTGTGTTTATAAGTAAACCTATATTTTTGATAAACCAAAATAATTAACAGGGAAAAATGTTAGTATTTCTTTTGATTAGACTGATATTCTAATTAACCAGATTGTAGATTAAGTAAAGTGTACTGTAATACATACTAATTAATAAGAATATAGTTTTACTGACTCCAGTGTAAGATTTGTAATCATATGATCCTTTATATATTATTATTAGATAAATAATAATTGATCAAAGACAAATTATATTTAAGACTTTACCATTAGTACCAATACTGATTGACTACCTGCTGTACTAAATCTAATCATGATACTCAATTCTACTTTTCTTCCAGTGATCACTACAGAGAAGACAAATATTTTATTGAGATACTTACACCAACAATGGGATAAAAAGGTTTGACATTCACCCAAGGCTGCCTATTACAAACAAAAAGTATACAAATAAAAGAGTGCAGAAGGAATAACTGGAACTTTTATATCCTAACCCAATGGACCAGTCAACTATTAACCAGCAGGCTAATTATTCGTCTTAAAACTGTGATGGTTAAATGAACAGAGACTGAGTGTAATATTTAAGCTATATCTATAACTGGTGGAAAATTCATTTTAGGACAACACTGAACAGACTTAATCGTCTTGTAAACCTGTTAAATATACATTAAACCCACAGCATATATTTATAAATTTCATTCAAGATTTTCAAGATAACTAGGATATGTGGCAGAAGGTAGAATCCATATGTATGAGGCTAAACTATTAAAATTGTGTGATGTGAAGGTGAAGGTGTCAAATTCTGTTGGGCTACAGTGTGGTGGTATTCTGCCTGGCTGAATTATGGACATTTTGCTCAGTTCAAGTTCTATGGCTTTCAGAATACGACAAAGAAGCGGGACTGCAACCGTGCCAGTCTAGATAACGATACGTCTCCGAGCAGTCCCGCCAGCAAAGTGCCGCGATTAGGGGGAGGAAGCAGCCAAGAGGGCCCGTCCTCATAAACGGCTGCCCCCCTCCCCCCTCCTACATCTCCTCACCACCATGTGTGTGATTCTTCATCTGCGGGCTTCACTACGGAGTCGTCGTGAAAGGGAAAAGAAAGGGATACGTCCCCTGCACAAGACTCATTCCGCTTTAAATGTACGCATGTCAGTGTTCGAGAAATGCGTATGTGGGAGTGTGCGACGCTGTACCGGCTTCATTGTGACACGGAAACAAACCGCTGTGTGCGGCCTGTTGGAGGGTGGTCACATGTATGGGTCTCTCGCTGTGTGTGGCCTGTTGGAGGGAGATCACATGTATGGGTCTCTCGCTGTGTGTGGCCTGTTGGAGGGAGATCACATGTATGGGTCTCTCGCTGTGTGTGGTCTGTTGGAGGGTGATCACATGTATGGGTCTCTCGCTGTGTGTGGCCTGTTGGAGGGAGATCACATGTATGGGTCTCTCGCTGTGTGTGGCCTGTTGGAGGGTGATCACATGTATGGGTCTCTCGCTGTGTGTGGTCTGTTGGAGGGTGATCACATGTATGGGTCTCTCGCTGTGTGTGGTCTGTTGGAGGGTGATCACATGTATGGGTCTCTCGCTGTGTGTGGTCTGTTGGAGGGTGATCACATGTATGGGTCTCTCGCTGTGTGTGGCCTGTTGGAGGGTGATCACATGTATGGGTCTCTCGCTGTGTGTATAATATGTGGTTCTGCACGTACTGATATGTATAATTATTTCACGACCTTGTATATGTTGCTCAATATCTTAGTATTCACGCCTTCTTACGTCGCTTCTGATGTAGTGTCTCGTGCTGGATCCTTCTGGGACTGGGACACCGGCTCTCCTCTCTTCCCTCTCCCGCCTCTCAACGTTTAAATCCCCTCTTTCTAGCATACTATCTGTGGGGCCCGTCCTTTTACTTTTTGTACAGTTTTGTGCAGTTCGTTTATGTGCATGTGAATTGCGCTTGGGACAAGCAGTGAGGGATACATGTATGCAGCCATCGTGTTGCCGATCTGATGCGACGAGAGATTTACAAGTGCTTTGAGAGACAGAACCCCTGAGTTAGAAAGTCAACACTAGCGCACTTTAAAGTTACATGTGGAGCTGACCGTTGCAACGGCTGTACCAAAATAAACATAAACAGGAAATGTTACCTTTGACCACAAGCAGTGTCAACGGCCACCGCCAAAGAAAAAGTGGCGCTCCGGACGCTTCTATTGTCTCATATAATTTAGCGCTTGGGCCCCCTGTCGTTGGCACCGGTAAACGACTTGTTTACACACGTTTATGACGTTTCAAATCAGCACAAGTTTTCATTTTTGTGGCGGACAATTCATAAATTTGAAATGTTTTGCTCATTGGCAGATAATTGGTGAGCGTTTAGATGTTTATTGTCTGTTATGAACCTTAAGCCCTTAGGTTTGTGTTCTTATACGCAAATTTGGCATTCAAAAACAGCGAAACAACTCCACATGCAACTTTAAGATGTTTTTAAAACACAGTTATACTAAGCACAATTGAAGCCTTCATTTCATACATTGTCTCCGTTTCGGTAAGATTCTTTTGGGTTGATAGGCATTTGGCTTTAAATCAGTGTGATGTGATAATACAGGATGCTATGCTTGTTGCTGTGCGCGGGTTGTTATGATAAATGACGTTTTGCTTGTTCGTTTTTATTGACTTAAGATGGGTACATTCATGTCTGTTAAGTGCTGGTCGAGACTTATTATGCTACAGCGCTCCTTACCATTGTAGGGTGTAACTCCTCTCCTATGGATGATGCAGATATCTAAATCGGATCAGATGGTTTCGCCATCGTCGGTACAACTGACTCGTCTGTCCACTTTGCATGTTGTCGGTACAATGTCACAAGTTTCGACTCTCGTTATAATGTGCTGATATGTTGTGAAGATTTGTCCCGTGTCGGTACACTGTTATAATTTGGACGCTCTTTACAATGTGCTGGTATGTTGTAAAGATTTGACACTTGTCGAAAAAATGTCACAATTATTGACTGGTCGGTACAATGTCACGAATTTGGCCGCCTCTCGGGACAATCTCGAAGTTTCCTGGTATGTTGTACAGATTTGACTTACGTTAGTCACTCGTTCGTGCAATGTCGTAATTGTGCTCTCCTCGATATGGTGTGCTGATATGTTGTAAGGACTTGACTCTTGTCAGTACGATAGCCTCCTGCTTTTGGAAGTCGTTGGCCCAATGGTATGTTGTAACGGATGAGGGCCGAAATGCTGTCGTGCTGGTAAACAGTTCCTAGGTAAAGAGCATCAGTCAATGTAAAAGGTTATTTCTTAGCGCCGTGGAATTGGAATTACGATGAAGACTATCACGTGTTTGTTGATAGTGACTAGAAGCCTCTTTTTTTTCGAGCGACTGCTTGCTCGCCTTCAGCCATACGGGTATCTGGCTCGAATAATGCTGGCGTTGAGTCTTGGACACCGCTAATGGATCCTATCATCATCCCAGATGTATCAGCCTGCGTCTTGCGTGGAATCAAACGATTATTTCCATTTAGACCAAAATCTCTGTTGAAACGTGTCTGGTAGCAACGATTAGATCAATTCAAACAAGAAATTTGCTCTTGAAATGTCTTTAATATGAGCCTCAGTCTCAAACTAAAGTCCCCAGGTTTCGAAATAACAGTTGGTCTCTGTAGTGTGTAGTCTAGCTGAGTCGATACGCGGGTTGGGCTGGACACGGAACAGATGTATACACCTCGGGGGTATGTTTTAACCAATGAAATCTCATTCATCGTCCCGAGATATTTCGTAATTTAGTTCTTAGGTTGCGCAAGAGCGGCTTAAAACACAAATATTCATTTTTCTTTCTGTCGCTGTAGTTACGGTGCTGATCACTTTCCTTTATAACCGTCAAGGAGTCCCGTCTTAATCTATACCAAGTCCTCACATCCAGCAACCTCTATTATGGGGCGTGTAATGTTGAAAAGGGCCAGTATTTCTCAAAGCCTGACTCGTCATCGTTGTGCAACTATCAGTTATCGGTGTTTGTGTTCAGTGGGTACGCGCGTGCATGTTCTCGTGATAAACACGACGGTTGTAAATGCTAGAGTCAGCACGCGACTTCTGAAGATGAACGTTTCTTACCGCAGCTCTTTCTCTCCTCGTCCGAGACGGCCTTAGGCGTAGGAGGCGTGAGAAAGACTTCGTCTGCGCACTGTCCACTCTTGGCAGTGTGCCCTTATGTATATAAACATGTATCCTTGCTTTAGTTTCACTAATGGTATAGTATTTTCTTTCGTAGTACATATATCTTAGTTCAAGAAGGCAAAGAGGTCGGCAGTGTTATGCAGTTAAGGTGACTTTCCTACTATAGAAAAAGGGCCGCCTCGGTAGCTCGATGGGTTAGAGCGCTCGCTCTTGCCACCTGAGAGCCTAATGGCACGTGGATTGATGGTTCGAGCCGCGCTATGGCCATGTCTGTGTGGTCGCAGGATAAAGATCACATGTCCTTCTTCGCAAAGAGTAGGGGGTTACCCCCGGGGACATGGCTTCGCTCTTCCCTTCCTTCTCCCGTTGACGCGATATGACCAGAATTGGTTAAAGCGCCCTGAATATAAAACCAACCTACTATAGAAAGGCTTGGAGACTTGCAGGAGGTCGTCCGGTCTGAGCCTACAGGGGTGGGTTATCCGAGAGTCCGCCTGGCCCAGTACGCAAATACCGGTTCAATTCTGACTCGCATTTGAGATGCTCCACAGGTCTTCTATCCCATCATCCAATATACACACCGAGGTAGTCTGCCACACTAGGTATTCATTCTCCCGAGAAAATGCTACTGCATGGGGTGTATGTGGATTCAGGCACCCTCCCCCCCCCTCCTCCATCCTTATACATCATAACATCCCAGCTGCCACTTAATCCGTGTGCCGATAACGCTCCGTGGAATATAGGAGTCTGACCGCTGTGTGAATTTACGTGTAATTTGACTATACTGTTAGGGCGCTAGCAGTTCTAGTTACTGTTATAATGGGGCTCTGTTATTACCAGCAATATACTTCCGGGTTGTATATGTATGCGTTTTTTTGGATAACACTGGAAGTAACGCCAACAGGCTATTGAACGTCTCAAGGGCTATGGTAGTTGTTAAGGAACAGTTTATAGGGTCAAGTCCGCCTATTTACGTGTGTAGATGCGCTATGCAAGAAGAGTTGGTATTGCGAGTTTTTTTCTTCAAAATTGTGTACTCCTGTAAGAAAAACCAGGACTGTATCATTTGGATATGTTGGTGGTATGGGTGGTATAGGTTGTAGTTTATATTGTATCGCCACGGTCGCTACTGGGGCCAGGCGAAAGTGTTTAATTCTCTTTTCGCGCACCACTCCGCTCTATCTTCGCAAGTCCGCCCCATGGCCTTGCGACCTTGTGATCTTTTTATATAATGTCAAATATGATTAAAAATTAAACAAAAATGCGAAAACAATGATACGCTGTGTTCGTTATTATTGCTGCAACGGGGGGTGGGGGGGGGGGGGGGGTGGGTGTTTCTGGTATCTGGAAATGTACTTCATATGGGAACGAAGGATTCCACTGAATACCCATATTGACATGTCGTTACGGTACCAGCAGACAAAACACTAAACTCATTCACACAAAATCAATTTACTTTTTCACCGCATTTTCAATCGCTTGTGTTAGCTAGTACCCGCAGGACTAACTCGGTATAGGTGCTCTAACAGAAACGCAACGTCACTCAATTCACACATATGCCTACATAGGTTTCCAAACCGTGCACAGAGAAATGAAGTCTAATCAAAGCCACAGAAACCACGTATTGGACAAAATTAATAAATAAACTTTGTAAACTAGTATCACTCGCATAACGCACGTATCTGTAATGGGATATAGTACATAATGCAACATAATCTATGTAGAGACCTGTGAATGACTTCCAGATGTAAATTAGTGGCTAGTTCTTCTTTATATATATCATATCCCCATATTGTGTCCCTCTTAGGGTACCACAGAACACCTCAATAACATTATAAATGTGCCAGCATCTCTGCTCAGAGAGAGATGTAGCCGGATGATGTGTCAATGCTTTGTTACGCCGCTTGGCTCGGGTTGCGGCCGCGTTGTCTGCTCCCGTCGTGATCACTCGGCCGGTTGTCATGGCAACGCTGAAGGTCATCGCTCCAGCCCGCGAAGAATGTCCGTGATTTTCTTGCAGCAAGCGCGCATGCACCCGGTACAGTCCACCTGCTGTTCCCGGGCTCCCGTACACTCGTCGCACAGCAGGTGCATGCCGGGAAAGGTGGTGGGTTTCTTGCGCTCCAGCACCATCCGCACTTCGCGCAACGCCTCCAGGTTTGTCTCGAACTTCTCGCACTTCTCCGTGAGCAGTTCCACGAGGGTGGTCTGGTCGAGCTGGTCAAAGTCGGCTTGCGTTTTGAGTCGCGACACTGGCGCCCTCTTAAGGTAGGCCAGGTTGGATTCCTGCAGTTTGATCAGGTTGAATCTGTTGGCCAGCAAGTAGTTGCGGATGGAGGATGCCTGTGAGAGCAGGAAGTCCTCAGCCCTCTCCTGAAGTACGTCCATCTGATACTCCTGGATGAGCGGTAGTAGTTGCGCCACGTTGTCTTCTACAAAGCATATACAATACATTAATTTAATCATGTATCTAAAGTCGTAATATATAAAGCCAGATTGGTGCAAGAATAATCTTTTCTTATCAATATACCTTGTCACATATAAAACGGTGCAAGTAAATCCGTAGACAACACACAACCCCTAAAGGTTATGGCCATATTCATCTTAAATATTTGATGCACACGTGTGTTGGGGCCCAAAACGTCCTACATAACTAAAAACATACTAACTGTTACATTTGACGTTGCAATCCTACAAAATCTGCCGATATGAAGCGGCGATACGCTCGTTTTGTATCTCCTAATTAGCGATATACGAACAACATTGAGGTTTCATGAGAAGCTGGTGCGGGGGGTGGGGGGAGCGGACGTGTGAGCTTGAGTATGGAACGGTGCGTAACAAGGCAATGGAAATCGACATATCTGAGACATGTAATTGTCGACAGCAAAAGTAATAATTAATCTCTGGTGAGTTTCCGTTACCTACCACATATTTCCCTGTTGGGTGGGTGCACAAGTTTTAACATTTCGAGTACGTCGTCAAAGTTTTTCCCAGGCAATTTAATTTCGTTGGCATCCTTTTCCTTGAAGTTGTCTTCGAACATGGCTTCGAAGACGGGGGACCACATGGCCAGGATCATCTTGCTGGCGTACAGCCGCTTGTCCTCAACCACGAAGACGATGTCTGCATACTTCCAGGGCTTCGTGAAATCTGTCTTACAACCTTCCTCAGCCATATTCCTGTCAAGATACAGACGGTGGAGACACTAGAGCGGGGTCCATGGGCGTGTTCAGCGGGGGGGAGGGGGGGGGGGCTTTCAGATCTAAAGTATATCCGTGCGCCCCCCCCCCCCCCCGGTCGTCATAAAACCCCTTGGTCGCCATCTTGTTCACCCCCCCCCCAGTCGTCAATTTTTTTTATATTGTTATGTTGTGCCCCCCCCCCTCCCTTCAAGGATTTCTGCACACGCCCCTGGTGTCATTTGGCAGTAGAGTAAGGGCAGCCAATTCTTCATCTGAGTGCCATATCAATAATTCTAATTTTTCGACTTTTACTTTGGGCCCCCTGCTGCGTTATGTTTCATAACTTTTATCTTTTACCTGATATATTTCCCCAAATCTGGCAATTTGTTCAAAAAAGGAAAATTCTTGAAAGGAGGGGCACAATAATTACTCAGACATAACCACAAATTAGGATTACATAATGATATAGCAAGGGCAGATCCAGGGAAAATTTCGTATTGGAGTTTCAGATCATAACATGTCGCTCCTATATATAATAGCTCCATAGATGAAACGTAGTCCGCTCCAAAATGGGTCCAGTCGCGGAACTGCTGTTGGCGGTAGCCACAGCGGCTTGCTTGCAGGACTAATATATAAATATTATATTTTCGAAACAAATTATTAAATATATGGAATACATTACAAAATTATCCACATGGCTTTCCATAGTGAGTTTCCGGACACCCGGACTTCGGTTATGTCTCTTTGTGCCGTGGCTAGTATTTATTGACATAGGATGTCCCATACATTACACTGGGCCTATGTACATACTGTGCCGTGATGTTTTCTGCGGGGATGTAATATAATTACGCCTATCAGAGGTTTGCATAATGATACAGGCCAAAATATACACACACCTACTAAACACATCCACAAGAATATGCGCGCTCTGAGGCGTTGCCGCGGGTTCCCAGGGGAATGACCCAGAGTGTATGCCCGATTCGCCGTGTAAAGTGCAAGCCGGGGGGCTGAACTTTTGAAGCTGTGAGTGTATGTTCTCGGCACTTTTGACCAAGGTTCACCTTATGTCTGGCGAATAGAACCAGCGATATCCAGAACGTAGACAAGCTTGGGACTCACCTGGCCGCTAGCAGATCTTCCCCTGCTAATTTAACGCAAAGCAGTTCGAAGATCTCAGCATCCATTCATTGCAGATCGTATACAATATTATACAATGCCACTAATACATGAAAAGCGAGACGGGCACAGAGAGGTATAGCTTGTACGTGAGCTAACTCCCGGGGCTAACTCATAGAACTACTAGCTGCTTGTGTGATGGCTGTCAGTTGGCCGTCCCTTCGCGCGTAGATAACGACACGAGCGCCTAGATGTTGCTCAGATATAGCCAAGAATTCTAGAGGGTCTGATATCCTGAACAGGCGGTGCAGTGAGGCCGGACCATCTAGCCTTCCTGGACTGTGTTCCACAGCTCTATTTATAGCATGGCGTCCTGAACGCAGAAGGCTATTCACACCTCATATGCACCCATGCAGCATACAGGGATACGTTATGCTTGTCAGGACTGTGTCCCACACTTGATTGCAGGACCTTCTGTCAGTCCCACACTTTATTGCAGGACCTTCTGTCAGTCCCACACTTTATTGCAGGATTTTCTGTCAGTCCCACACTTTATTGCAGGTTATATCGCCAATTTAATTATGAAATAAGCAGAGCGGGGGGCTGTGGAGGGAGACTAACACCCCCCACCCCCACTTTATATTCCGTCGCTGAATTCTTCGTAAACCGAGAATTCATCTTGTAGTTCTTCGTGAACCGGGAGTTCATCTTTCAATTTTTGTGTGCAGACTGGGCAGACAGACATTAATTCATTCTTCGAGATCTGGCAACCAGACCCCCACTTCCCCCCGCCCGCCTTCTGTTATCAAAGCAGAGCGAAGATAATGACGGGACAGGAACTATATAGTATCTGACATCGGAATCGGAATTTATTATTCTGGGACCGTATTTATAAACCCCACTTAGTGGAAGGCAAACCTATTTCGCACCAAATAGCTTGGAATCGGTTTTCCCCGGCGAATAACATGAAAATGCCACTCACCAAAAGCATTTTCAGAATGAGGAATGCGTCAACATTCAAGAAGTAAATATCACACTGGGTTTAGGAACCCAAGCACTACGAGTTGGAGAAGACAGGGGCGGATCTAGGTGGGGGGGGGGGGGGCGGTCAGGGGGTTTCCTTGGGAACTTGAACATACACTGTAAAAGTCGGGCTTAGAAAATACAAGGGGTTGGGGTTTAAGAGGGGATGTTTAAGGGGATATTAAGGACCGTTGAAGTCGAAATCGTTCTCTCTCCCCCCCCCCCCCCTCCCTCCGGGTTGTGAAAATTGCTTGATCCCGCCCCTGGAAGCTATGGCGGTAATAAGGCACTTCTCATGCCGCTGAACTTGCGCCATTGTTATGGATATCGTGCCTGGGCAGTGAATAAACCCCGCATAGTACAACGCAAATCTACCTTGCGCTATGTAGAACATTTTAAATCGCTTTTACTAGCGATAAACATAAAAATGCCACTCTAAGTTACCCAAAATGGTCTTTTTCAGAAAGGATTGTGCCAACACTTAGGTGGGGATAGCCATGTCGCATGTCGATTTAAAGACGAGGTCCATGTCATATCTCGGAGCCATAGCTAGCAGCCATAGCTAGCAGCCATAGCTAGCAGCTATAGCTAAAAATAGGCTCTACTGGCTATCCGTAGGGGCCTTAGGCACTTCCACACTGTTCCACAGCCTCACCGCCATGCGCTCTGTCGGAGTGAGCGCGCCACGTACCGGTGGGCTGTGGAGGATGAATAGAGCGCCACCTAGGGACTGGAAACTTGGGGGGAATCCCCGCTTTAAAGGGAGGTGACTTCCGTTTTCCTTTTCATGTTTAGATTTGTCATTGGGCTTGTCACTTGACTTCTTTACGGACTTTTGCACTGATTCGACAGACATAAGGCTAATGTTAGTGGCATAGCTGAAACAACGGCTACATTCAACTCCACATTCACACAACAACGTCAACACTTGCCAAGTTCCATCTTTATCAGTGTTTATAATTAGGTAGGCCTAGCCTAGCCCTGGTAGGCCTCTCTTAGGGTGAGAGCCATGCCGCTGACACGGCCGAAAACAAGAAATCGCTGACTGGTGGCTCAAGTTGAAGTTCATAACAGAATAAATATGCAGTGCCTACCCGTCAAGTTGCTCCATTAGATTCCTGAAGCTTTCATGACTTTCGTCGTACAGTCATTTCTTAGGTCGGTAGTGTATTTTCTTGTAATCCGGGCGATTTTTGTCACCTCTCGCTTCGTTTTAAATGCTCCGCCGCTCGCCGGAAGTAAACAAACTTAGCGTGAGCACTCGCTGCCAGGCAGCGTTTGTTGACGTCCGGTGAACAGCGAAGCATTTAAAATGAAGCGAGAGGTGACAAAAATCGCCTGGATTTCTAAGAAAATACACTACCGACCAAAGAAATGACTGTATGACGAAAGTCATGAAAGCTTCAGGAATCTAATGGAGCAACTTGACGGGTAGGCACTGCATATTTATTCTGTTATGAACTTCAACTTGAGCCACCGGTCCGCGATTTCTTGTTTTCGGCCGTGTCAGCGGCATGGCTCTCACCTTTGCTCCGTTTACCTGTTTACGGGCATGGTAAGAGAGGCATGTACCAGGGCTAGGCCTAGCCCTAATGAACATGACCTGCTGCCGGGGTCCCATGCGGAATTGCCTCCAATGCAGAGATGCCTCCCCTGTATCTATCAAAATAGCACTGCACAAACACATGGAGTAGAGAGTGTCTCAATATCATATATCAGAGTAGTTTCATAGATGTAACGTAGTCTGCTCTAATATGGATCCAGTCACGGAACTACGTTACATTCCCTAGCGGGGTTACATCCCCTTCCATTAGCAGAATCCTGCCAGAAATCTTGGTGGCCTTTACACAGTCATAAAACTACTTTTTCGCCTCGGTATTTAGCAATGAATTACATATTTACATGAAGTAAAATTATGAACCACTACAGCGGCTTGCTTGCAGGACTAATATAAGGGAGGCAGGCGGTTATGTGTTGCGGTGGGTTGGCCAAGTTACCAGGGTAAATTACAGGGCTAGTTCCATCTCGAAAACCAATATTAGATCTAACCTGAAAATCAGATGTTGATGTTGTGAGACAGTCTGAGGGATCAACATTAATGTCGATCTCTCAGACTGTCTCATGACATTAACATCAGTTTTTGAGGCTACATTAGACCTAGTCCTGTGTGACGTTTTCTAGGGAAAACAGTCTATTTTTTGAGTTGGATGACCTGGGGGTTATATTAGATCTAGCTTACTGTCCGTTAGTCAAGCCACACTAGACTCTGTATAGGTGCGTGACCAAAAGTGGTTAAAGCACCCTGAATAACCAACCAACCGTATAGATGCGTGACATATCCATAGCCAATAATATGGAATAGGTATTCTGTAACTAATAATATAAGTTAGTAGCATATACACAAATATAATTGATATCTAAAAAAACATACCGATTTATAGCTGTAAATGAAAATGCAGCATATTTAGTATCTATTTGACAAAGTTATATCCTATTCTGTAAAAGCTTTGTACTCAAATCAATCAATCAAATGGCATATAACATTTATGTGTTTATACTGATCAACATCAACATTAATTATATTTATGCATAATTCTCATCAATACCAATATGATATTTATATGCATATATTGTCACATATGACGCTTATATAGTCGGAACATATTGATCGTTAAACAGACTGGAAAACCCCTTATCTGATACAGTTTTATATGTAACAGATCTATCTGACATTCCTTTTCTTCTTTTCTGCAATGAAACTGCCCAGTTCTTTCATCCAATCAAGTAATTGTGAAGCTACTCCGTGTTAATTGCTTGTAATTTGCCACATTTTTTTGTGAGAACTGGCCTGCTGACTGTTAACACACACAGGACAGCTAAAGGTGTGATGTCCCAGTGTACAGTACACTGATTTCCAAAAGATTTGAGGCTGTAATCATGTTTTTAAATTTTTATTTCGGTAACTTCATGTCACATTTTATATGTATTGTTATGTATATGCTGACCAACATGACATTGAATTGCACTGAATGGCATCCCATTTAAATGTATGCTGACTGACATGTCATTTATATGCATACACATACTGAGATGACATTTATGTGCATACACATAGACATGACATTTTTTATACACACACTGGAAACAGGAAATCGAAATTGTTGCCATTATTAAGTTGAAAATAAAGTGATGTATGCTTCATAATCTGTTTTAGTAACCCAAGTTTGTGTAAAATACTCTTGACCTGTCAATTGTAAAATGAAAAAATGAAAATAAACAAAAGATCTATGAATTTAATTCATCTTTTCAGCTTCCATCTCACTGTAATTCCGTGACGAAATCCGACCGGGCTTTTAAGCTAAGATGGCGACCGGTGATAGCGACGAGGAAGCGATGCCACGTTGTCTTCCGCCAGAGATACAGGAGCCCTACCACGACTTTGTGGTCGTCTCGCCGTCCGAGTGCAGCGCCGCCATGCGGGAGATGATCCAACAAATCCGCGAGTGCCCAGAGCTGAAGGAGGCCAACGGCGGGCGGGAGGTCAAGATCTCCGACCTGTCGCAGGTGTGTCAGTGGATCAGCGCCAAGCTTCAGCAGTTGGATCATGCCTTCTCTCACACTTCAACCTTCCTCGTGGTGGTGACACGGCACAGCATCAAAGACTGCGAACACCTCTTCAGTATCGTGAATATTCTGACAGAACAGATGAACTGTCAGCAAGGGGGACACAGGGCGGGGCTGACGAGCATGGTGCCCATTTATCTTGAAAATATACGCAAATTCCAAAGAAAAGTCAGAGTCCCAAGCTATATTAGCAGTCTGTGGGCTTTGCAATACCAAGAGGGCGCTAGGCTGGGAGACACATTCATCCAAAGTCTGTCGGGTAAATTGAAGTTGAATTTGGACAGACACGAGTGCTATCTGGAAAAACAAAGCCGGCAAAGATCGCGGTGGCAAGAGGAGGAGAGACAGAAGAACGAGAATTATAGGAAGAACTTAGAGGCTCTGTGTTATCGCTTCTTCCAACCACCTGTGGAGCCGCCGAGGATACACCGGCCTCCACGAGGACGGCCCATCCCTGCTGGGGCTTGGCAGGTGGACGGTCCGATCGATCCTGAAGATCTGGTTGCAAGGATGTCGGCCATTGGGATTGGACGTCGAGAGGGAGAACCCATGTCGGAGGCGTCTGCCTGGAACGCTCTATCTCTAACTGCCTTGAACGCTCAATCCGGATCTAAGCCTGGAGCGGCGGGCACGGATCTTGGTACTCGACACCGATCTAGGCCTGGAGCGGCGGGCACGGATCTTGGGACCCAACCCGGATCTAGGCTCGGAGCGGCGGGTGCGGATCTTGGGACTCAATCCGGATCTAGGCCTGGAGCGGCGGGCACGGATCTTGGGACTCAACCCGGATCTAGGCCTGGAGCGGCGGGTGCGGATCTTGGGACTCAACCTGTATTTAGGCCTGGAGCGGCGGGTGCGGATCTTGGGACTCAACCCGGATCTAGGCCTTTAGCGGCGGGTGCGGATCTTGGGACTCAACCCGGATCTAGGCCTGGAGCGGCGGGTGCGGATCTTGAGACTCAACCCGGATTCAGACCTGGAGCGGCGGGTGCGGATCTTGGAACTCAACCCGAGTCTAGGCCTGGAGCGACGGGTGCGGATCTTGGGACTCAACCCGGATATAGGCCTGGAGCGGCGGGTGAGGATCTTGGGACTCAACCCGGATATAGGCCTGTAGATCCGGCCAGAGCATGCAGAGTTGTGGCCCAAGTGCGGGGTTGGCAGACTGACGACGCCGCATCCCACCCACCCGCTGCGCTCGGCATACCATGCAGCGGCGATGGCAATGCGCTGTTACAGCAGGATGACGGGGGGTCTGTCGTGGATCCTCGGATGCAGCAGGTGTCTGGATCTACTGTGACAGCGTCCGGTACCGATGTACCTGGCCTACCATCTAGGACTCAGTCACTGACGTCGGCCACTGAGACGAGCGGTCTCAGTTTTCCGGAGCCACCCGCGGACCTGCATGACGTCACTCGGACGGTGAATGATCCAGACCTCGGTACCACCGTCTTGACCAGGCCAAAGGAGATCGATGATAACCAGGAAATCCCGAATCCAGACCTCGAGATGGTGCCCAAGCAGATCTGGAAGGGGACAGACTGTGCATCCGGCTACACTAACGTGCCTTCTCCCCCTGATCCCGACAACGTTTGCCACGTCCCGCGGAGTCCGGCTAAACCACCGATTGCAATAGAGAGACCACAACCCAGGGTTCCAAGGGACCGGGGTGATGTAACGTCACCGGGGGATGTGACGTCACCGGGTGATGTGACGTCACCGGGGGATGTGACGTCACCGGGTGATGTGACGTCACCGGGGGATGTGACGTCACCGGGTGATGTGACGTCACAGGGTGATGTGACGTCACAGGAAGTCCCACTGATTGCAGTGGTGAGACCACAACCCAGGGTGCCAAGGGACCAGGGTGATGTGACGTCACCGGGTGATGTGACGTCACAGGATGATGGGGGTTAAGGGGGCGGGGCTCCCGCGTCCGAGGGTGGAGCGACGGCACTGCCCGTGCCGCAGGTTTCCACCCAACTGGAGAATTCAGCTGCCTATTCTCTGGCGTCCTGGAATAAGTGAGTGATTAAGTATGTGAGGCCGTCGTGCAATACCGGCGACTGCCACATACCTACGCTGCGGAGTGCCACATACCTACGCTGCGGAGTGCCACATACCTACGCTGCGGAGTGTCACATACCTACGCTGCGGTGTGCCACATATCTACGCTGCGGAATGCCACATACCTACGCTGCGGAGTGCCACATACCTACGCTGCGGAGTGTCACATACCTACGCTGCGGAGTGCCACATACCTACGCTGCGGAGTGCCACATACCTACGCTGCGCAGTGCCACATACCTACGCTGCGCAGTGCCACATATCTACGCTGCGGAGTGCCACATACCTACGCTGCGGAGTGCCACATACCTACGCTGCGGAGTGCCACATACCTACGCTGCAGAGTGCCACATACCTACGCTGCGGAGTGCCATATACCTACGCTGCAGAGTGCCACATACCTACGCTGCGGAGTGCCACATACGGACGCTGCGGAGTGCCACATACCTACGCTGCGGAGTGCCACATACCTACGCTGCGGAGTGCCACATACCTACGCTGCGGAGAGCCACATACCTACGCATACCGTAAGATTTTGAGCATGAATATCGTGCCATCTATTTTGATAATCATCATGGCGTTGGGAGTCTGTCTGAGTGATCTGTGGCTTTGATGGAATGTGCGGCGGTGTGTTACACTTGTGTTTAACATTATGTGAAGGTTGAGAAGACGTAAGAAAACATGACATCATGAGAAGGGTGTGGAATACGATGGTGTGAGAGAAATATGGTAAGAAAGGGAAGCAAAGTAAGAAAGTGTAAGTTTAGTTCTGCATGTATGCAAGTTGAATTACGATTTGTGTCTAGTGCATCGGGTTTTACAATGGTGTGTCGCATTTTTATAGTATGAGATACATGTATATAACTTCCATCTTTGTATCGCTCACATAGCTCCATTGTTATCGTTTTCGTTTTGTTATCGCTCAAAAAGCTCAATTATTATTGTCTCTCTATTTATCTTTCAATGAGCTCCATTTATATATTCATTTTATGAATAGGTGACATTTGTCAATTTATTGATTACGAAACATGATTATTTGCATGTTAATGATTTTGACGCTAAATAACTGTACAAACGAATGATATTGCGTTCCTGTTCCTACGATGTAGGACCTGCTGGTAAAGAAATGTTATAGTGCTATGCATTATGCAGTGTGCAAAGATGTTGGCTTTACAAATGAAGTAACACGCATTGGTTTATATTGCTTTGACATTATGTACTTGTTATGTTGCAAATGCTCGGCGCGAGTAATGTGTGAGCGATACAGAATCATTTTAAGGAGGGAAGAATCATAATTGTTACAAAATGAAGACATGACTTTTAGTGTGTTTGATTTGACTGACTACCAATGGGAGTTATAATTAATCATTACCTAGATAATAACCTTGGTCACAGGTAATTAATCATTACCTAGATAATAACCTTGGTCACAGGTACATGCTACAGGGACAATTTTATTTAGGTAAATATTGTTACTCCAGTTGCATTGACAACATGATAGGACGAATGGATGCAAAAATATGCGATGAAGATTTGTTTAGTTGTATTTTGCCTTATTGGTATACGACAGACATCCAACCGAGCGTGGTAACTATAACCAATATATATATGTGGTTTAATACAGTAATATGAGACTATATTATGCATATTGTCATATGAACTGTTGAGCAATTTATGACAATACAGATATGTCCATTGTACTATCTAGCTATTCGTGCCCGTAAACAGGTTTATGACAAAGGAATTGTTCATAAATCAGTTATATTTTTGTATGAAGAAATTCTCAGCCAAACGTAGAACCAATATATTATACTATATTACCGTTGTGTAAAACGTTTAAAACAGCGGAATTCGTGACAGACTTACATCTAAGCGTTATTTAACAATTCCCTAATGATGTCATAAAATTGACAGGTAAGCTTTGATGCAGTGCGAGTTGTCGAGGGCGTCTATAGTTCTCATGGTTGAGTGCTTTTCGTTGAGTTCAAGCCAATGAACAGATAGAACCTGAGTCTCAATATAAAAGCACATGCGTGGGTATTCCGCTTTGATGTCACTTTCCTCACTCCCAAAATTTCAATTGGAAGGTGCGAAAACAAGTGGAATAATCATTACCTTCTACTATTTGGGGCGTTATAGCTCGATAATATAAATATAAGTGGAAATACAGAAGATTAATATGAGCTAAAGTTGTTTTGGCGTGACACCAACTGTTTAAGTTACTACAACAGGTGTATAAGGAGGCTGTCGGTAGTTACAAACACGAGCCGTGATATCTGGTTGTTCGATAACGTTTATTCATAT
Source organism: Arenicola marina (assembly GCA_964019135.1). Lineage (NCBI taxonomy): Eukaryota > Metazoa > Annelida > Polychaeta > Arenicolidae > Arenicola > Arenicola marina. Next base: position 8,798,514 of record OZ025255.1, read on the forward strand.
TAATTTAGTACCACTCCAATTTTGTATTAGCGGAGCTAAGTACAATTGTACGGTGATGAAGGAAAGTATCCAACACATAGAAGAACTATATCGGGTGTTGTAGGCCGCGTCTGTGATGAAATGAAATGGGTTTGAATAAAACGTGTCAGTACATTAAAGACCTATTTTACTGTATATACATATACGTGGTGTTGGATTCAGTTATATAGGCCATCAGTGCTATGCTCTGTATTGCCTGGTTTGGCTTCCAGGTTCTTGAAATGAGTCCGACGAGGTGCCTACTCGTCGACAATAAAGCAAAGAAATGAATAAAATTTGTTAATTTCCTTGTGTGTCAGTTGTTGTTAGTAGATGTGGGGCAGTATATAGCTGTACATAAACTTGTATATACCTGTATATACTGTATACACCTGTACAGTGTATATACAGTATATACAGCATATACACAGCAAATGCAGGTACATACAGTATGTTGTGGGTGTAAGCTTCTATGACTAATTAACCCACGGTGTGATCTTTCATTCCTTTATTATTAAATCGCAGTAACCAATGATCCTGAAATATATGAAAACAAACGTAAGATACTCGTGCAAATAGAAACTCCTCCATTTGTAGACAACAATAAATATCCAATTAAAACTACCCCAGACGCTCATCATAGTAACCGTTGGTTAAGCCCTGCTATAGCGATAGCCGTTAACTACGCGCGGAACCACGGGTCTACGTAGCCCAGACCGTGACTCCCCGCCCAGCACCCCAGCACTTAGCGCACCTGTCCGTGCCCGACCTAACCCTGCCTCCACCAGCAAGCCACATGCGGTGGGGGATTTAAACGCAGTATAATCCTAGCCGTTACGAGTATTCGAATAACGACGCCAGCCATTAACCTGGCTCCAACAAATACGTCTAGAATTAATTAATACGTTAGCTCAAACGAGCCAACGTAATCTATAGCCTCGCAATACAGACGCCAGTAACATACACCATTGCAAATTAGCACGAAGATACGTACAGAGAGACCTAAAGAAACCCGCCACTAAATACCTAAAGCTATATACACTGAGGCGTGACTACAGGATTCGGCTCCCTGTGTGCCGCGGCATACCGACTGACCCGAGAGTTAACAAACAGATTCAAACTGGTAACGGCTTCCAGCCTCTAATAGATAGCCTATAGATACCCTTATAATTACATAAGTCCCATATCCACAGTTAATGCACCAGCGATTCACACCCATCTATAATTCATAAACCAAAAGACGTTAGCGTTAATATAAATCAGTTTCAAATGCTCACCGGAAGTGTCGTGGCCGGGGATAAAACGTAAGTGATTCCAGTATAGGGCATGCAAGTGAATCTCGTTTTATGTGTGCGATACCTGACGAGATCAGATTGGGGACAACGACGTTATATGCGACCTTAATTTTTCACTGCGCAACTCACTCGCTCCCTGCTTGACGAATCAAAACGCTGTCATTCTAGTCACGATTTAGGACGTGGAACCAGGCAAACTGCGCGGTGAGCGAGGGGAGAAAAGGGTGGGTCCCTTCTAGACCTGTATGGAACTTAAATAAGCACCTGTTAACTATCTAGTGACAATATATTGTTGAAAGACACTTTGAACTTGTATTTTCCCGTATCAATAACTGCGGTCAGTAAACTTGGCGCACTACAACCCGCCGAATACCCAATATTTGTGCTGGCCTGACTGTGTTGCCGACGGCCGAATTACAGATGACAAGCGGAATAAACCATATTTCGCGAAAATGGGGAAACGGCTATTGTTGTCGACATATCGATTTATCCAATGTTTCTCATACTGCTGATGCATATGGGTGATTTTATGAGCAGATATGATAGAGCCACTTGAGCTTAATACTACTTAATTGTTGCTTTATCGCGAATGATTTTATTACAGTTTTTAATCTATGATAAAAAAAGTCAATTTGTCAAATTTTAGTTTTTTCATTATATTGAAATATTGAGTTTTTTTCAAGTCAACAATCAAGTGAACATACCAATAAAACATTGCAAAGAATGTGAATATAAATTAGACAAGAGTACAAAGTATGTGGATGCAAATGTCAAATAAATCTATGAAGAAATGAAAAAGTGAACAGACTGCATAAAACTTTAAATTGAACATTTAAAGAAAATTAATGAATTTACCCATGTCATGAATAATGTTTGTCATCACAGAAAGTAGAAAGTTGATTGTTATAGCCTACTGAATTGTAATGTCCAGTTATATATTAAGTGTTGTAAACTGGTCTTTTCAAATAATGGAACATATTATCATATATACTATAGCAACCGAGCAGAAGTCTGAAAAATTGATTATACAACACCAGTTTATTTATTATGACACACATAATTTATTAGCAAAGCAATATGGCTTGGTGCTCTTGTCACAACTGTAGCTAAATGTTAGAGAAAAGAATAAAAGTAATAACATGTGCCATATATATTGCTGATTAGTATAATTTTATTGTGATGTTTATACTGGTTAAAGATGTTTAATGTTACTTGAGTCCTTATGTGCTACTTGTTATTATGGATATTGTTCTTCATGTTTTATTTATTAATATACATCATATGCATAGACCTTAGGACAACAGTACCAAATAGGTGCAATTTAATCAAAATTAAGTCAAACAATCTAAACAGGACATCTTATAATTACAGAGTTATGCAGCATTAATTTCAATGTAGATTTTAATTTGCAAATGTCATGAACAATTTTTGTCACCCAGGGCTGATTTAATGTAGAAAAAAGGTGATGATTATTATATCCTATTAAACCATTATCCTATTAAATGTCCTATTTTATTTTAAAAGTCATAAATTTATCTTTCCTTCATTTAAATTGATGGAACACAATCTAATACAATATACCAGTAGCAAATGAGAGATTTGAAAAAGCTTATATGTTCTATTTATTACGGTACACAGGATTTATTAACCAAGGAATGTGACCTTGTCATTGATGTAGTTAAATGGAGGAGAATTAAGAGATGAAATTGACCTAACAAAATGTAACATATATATTGATTATCCCTTTATTGGGATTTTTTATGTTTATGCTGGTTAAATAAAAATGTTTCTATATATAACATATTTAATAATATTACTGAATTCATTATGGGTTAATTGTTATAGATATTTTTAATAGTTTGTTGTTCTCTTGTCTCTTTATTATATGTTCCATGTTTCATCAGGACAAAAGTAGCTATGGAAGGTGTAATTTAATCAAACCGCCGGTAATTGGACAACCTTAAAAGGAAATCTTATGAATTTGATGAAGTATTAAGTATCTAATTTTTTGTACCTTCATCTAGTTTTTGTACCTTCACTTACTTTTTGTACCTTCACTTAGTTTTTGTATCTGCTACATTTGAAATACTTGCAGATTTTATTTTATGCCATGTGTTGTCAACCTAATTAAACTGATATGATAGAAGCAAATCCAATGCAAAGAGACAAATAGAAACTTTAATTTATTATCATCATGTTTATGCAATGTATGAGCAAAAAGTAGTTAATCATGAAGGTTATACACGGAATAATGATTGATTTTGTATGTTTGCATTACAGATTCTTGATGAAAATGTCCATATATTTAACGATGCCACAATTTTAAAATAATTTTTGTGTCCTTGTGTGTTTATGTCAAAAGTAGCAAAAGAAAGTGTAATTTAATTAATGAAAATCGAAAGAAAATGTTATAATTAAAGATTTATACAGAACTAAGGCTATCAGTAAGCTAAACGTGGACATATCAGCTATAAAAATTAATAATATCAACACAAGTGGCCACTTATAAAAATCTAAAAACTTTTTGTTTTATAAATTGAGGCTTAATTTCACCATTCCCATAAAGAGGAAGCATAGATTATCTATTTTTGCTAGCATATTTGAAAGGACCCGTTAAACTGAGGTATGACTGAAGTCAACTGCATACATGTATATACTCTTTGGATATTAAGTTTGCCGCAACAGTTTAACTTAGATCCAGATCATTATACCGGTAAGCCGATAAGTACATTTAAGCTAGCTCACTCTGTGGAAATGGAAAAGTCACAGTACTGGTCTATTTTGTGGTTCTCATGAAACTGTTTGTCAAAATACCCATCAATACTATGAATGTAACAGAACGGACGCAATTTAGAAAGATAATTTAAACACAGTAAATTTACAACGTTGTTCTTTTGAAATTTGCCTATTTGAATGGTAGTTACATTCACGATTGAAAAACTGTAATTTTGACGGCAAAGGCTGTCCATACCTGTCACTCGATCACTCCAGATCAGTGTAAACATTGGGAAATCATCTACGTGTTGTGCGCCTAGTTAACTGAACGTGGCTAGTATTATGGAAAATGACATGTCCAAAGTGTCATCTACCAACATATCGAGACGAAAAAGTTAACAGTTCCTTATTTAAGACGCACGAAAGACGAATTGCGACCCACCCCTTGTTTGCCTCGCCGGCCGCGCAGCTTGCTTGGTTCCGCGTCCTATGTCGTAACTAGTATGACAGCCCTCTGCGCGCGGTATCCATTGTTACACAGGGGGCTAGTCAGGCTGCGCACTGAACAAAAAGCACGTGTTCGTTTGTTTGTCCCCAAAATCCCAGGCCGGAAGTAGAACACGCGAGAACTGACATGCCCTATTCAAAAAGTGTGTCTGTTCCCTTCAGTTCCGCTGGAGCAAGTGGCGCGGGAACGCGCGGCGGGAGCGAGTCCGCGAATCCCCGCGCAAAGGCTAATGGGAGTCAACGTCCAAATAAATTTATTACTTCCCTAAACACCGAAAACATATTGCCTACCCGGCAACATGTATATACTGTATATACCTGTATATACTGTATATACCTGTATATAATGTATATACCTTTATATACTGTATATACCTGTATATACCTGTATATACTGTATATACCTGTATATACTGTATATACCTGTATATACTGTATATACCTGTAAATACTGTATTTACTGCATATACCTGTATATACCTGTATATACTGTATATACCTGTATATACTGTATATACCTGTATATACTGTATATACCTGTATATACTGTATATACCTGTATATACCTGTATATACCTGTATATACTGTATATACCTGTATATACTGTATATAGTGTATATACCTGTATATAATGTATATACCTTTATATACTGTATATACCTTTATATACTATATATACCTGTATATACCTATATATACTGTATATACATGTATATATATACTGTATATACCTGTGTATACCTTTATATACTGCATATACCTGCGTATACCTTTATATACTGTATACAGCTGTAGATACCTGTATATAATGTATATACCTGTATATACTTATATACCTGTATATACCTTTATATACTGTATACACCTGTATATACCTGTATATACTGTATATACCTGTATATACCGTATATACCTGTATATACTGTATATACAGGTATATACAGGTATATATACGGTATATACCTGCAGTATACTGTATATACTTGTATATGCTGTATATACTTGTATATACTGTATATACCTGTATATATACCAACATTCAAGTAAATATCCCACTGGGTTCAGGAACACAAGCACTACGAGGTGGAGAAGACAGGGGCGGATCTAGTGGGAGAGTGGGTGGGGGGGGATGTTTAAGGAACGTTGAAGTCAAAATTGTCCCCCCACCCCCTTGGGGGATTTATGGTAATATATGAACATCAACTCTAAAGGCTACAGCTCTCACTTTTCGGGCGTAACTAAATTAGGGCCCCTGAAGTGGGAATAGCCATTTCGAATGTCGATTTTAAGAAGGGGTCCATGTCGCGTGTCGATTTTAAGAAGAGCTCCATGTCATATCTCGGAGCCATAGCTAGCAGCCATAGCTCGGAGTCAGAGCTAAAAATAGGCTCTACTAGCCTTAGGCTCGTCCACACTGTTCCACAGCCACACCGCCATGCGCTCTGTCGGAGTGAGCGCGCCACGTAGCGGTGGGATGTGGAGGATGAATAGAGCGCCACCTAGGGAATGGAAACTTGGGGGAATCCCCGCTTTAAAGGGAGGTGACTTCCGTTTTCCTTTTCAAGTTTAGATTTGTCATTGGGCTTGTCACTTGACTTCTTTACGGACTTTTGCACTGATTCGACAGACATAAGGCTAAAGTTAGTGGCGTAGCTGAAACAACGGCTACATTCAACTCCATATTCACACAACAACGTCAACACTTGCCAAGTTCCATCTTTATCAGTGTTTGTAATATAGTCCTAACATGGTCCACCCGCCCGCTGCCGGTCTCCTATGCGGAAATGCCCCCATGCGAAGATGCCTGTATCTATAATAATGACTGTCTCATGACATCAACATCTGATTTTCAGGCTATATTAAACTTAGTCCTGTGTGACGTTTTCTAGGGAAACAGTCTATTCTTTGAATTGGATGACTTGGGGCTATATTAAATCTAGCTTACTGTCCATATATGAAGTTATGTGAAGAATTCTTCATTTAGGTATACAGTGGTATAGCGGACTACAATATTCCAGATATGTATAACTAAGAGAAGTTCGGAAGGTAAACTACACAGGTTCATACCTAAGTAATGTATGATCAACAACAATAGATCTACAGGAAAGATAGGAAACCCCAAAGTATGGAAAAGGTTATCTGTAGCTAATAATATAAGTTAGTAGCATATACACAGATATAATTGATATCATCTGAAAAACATATACGATTTATAGCTGTGAATGAGAATGCAGCATATTTAGTATCTATTTGACAAAGTTATATCCTTTCTGTAAAGGCTTTATACTCAAATCAATCAATCAAATGGCATAACATTTATGTATCTATACTAATCAACATGACAGTTAATTATGTGTATACATAATTATCATAAATACCAATATGATACTTATATGCATACATTGTCATATTGGACACTTATATAGTCAAAATGTCTTCATCTGATAAACAAGCTGGAAAACCCCTGATACAATTTATATGTAACAGATTGCCCCAATGCTAATTGCCCCCTTTTATTTGATATTCCTTTTCTTATTTTCTGCAATGAAACTGCCTATTTCGTTCATCCAATCAAGTAACTGTGAAGTTGCTGCAAGTTAATTGCTTTTGCCCCATTTTTTTGTGAGAACTGGCCTGCTGACTTGAAAAGATTTCAGGCTGTAATCATAAAAATGAAAGGATCTTTTGAAATTTTTATTTAGATAACTTCATGTCACATTTTATATGTATCGTTATGTATATGCTGACCAACATGACATTGAAGGGCATACACTGAATGGCATCCCGTTTAAATATATATGCACTGACTGACATGTCATTTATATGCATACACATACTGAGATGACATTTTTTATACACACACTGGAAACAGGAAATTGGAATGGTTGCCAGTATTTAAGTTGAAAATAAAGTAATGTATGCTTCATAATCTGTTTTAGTAACCCGACTTTGTGTAAAATACTCTTGACCTATCAATTGTAAAATGAAAAAAATAAAATAAACGAAAAATATATGTATTTAATTTATCTTTTCAGCTCCCGTCTCCCTATAATTCCGTGACCGGGCTTTTAAACTAAGTTAGGCCGCGCCACATATCATTTTACCATGGCGACCGGTGATAACGACCAGGAAGCGATGCGACGTTGCCTTCCTCCTGAAATACAGGAACCCTACCACGACTTTGTGGTCGTCTCGCCGCCCGAGTGCAGCGCCGCCATGCGGGAGATGATCCAACAAATCCGCGAGTGCCCAGAGCTGAAGCAGGCCAACGGCGGGCGGGAGGTCAAGATCTCCCCCCTGTGGCAGGTGTGGCAGTGGATCAGCGCCAAGCTTCTGCGGTTGGATCAAGCCTTCTCTCACACTTCAACCTTCCTCGTGGTGGTGACACGGGACAGCATCCAAGACTGCAAACACCTCTTCAATATCACGACTATACTCACACAACAGATGAAATGTCAGCAAGGGGGATACAGGGCTGGGCTGACGACTCTGGTACCTATTTATATGGAAGATATCCGCCTCGTCGAAGGAAACGTCCCGACCTATATTAGCAAGCTGTGGGGTTTGCAATACCAAGAAGGCGCTAGGCTGGGAGACACATTCATCCAAATTCTGTCGTGTCAATTGACGTTGAATTTGGACAGACACACGTGCTATCAGGACAAACAAAACCGGGAAAGATCGAGATGGCTAGAGGAGGAGAGACAGAAAGACGAGAATTATATGAAAAGCCTAGAGGCTCTGTATTATCGCGGCTGCCATCCACCTGTGGAGCTGCCGAGGATACACCGGCCTCCACGGGGACGGCCCATCCCTGCTGGGGCTTGGCAGGTGGACGGTCCGACCAATCCTGAAGATCTGGTTGCGGGGATGTCGGCCATTGGGATTGGATCGGCAGAACCCATGTCGGAGGCGTCTGCCGGGAACGCTGTGGTGCAATCCGGATTTAGGCCTGGAGCGGCGGGCACGGATCTTGGGAAAGCCGATGGCAATGCGCTATTACAGCAGGATGACGGGGGGTCTGTCATGGATCCTCGGCTGCAGCAGGTGTCGGGATCTACTGTGACAGCATCCGGTACCGATGTACCTGGCCTACCATCTAGGACTCAGTCACTGACGTCGGCCACTGAGACGAGCGGTCTCAGTTTTCCGGAGCCACCCGCGGACCTGCATGACGTTACTCGGACGGTGAATGATCCAGACCTCGGTACCACCGTCTTGACCAGGCCAAAGGAGATCGATGATAACCAGGAAATCCCGAATCCAGACCTCGAGATGGTGCCCAAGCAGATCTTGGAGGGGACAGACTGTGCATCCGGCTACACTAACGTGCCTTCTCCCCCTGATCCCGACAACATTTGCCACGTCCCGCGGTGTCCGGCTAAACCACTGATTGCAGTGGTGAGACCACAACCCAGGGTGCCAAGGGACCAGGGTGATGTGACGTCACCGGCTGATGTGACGTCACCTGGTGATGTCACGTCATCGGGTGATGTGACGTCACCGGGTGATGTGACATCACAGGGTGATATTACGTCACAAGATGATGTGACGTTACTCGGTGATGGGGGTCAAGGGGGCGGGGCTCCTACGTCCTTGGGTGGAGCGACTGCATTGCCCGTGCCGCAGGTTTCCACCTGAATTGAGAATCCAGCTGCCTATTCTCTGCCGTCCTGGAATAAGTCCTGAATAATACCTACGCTGCAGAGTGCCACATACCTACGCTGCGGAGTGCCACATACCTACGCTGCGGAGTGCCACATACCTACGCTGCGGAGTGCCACATACCTACGCTGCATGGTGCCACATACCTACGCTGCGGAGTGCCATATACCTACGCTGCGTGGTGCCACATACCTACGCTGCGTGGTGCCACATACCTACGCTGCGGAGTGCCGCATACCTACGCTGCGGAGTTCCACATACCTACGCTACGGAGTGCCACATACCTACACATACCATAAGATATTTTGAGCATGAATATTATGCCATCTATTTTTTTAATCATCATGGTGTTGGGAGTCTGCGTGAGGGATCTTTGGCTTTGATGGAATGTGCCGCGGCGTGTTACAATTGTGTTTAACATTGTGTGAAGGTTGAGAAGAGGTAAGAGGAACTGAAATCATGCGAAGGGTGTGGAATACGATGGTGTGACAGAAATATGGTAAGAAAGGGAAACAAAGTAAGAAAATGTAAGTTTAGTTCTGCACGTATGCAAGTTTAGTTCTGCACGTATGCAAGTTGAATTACGATTTGTGTCTAGCGTACCGAGTTTTACAATGGTGTGTCGCATTTTCTTCCATCTTTGTATCGCTCACATAGCTCCATTGTTATCGTTTTCGTTTTTTTATCGCTCAAAGAGCTCAATTATTATTGTCTTTCTATTTATCTTTCAAAGAGCTCTATTTATATATTCATTTTATGAATAGGTGACATCTGTCAATTTATTGATTACGAAACATGATTATTTGCATGTTAATGATTTTGACGCTAAATAACTGTACAAACGAATGATATTGCGTTCCTGTTCCTACGATGTAGGAGCGGCTGGTAAAGAAATGTTATAGTGCTATGCATGATGCAGTGTGCAATGATGTTGGCTTAAAAATGAACTAACACGCATTGGTTTATATTGCTTTGACATTATGTACTTGTTATGTTGCAAATGCTCGGCGCGAGTAATGTGTGAGCGATGCAGAACCATTTGAAGGAGGGACGAATCATAATTGTTACAAAATGAAGACATGACTTTTAGTGTGTTTGATTTGACTGAATACCAATGGGAGTTATAGTTAATCATTAACTATATAATTACCTTGGTCACGAGGTACTTCTCAGAGGCTCGATGTGTCGGGTACATGCTACAGGGACAATTTCATTTAGGTAAATATTGTTACTCCAGTTGCATTGACAACATGATAGGACGAATGGATGCAAAAATATACGATGAAGATTTGTTTAGTTGTAGTTTGCCTATTGGTATACGACAGTCATCCAACCGAGCGTGGTAACTATAACCAATATACATATATAATATATATATGTGGTTCATTACAGTAATATGAGACTGTATTATGCATATTGTCATATGAACTGTTGAGCACGTTATGACAATACAGATATTTCCATTGTACTATCTAGCTATTCGTGCCCGTAAACAGGTTTATGACAAAGGAATGGTTCATAAATCAGTTATATTTTTGTATGAAGAAATCATCAGCCAAATGTAGAACCAATATATTATACTATATTACCGTTGTGTAAAACGTTTAAAACAGCGGAATTCGTGACAGACTTACATCTAAGCGTTATTTAACAATTTCTCAATGATGTCATAAAATTGACAGGTAAGCTTTGATGCAGTGCGAGTTGTCGAGGGCGTCTATAGTTCTCATGGTTGAGTGCTTTTCGTTGAGTTCAAGCCAATGAACAGATAGAACCTGAGTCTCAATATAAAAGCACCATGCCTGGGTATTGCGCTTTGATGTCACTTTCCTCACTCCTAAAATTTCAATTGGCAGGTGCGAAAACAAGTGGAATAATCATTACCTTCTACTATTTGGGGCGTTATAGCTCGATAATATAAATATAAGTGGAAATACAGAAGATTAATATGAGCTAAAGTTGTTTTGGCGTGACACCAACTGTTTAAGTTACTACAACAGGTGTATAAGGAGGCTGTCGGTAGTTACAAACACGAGCCGTGATATCTGGTTGTTCGATAACGTTTATTCATATTAATTTAGTACCACTCCAATTTTGTATTAGCGGAGCTAAGAACAATTGTACGGTGATGAAGGAAAGTATCCAACACATAGAAGAACTATATCGGGTGTTGTAGGCCGCGTCTGTGATGAAATGAAATGGGTTTGAATAAAACGTGTCAGTACATTAAAGACTTATTTTACTTTATATACATATGCGTGGTGTTGGATTCAGTTGTATAGGCCATCAGTGCTATGCTCTGTATTGCCTGGTTTGGCTTCCAGGTTCTTGAAATGAGTCCGACGAGGTGCCTACTCGTCGACAATAAAGCAAAGAAATGAATAAAATTTGTTAATTTCCTTGTGTGTCAGTTGTTGTTAGTAGATGTGGGGCGGTATATACCTGTATATACACTTGTATATACTGTATACACATGTACAGTGTATATACAGCATATACACAGCATATGCAGGTATATACAGTATGTTGTGGGTGTAAGCTTCTATGACTAATTAACCCACGGTGTGATCTTTCATTCCTTTATTATTAAATCGCAGTAACCAATGATCCTGAAATATATGAAAACAAACGTAAGATACTCGTGCAAATAGAAACTCCTCCATTTGTAGACAACAATAAATATCCAATTAAAACTACCCCAGACGCTCATCATAGTAACCGTTGGTTAAGCCCTGCTATAGCGATAGCCGTTAACTACGCGCGGAACCACGGGTCTACGTAGCCCAGACCGTGACTCCCCGCCCAGCACCCCAGCACTTAGCGCACCTGTCCGTGCCCGACCTAACCCTGCCTCCACCAGCAAGCCACATGCGGTGGGGGATTTAAACGCAGTATAATCCTAGCCGTTACGAGTATTCGAATAAGAACGCCAGCCATTAACCTGGCTCCAACAAATACGTCTAGAATTAATTAATACGTTAGCTCAAACGAGCCAACGTAATCTATAGCCTCGCAATACAGACGCCAGTAACATACACCATTGCAAATTAGCACGAAGATACGTACAGAAAGACCTAAAGAAACCCGCCACTAAATACCTAAAGCTATATACACTGAGGCGTGACTACAGGACTCGGCTCCCTGTGTGCCGCGGCATACCGACTGACCCGAGAGTTAACAAACAGATTCAAACTGGTAACGGCTTCCAGCCTCTAATAGATAGCCTATAGATACCCTTATAATTACATAAGTCCCATATCCACAGTTAATGCACCAGCGATTCACATCCATCTATAATTCATAAACCAAAAGACGTTAGCGTTAATATAAACCAGTTTCAAATGCTCACCGGAAGTGTCGTGGCCGGGGATAAAACGTAAGTGATTCCAGTATAGGGCATGCAAGTGAATCTCGTTTTATGTGTGCGATACCTGACGAGATCAGATTTTGGGGACAACGACGTTATATGCGACCTTAATTTTTCACTGCGCAACTCACTCGCTCCCTGCTTGACGAATCAAAACGCTGTCATTCTAGTCACGATTTAGGACGTGGAACCAGGCAAACTGCGCGGTGAGCGAGGGGAGAAAAGGGTGGGTCCCTTCTAGACCTGTATGGAACTTAAATAAGCACCTGTTAACTATCTAGTGACAATATATTGTTGAAAGACACTTTGAACTTGTATTTTCCCGTATCAATAACTGCGGTCAGTAAACTTGGCGCACTACAACCCGCCGAATACCCAATATTTGTGCTGGCCTGACTGTGTTGCCGACGGCCGAATTACAGATGACAAGCGGAATAAACCATATTTCGCGAAAATGGGGAAACGGCTATTGTTGTCGACATATCGATTTATCCAATGTTTCTCATACTGCTGATGCATATGGGTGATTTTACGAGCAGATATGATAGAGCCACTTGAGCTTAATACTACTTAATTGTTGCTTTATCGCGAATGATTTTATTACAGTTTTTAATCTATGATAAAAAAAGTCAATTTGTCAAATTTTAGTTTTTTCATTATATTGAAATATTGAGTTTTTTTCAAGTCAACAATCAAGTGAACATACCAATAAAACATTGCAAAGAATGTGAATATAAATTAGACAAGAGTACAAAGTATGTGGATGCAAATGTCAAATAAATCTATGAAGAAATGAAAAAGTGAACAGACTGCATAAAACTTTAAATTGAACATTTAAAGAAAATTAATGAATTTACCCATGTCATGAATAATGTTTGTCATCACAGAAAGTAGAAAGTTGATTGTTATAGCCTACTGAATTGTAATGTCCAGTTATATATTAAGTGTTGTAAACTGGTCTTTTCAAATAATGGAACATGTTATCATATATACTATAGCAACCGAGCAGAAGTCTGAAAAATTGATTATACAACACCAGTTTATTTATTATGACACACATAATTTATTAGCAAAGCAATATGGCTTGGTGCTCTTGTCACAACTGTAGCTACATGTTAGAGAAAAGAATAAAAGTAATAACATGTGCCATATATATTGCTGATTAGTATAATTTTATTGTGATGTTTATACTGGTTAAAGATGTTTAATGTTACTTGAGTCCTTATGTGCTACTTGTTATTATGGATATTGTTCTTAATTTTTTTTTATTAATATACATCATATGCATAGACCTTAGGACAACAGTACCAAATAGGTGCAATTTAATCAAAATTAAGTCAAACAATCTAAACAGGACATCTTATAATTACAGAGTTATGCAGCATTAATTTCAATGTAGATTTTAATTTGCAAATGTCATGAACAATTTTTGTCACCCAGGGCTGATTTAATGTAGAAAAAAGGTGATGATTATTATATCCTATTAAACCATTATCCTATTAAATGTCCTATTTTATTTTAAAAGTCATAAATTTATCTTTCCTTCATTTAAATTGATGGAACACAATCTAATACAATATACCAGTAGCAAATGAGAGATTTGAAAAAGCTTATATGTTCTATTTATTACGGTACACAGGATTTATTAACCAAGGAATGTGACCTTGTCATTGATGTAGTTAAATGGAGGAGAATTAAGAGATGAAATTGACCTAACAAAATGTAACATATATATTGATTATCCCTTTATTGGGATTTTTTATGTTTATGCTGGTTAAATAAAAATGTTTCTATATATAACATATTTAATAATATTACTGAATTCATTATGGGTTAATTGTTATAGATATTTTTAATAGTTTGTTGTTCTCTTGTTTCTTTATTATATGTTCCATGTTTCATCAGGACAAAAGTAGCTATGGAAGGTGTAATTTAATCAAACTGCCGGTAATTGGACAACCTTAAAAGGAAATCTTATGAATTTGATGAAGTATTAAGTATCTAATTTTTTGTACCTTCATCTAGTTTTTGTACCTTCACTTACTTTTTGTACCTTCACTTAGTTTTTGTATCTGCTACATTTGAAATACTTGCAGATTTTATTTTATGCCATGTGTTGTCAACCTAATTAAACTGATATGATAGAAGCAAATCCAATGCAAAGAGACAAATAGAAACTTTAATTTATTATCATCATGTTTATGCAATGTATGAGCAAAAAGTAGTCAATCATGAAGGTTATACACGGAATAATGATTGATTTTGTATGTTTGCATTACAGATTCTTGATGAAAATGTCCATATATTTAACGATGCCACAATTTTAAAATAATTTTTGTGTCCTTGTGTGTTTATGTCAAAAGTAGCAAAAGAAAGTGTAATTTAATTAATGAAAATCGAAAGAAAATGTTATAATTAAAGATTTATACAGAACTAAGGCTATCAGTAAGCTAAACGTGGACATATCAGCTATAAAAATTAATAATATCAACACAAGTGGCCACCTATAAAAATCTAAACACTTTTTGTTTTATAAATTGAGGCCTAATTTCACCATTCCCATAAAGAGGAAGCATAGATTATCTATTTTTGCCAGCATATTTGAAAGGACCCGTTAAACTGAGGTATGACTGAAGTCAACTGCATACATGTATATACTCTTTGGATATTAAGTTTGCCGCAACAGTTTAACTTAGATCCAGATCATTATACCGGTAAGCCGATAAGTACATTTAAGCTAGCTCACTCTGTGGAAATGGAAAAGTCACAGTACTGGTCTATTTTGTGGTTCTCATGAAACTGTTTGTCAAAATACCCATCAATACTATGAATGTAACAGAACGGACGCAATTTAGAAAGATAATTTAAGCACAGTAAATTTACAACGTTGTTCTTTTGAAATTTGCCTATTTGAAATCATCTACGTGTTGTGCGCCTAGTTAACTGAACGTGGCTAGTATTATGGAAAATGACATGTCCAAAGTGTCATCTACCAACATATCGAGACGAAAAAGTGAACAGTTCCTTATTTAAGACGCACGAAAGATGAATTGCGACCCACCCCTTGTTTGCCTCGCCGGCCGCGCAGCTTGCCTGGTTCCGCGTCCTATGTCGTAACTAGTATGACAGCCCTCTGCGCGCGGTATCCATTGTTACACAGGGGGCTAGTCAGGCTGCGCACTGAACGAAAAGCACGTGTTCGTTTGTTTGTCCCCAAAATCCCAGGCCGGAAGTAGAACACGCGAGAACTGACATGCCCTATTCAAACAGTGTGTCTGTTCCCTTCAGTTCCGCTGGAGCAAGTGGCGCGGGAACGCGCGGCGGGAGCGAGTCCGCGAATCCCCGCGCAAAGGCTAATGGGAGTCAACGTCCAAATAAATTTATTACTTCCCTAAACACCGAAAACATATTGCCTACCCGGCAACATGTATATACTGTATATACCTGTATATACTGTATATACCTGTATATAATGTATATACCTTTATATACTGTATATACCTGTATATACTGTATATACCTGTATATACTGTATATACCTGTAAATACTGTATTTACTGTATATACCTGTATATACCTGTATCTAATGTATATACCTGTATATACTGTATATACCTGTATATACTGTATATACCTGTATACACTGTATATACCTGTATATACCTGTATATACTGTATATACCTGTATATACTGTATATAGTGTATATACCTGTATATAATGTATATACCTTTATATACTGTATATACCTTTATATACTGTATATACCTGTATATACCTATATATACTGTATATACATGTATATATATATACTGTATATACCTGCGTATACCTTTATATACTGCATATACCTGCGTACGCCTTGATATACTGTATACAGCTGTAGATACCTGTATATAATGTATATACCTGTATATAATGTATATACCTGTATATACTTATATACCTGTATATACCTTTATATACTGTATACACCTGTATATACCTGTATATACTGTATATACCGTATATACCTGTATATACTGTATATACAGGTATATACAGGTATATATACGGTATATACCTGCAGTATACTGTATATACTTGTATATACTGTATATACTTGTATATACTGTATATACCTGTATATATACCAACATTCAAGTAAATATCCCACTGGGTTCAGGAACACAAGCACTACGAGGTGGAGAAGACAGGGGCGGATCTAGTGGGAGAGTGGGTGGGGGGGGGATGTTTAAGGAACGTTGAAGTCAAAATTGTCCCCCCACCCCCTTGGGGGATTTATGGTAATATATGAACATCAACTCTAAAGGCTACAGCTCTCACTTTTCGAGCGTAACTAAATTAGGGCCCCTGAAGTGGGAATAGCCATTTCGAATGTCGATTTTAAGAAGGGGTCCATGTCGCGTGTCGATTTTAAGAAGAGCTCCATGTCATATCTCGGAGCCATAGCTAGCAGCCATAGCTCGGAGTCAGAGCTAAAAATAGGCTCTACTAGCCTTAGGCTCGTCCACACTGTTCCACAGCCACACCGCCATGCGCTCTGTCGGAGTGAGCGCGCCACGTAGCGGTGGGATGTGGAGGATGAATAGAGCGCCACCTAGGGAATGGAAACTTGGGGGAATCCCCGCTCTAAAGGGAGGTGACTTCCGTTTTCCTTTTCAAGTTTAGATTTGTCATTGGGCTTGTCACTTGACTTCTTTACGGACTTTTGCACTGATTCGACAGACATAAGGCTAAAGTTAGTGGCGTAGCTGAAACAACGGCTACATTCAACTCCATATTCACACAACAACGTCAACACTTGCCAAGTTCCATCTTTATCAGTGTTTGTAATATAGTCCTAACATGGTCCACCCGCCCGCTGCCGGTCTCCTATGCGGAAATGCCACCATGCGAAGATGCCTGTATCTATAATAATGACTGTCTCATGACATCAACATCTGATTTTCAGGCTATATTAAACTTAGTCCTGTGTGACGTTTTCTAGGGAAACAGTCTATTCTTTGAATTGGATGACTTGGGGCTATATTAAATCTAGCTTACTGTCCATATATGAAGTTATGTGAAGAATTCTTCATTTAGGTATACAGTGGTATAGCGGACTACAATATTCCAGATATGTATAACTAAGAGAAGTTCGGAAGGTAAACTACACAGGTTCATACCTAAGTAATGTATGATCAACAACAATAGATCTACAGGAAAGATAGGAAACCCCAAAGTATGGAAAAGGTTATCTGTAGCTAATAATATAAGTTAGTAGCATATACACAGATATAATTGATATCATCTGAAAAACATATACGATTTATAGCTGTGAATGAAAATGCAGCATATTTAGTATCTATTTGACAAAGTTATATCCTTTCTGTAAAGGCTTTATACTCAAATCAATCAATCAAATGGCATAACATTTATGTATCTATACTAATCAACATGACAGTTAATTATGTGTATACATAATTATCATAAATACCAATATGATACTTATATGCATACATTGTCATATTGGACACTTATATAGTCAAAATGTCTTCATCTGATAAACAAGCTGGAAAACCCCTGATACAATTTATATGTAACAGATTGCCCCAATGCTAATTGCCCCCTTTTATTTGATATTCCTTTTCTTATTTTCTGCAATGAAACTGCCTATTTCGTTCATCCAATCAAGTAACTGTGAAGTTGCTGCAAGTTAATTGCTTTTGCCCCATTTTTTTGTGAGAACTGGCATGCTGACTTGAAAAGATTTCAGGCTGTAATCATAAAAATGAAAGGATCTTTTGAAAGTTTTATTTAGATAACTTTATGTCACATTTTATATGTATTGTTATGTATATGCTGACCAACATGACATTGAAGGGCATACACTGAATCCCGTTTAAATATATATGCGCTGACTGACATGTCATTTATATGCATACACATACTGATATGACATTTTTTATACACACACTGGAAACAGGAAATTGGAATGGTTGCCAGTATTTAAGTTGAAAATAAAGTAATGTATGCTTCATAATCTGTTTTAGTAACCTGACTTTGTGTAAAATACTCTTGACCTATCAATTGTAAAATGAAAAAAATAAAATAAACGAAAAATATATGTATTTAATTTATCTTTTCAGCTCCCGTCTCCCTATAATTCCGTGACCGGGCTTTTAAACTAAGTTAGGCCGCGCCACATATCATTTTACCATGGCGACCGGTGATAACGACCAGGAAGCGATGCGACGTTGCCTTCCTCCTGAAATACAGGAACCCTACCACGACTTTGTGGTCGTCTCGCCGCCCGAGTGCAGCGCCGCCATGCGGGAGATGATCCAACAAATCCGCGAGTGCCCAGAGCTGAAGCAGGCCAACGGCGGGCGGGAGGTCAAGATCTCCCCCCTGTGGCAGGTGTGTCAGTGGATCAGCGGGAAGCTTCTGCGGTTGGATCAAGCCTTCTCTCACACTTCAACCTTCCTCGTGGTGGTGACACGGGACAGCATCGAAGACTGCAAACACCTCTTCGATATCACGACTATACTCACACAACAGATGAAATGTCAGCAAGGGGGATACAGGGCTGGGCTGACGACTCTAGTACCTATTTATATGGAAGATATCGAAGGAAACGTCCCGACCTATATTAGCAAACTGTGGGGTTTGAAATACCAAGAAGGCGCTAGGCTGGGAGACACATTCATCTAAATTCTGTCGGGTCAATTGACGTTGAATTTGGACAGACACACGTGCTATCAGGACAAACAAAACCGGGAAAGATCGAGATGGCTAGAGGAGGAGAGACAGAAAGACGAGAATTATATGAAAAGCCTAGAGGCTCTGTATTATCGCGGCTGCCATCAACCTGTGGAGCCGCCGAGGATACACCGGCTTCCACGGGGACGGCCCATCCCTGCTGGGGCTTGGCAGGTGGACGGTCCGACCGATCCTGAAGATCTGGTTGCGGGGATGTCGGCCATTGGGATTGGATCGGCAGAACCCATGTCGGAGGCGTCTGCCGGGAACGCTGTGGTGCAATCCGGATTTAGGCCTGGAGCGGCGGGCACGGATCTTGGGAAAGCCGATGGCAATGCGCTATTACAGCAGGATGACGGGGGGTCTGTCATGGATCCTCGGCTGCAGCAGGTGTCGGGATCTACTGTGACAGCATCCGGTACCGATGTACCTGGCCTACCATCTAGGACTCAGTCACTGACGTCGGCCACTGAGACGAGCGGTCTCAGTCTCCTGGAGCCACCCGCGGACCTGCATGACGTCACTTGGAGGTGGAATGATCAAGACTTCCATACCACCGTCTTGAACAGGCCAAAGGAGATCGATGATAACCAGGAGATCCCGAATCCCGACCTCGATATGGTGCCCAAGGAGATCTTGGAGGGGACAGACTGTGCATCCGGCTACACCAACGTGCCTTCTCCCCCTGATCCCGACAACTCTTGCCACGTCCCGCGGAGTCCGGCTAAACCACTGATAGCAATGGTGATGCCACAACCCAGGGTGCCAAGGGACCAGGGTGATGTGACGTCACCGGGTGATGTGACGTCACCGGGTGATGTGACGTCGCCGGGTGATGTGACGTCACCGGGTGATGTGACGTCACAAGGTGATGGGACGGAGTCGTGGTGGTATTGATGGGGGTTAAGGGGGCTGGGCTCCCGCGTCCGAGGGTGGAGCGACTGCACTGCCCGTGCCGCAGGTTTCCACCCGATATGAGAATCCAGCTGCCTATGAATATCGTGCCATCTATTTTTATAATCATCATGGTGTTGGGAGTTGGAATGTGCGGTGGTGTGTTACATTTGTGTTTAACATTGTGTGAAGACGTGTGAAGACGTAAGAAAACATGACATCATGAGAAGGGTGTGGAATACGATGATGTGACACAAATATGGTAAGAAAGGAAAACGAGGTCAGAAAATGTATAGTTTAGTTCTGCTAGTATGCAAGTTGAATTACGAATTTTTGTACGTGTATCGAGTTTTACAATGGTTTGTCGCATTTTTATAGTATGAGATACATGTACATAACTTCCATCTTTGTATCGCTCACATAGCTCCATTGTTATCGTTTTCGTTTTTTTATCGCTCAAAGAGCTCAATTATTATTGTCTCTCTATTTATCTTTCAAAGAGCTCCATTTATATATTCATTTTATGAATAGGTGACATTTGTCAATTTATTGATTACGAAACATGATTATTTGCATGTTAACGATTTGGACGCTAAATAACTGTACAAACGAATGATGTTGCGTTCCTGTTCCTACGATGTAGTAACTGTTGGTAAAGAAATGCTATAGTGCTATGCATTATGCAGTGTGCAATGATGTTGGCTTTACAAATGAACTAAGACGCATTGGTTTATATTGCTTTGACATTATGTACTTGTTATGTTGCAAATGCTCGGCGCGAGTAATGTGTGAGCGATACAGAACCGTTTGAAGGAGGGAAGAATCATAATTGTTACAAAATGTAGACATGACTTTTAGTGTGTTTGATTTGACTGACTACCAATGGGGGTTATAATTAACCATTACCTAGATAATTACCTTGGTCACAAGGTACTTCTCAGAGGCTCGATGTGTCGGATACATGCTGCAGGGACATTTTTATTTAGGTAAATATTGTTACTCTTGTTGCAATGACAACATAACAGGACGAATGGATGCAAAAATATACGATAAAGATTTGTTTAGTTGTATTTTGCATATTGGTATACGACAGTCATCCAAACGAGCGTGGTAACGATAACCAATATATATATATGTAATATATTTTAGTGGTTTATTACAGTAACATGAGACTATATTATGCATATTGTCATATGAACTGTTGAGCAATTTATGACAATACAGATATTTCCATTGTACTATCTAGCTATTCGTGCCCGTAAACAGGTTTATGACAAAGGAATTGTTCATAAATCAATTATATTTTTGTATGAAGAAATTCTCAGCCAAACGTAGAACCAATATATTATACTATATTACCGTTGTGTAAAACGTTTACAACAGCGGAATTCGTGGAAGACTTGCATCTAAGCGTTATTTAACAATTCCCCAATGATGTCACAAAATTGACAGGTAAGCTTTGATGCAGTGCGAGTTGTCGAGGGCGTCTATAGTTCTCATGGTTGAGTGCTTTTCGTTGAGTTCAAGCCAATGAACAGATAGAACCTGAGTCTCAATATAAAAGCGCAGGCGTTTGTATTGCCCTTTGATGTCACTTTCCTCACTCCCAAAATTTCTGTTGGCAGGTGCGAAAACAAGTGGAAAAAGTATTCCCTTCAACTATTTGGGACCTTATAGCTCGATAATATAAACGTGGAAACACACAAGATTAAAATGAGCTAAAGTTGTTTTGGCGTGACACCAACTGTTTAAGATACTACAACAGTTGTACAAGGAGGCTTTCGGTGGGTACAAACACGAGCCATTATATCTGGTTGTTCGAGAATGTTTATTCATATTTATTTATTACCACTCTTTACCATCTTTTATTAGAGAAGCTAAAGAGACTTGTACGGTGACGAAGGAAAGTATCCAACACATTGCGGAACTATATCGGGTGTTGTAGGCCGCGTCTGTGATGAAATGAAATGGGTTTGAATAAAACGCGTCAGTACATTAAAGACCTATTTTACTTTATATACATATAGGTGGTGTTGGATTCAGTTGTATAGGCCATCAGTGCTATGCTCCGTAGTGCCTGGTTTGGCTTCCAGGTTCTTGAAATAAGTCCAAAGTTGCTTAATCGTCAACAATAAATCAAAAAAATGAATATAATTGTTAATTTCCTTGTGTGTCAGTTGTTGTTAGTAGATGTGGGGCGGTATATACCTGTATATACACTTGTATATACTGTATACACATGTACAGTGTATATACAGCATATACACAGCATATGCAGGTATATACAGTATGTTGTGGGTGTAAGCTTCTATGACTAATTAACCCACGGTGTGATCTTTCATTCCTTTATTATTAAATCGCAGTAACCAATGATCCTGAAATATATGAAAACAAACGTAAGATACTTGTGCAAATAGAAACTCCTCCAATTGTAAACAACAATAAATATCCAATTAAAACTACCCCAGACGCTCATCATAGTAACCGTTGGTTAAGCCCTGCTATAGCGATAGCCGTTAACTACGCGCGGAACCACGGGTCTACGTAGCCCAGACCGTGACTCCCCGCCCAGCACCCCGGCACTTAGCGCACCTGTCCGTGCCCGACCTAACCCTGCCTCCACCAGCAGTATAATCCTAGCCGTCACGAGTATTCGAATAACGACGCCAGCCATTAACCTGGCTCCAACAAATACGTCTAGAATTAATTAATAAGTTAGCTCAAACGAGCCAACGTAATCTATAGCCTCGCAATACAGACGCCAGTAACATACACCATTGCAAATTAGCACGAAGATACGTACAGAGAGACCTAAAGAAACCCGCCACTAAATACCTAAAGCTATATACACTGAGGCGTGACTACAGGACTCGGCTCCCTGTGTGCCGCGGCATACCGACTGACCCGAGAGTTAACAAACAGATTCAAACTGGTAACGGCTTCCAGCCTCTAATAGATAGCCTATAGATACCCTTATAATTACATAAGTCCCTTATTCACAGTTAATGCACCAGCGATTCACATCCATCTATAATTCATAAACCAAAAGACGTTAGCGTTAATATAAACCAGTTTCAAATGCTCACCGGGAGTGTCGTGGCCGGGGATAAAACGTAAGTGATTCCAGGATTCAAACAGTGTGTCTATTCCCTTCAGTTCCTCTAGAGCAAGTGGCGCGGGAACGCGCGGCGGGAGCGAGTCTGCGAATCCCCGCGCAAAGGCTCATGGGAGTCAACGTCCAAATAAATTTATTACTTCCCTAAACACCGAAAACATATTGCCTACCCGGCAACATGTATATACTGTACATACCTGTATATACTGTATATACCTGTATATAATGTATATACCTTTATATACTGTATATACCTGTATATACCTGTATATACTGTATATACCTGTATATACTGTATATACCTGTATATACCGTATATACCTGTATATACTGTATATACTGTATATACCTGTATATACCTGTATTTAATGTATATACCTTTATATACTGTATATACCTGTATATAATGTATATACCTGTACATACTGTATATACCTGTATATACCTGTATATACCTGTATATACTGTATATACTGTATATACCTGTATATAATGTATATACCTTTATATACTGTATATAAATATACCTGTATATACTGTATATACCTGTATATACTGTATATACCTGTATATACTGTATATACTGTATATACTGTATATACCTGTATATACTGTATATACCTGTATATACCTGTATTTAATGTATATACCTTTATATACTGTATATACCTGTATATACTGTATATACCTGTATATACTGTATATACCTGTATATACCTGTATATACTGTATATCCCTGTATATACCTGTATATACTGTATATACTGTATATACCTGTATATAATGTATATACCTTTATATACTGTATATACCTGTATATACGTGTATATACTGTATATACCTGTATATACTGTATATACCTGTATATACTGTATATACTGTATATACCTGTATATACCTGTATCTAATGTATATACCTTTATATACTGTATATACCTGTATATAATGTATATACCTGTACATACTGTATATACCTGTATATACCTGTATATACTGTATATACCTGTATATACTGTATATACCTGTATATACTGTATATAGTGTATGTACCTGTATATAATGTATATACCTTTATATACTGTATATACCTGTATATACCTGTATATACCTATATATACTGTATATACATGTATATATATACTGTATGTACCTGCGTATACCTTTATATACTGCATATACCTGCGTATACATTTATATACTGTATACAGCTGTATATACCTGTATATAATGTATATACCTGTATATAATGTATGTACCTGTATATACTTATATACCTGTATATACCTTTATATACTGTATACACCTGTATATACCTGTATATACTGTATATACCTGTATATAATGTATATACCTGTACATACTGTATATATCTGTATATACTGTATATACTGTATATATACCATCATTCAAGTAAATATCCCACTGGGTTCAGGAACACAAGCACTACGAGCTGGCGAAGACAGGGGCGGATCTAACGGGAGAGTGGGTGGGGGTTGGGGGGGATGTTTAAGGACCGTTGAAGTCAAAATTGCCCCCCCCCCGGGGGATTTATGGTAATTAATGAACATCAACTCTAAAGGCTAGAGCTCTCACTTTTCGGGCGTAACTAAATTAGGGCCCCTAAAGTGGGAATAGCCATTTCGAATGTCGATTTTAAGAAGGGGTCCATGTCGCGTGTCGATTTTAAGAACAGGTCCCTGTCGCGTGTCGATTTTAAGAAGAGCTCCATGTCATATCTCGGAGCCATAGCTAGCAGCCATAGCTCGGAGTCAGAGCTAGCAGCCATAGCTCGGAGTCAGAGCTAAAAATAGGCTCTACTAGCCTTAGGCTCGTCCACACTGTTCCACAGCCACACCGCCATGCGCTCTGTCGGAGTGAGCGCGCCACGTAGCGGTGGGCTGTGGAGGATGAATAGAGCGCCACCTAGGGAATGGAAACTTGGGGGGAATCCCCGCTTTGAAGGAAGGTGACTTCCGTTTTCCTTTTCAAGTTTAGATTTCTTTACGGACTTTTGCACTGATTCGACAGATATAAGGCTAAAGTTAGTGGCATAGCTGAAACAACGGCTACATTCAACTCCATATTCACACAACAACGTCAACACTTGCCAAGTTCCATCTTTATCAGTGTTTGTAATTAGTCCTAACATGGTCCACCCGCCCGCTGCCGGTCTCCTATGTGGAAATGCCCCCCATGCGAAGATGCCTGTATCTATAATAATGGCACAGTACAAACACATGGAGTAGAGAGTGTCTCAATATCATACATTTGATATTAGGGAGGCATCTTTGCATGGGGGGCTATTTCTGCATGTACCAACAGCAGCAGGCGGTTATGTGTTGCGGTGGGTGAGCCATATGGCTATATGCTACCAGCGCAACTGACAGGGCTAGTTCCATCTTAAAAATTATTATTTGATCTAGCCATGAAAATCAGACGTTACTGTCGTGAGACAGTCTGAGAGATCAACATTACCGTCGATCCCTCTGACTGTCTCATGACATCAACATCTGATTTTCAGGCTATATTAAACTTAGTCCTGTGTGACGTTTTCTAGGGAAACAGTCTATTCTTTGAATTGGAGGACTTGGGGCTATATTAAATCTAGCTTACTGTCCATATATGAAGTTATGTGAAGAATTCTTAATTTAGGTATACAGTGGTATAGTGAACTACAATATTCCAGATATGTATAACTAAGAGAAGTTCGGAAGGTAAACTATATAGGTTCATACCTAAGTAATGTATGATCAACAACAATAGATCTACAGGAAAAATAGGAAAGCCCAAAGTATGGAAAAGGTTATCTGTAGCTAATAATATAAGTTAGTAGCATATACACCGGTACATCGTTATAGCGGAACCGAGCGAAACCGAGCGAAACCGGGTGAAAAGTAGCGGAACCGGGCGCAAATTACCAGTTAGACAAGGAGTAGGAAGTTCAGTTTTCCGCCGGCGCGGACTAAATCGTGTACATTGACGCCCGTGATCAAGTTGTGGGTGGGGCAGAAGAATATATTCCCCAAAATCAAAAACGACTAATGCAAGAAAATAACAAGTGGAACAATTTATTATTTGGCAAAAAACGCTCGTCAATGTACAGGGTTTAGTCGGCGCCGGTGGCGCCGCCAAGTGGTGACTCTAAGTGTCTTACTACGACAACAACCAAAATGGCGGCCTGGCACTAGGCTCAGCACTCGGAGACAAATCCTTCTGGTACTAGACAATACCTTCACATTTCTACGTAAATATTATACGAATATAACAGAAGCATTGATAAGTGTACTTTTAAGCAAAACTGAACTTCCTGCACCTGGTCTAACTGGTAATTTGCGCCCGGTTCCGCTACTTCACCCGGTTTCGCTCGGTTTCGCTCGGTTCCGCTATAACGATGTACCATATCTACACAGATATAATTGATATCATCTGAAAAACATATACGATTTATAGCTGTGAATGAAAATGCAGCATATTTAGTATCTATTTTACAAAGTTATATCCTTTCTGTAAAGGCTTTATACTCAAATCAATCAATCAAATGGCATAACATTTATGTATCTATACTAATCAACATGACAGTTAATTATGTGTATACATAATTATGATAAATACCAATATGATACTTATATGCATACATTGTCATATTGGACACTTATATAGTCAAAATGTCTTCATCTGATAAACAAGCTGGAAAACCCCTGATACAATTTATATGTAACAGATTGCCCCAATGCTAATTGCCCCCTTTTATTTGATATTCCTTTTCTTATTTTCTGCAATGAAACTGCCTATTTCTTTCATCCAGTCAAGTAACTGTGAAGTTGCTGCAAGTTAATTGCTTTTGCCCCATTTTTTTGTGAGAACTGGCCTGCTGACTTGAAAAGATTTCAGGCTGTAATCATAAAAATGAAAGGATCTTTTGATATTTTTATTTAGATAACTTGATGTCACATTTTATATGTATCGTTATGTATATGCTGACCAACATGACATTGAAGGGCATACACTGAATGGCATCCCGTTTAAATGTATATGCACTGACTGACATGTCATTTATATGCATACACATACTGAGATGACATTTATGTGCATACACATACTGATATGTCATTTATGTGCATACACATACTGATATGACATTTATGGGCATACACATACTGATATGACATTTATGGGCATACACATACTGAGATGACATTTTTTATACACACACTGGAAACAGGAAATTGGAATGGTTGCCAGTATTTAAGTTGAAAATAAAGTAATATATGCTCCATAATCTGTTTTAGTAACCCGACTTTGTGTAAAATACTCTTGACCTATCAATTGTAAAATGAAAAAAATAAAATAAACGAAAAATATATGTATTTAATTTATCTTTTCAGCTCCCGTCTCCCTATAATTCCGTGACCGGGCTTTTAAACTAAGTTAGGCCGCGCCACATATCATTTTACCATGGCGACCGGTGATAACGACCAGGAAGCGATGCGACGTTGCCTTCCTCCTGAAATACAGGAACCCTACTACGACTTTGTGGTCGTCTCGCCGCCCGAGTGCAGCGCCGCCATGCGGGAGATGATCCAACAAATCCGCGAGTGCCCAGAGCTGAAGCAGGCCAACGGCGGGCGGGAGGTCAAGGTCTCCCCCCTGTGGCAGGTGTGTCAGTGGATCAGCGCCAAGCTTCTGCGGTTGGATCAAGCCTTCTCTCACACTTCAACCTTCCTCGGGGTGGTGACACGGGACAGCATCGAAGACTGCAAACACCTCTTCAATATCACGACTGTACTCACACAACAGATGAAATGTCAGCAAGGGGGATACAGGGCTGGGCTGACGACTCTAGTACCTATTTATATGGAAGATATCCGCCTCGTCGAAGGATACGTCCCGACCTATATTAGCAACCTGTGGGGTTTGCAATACCAAGAAGGCGCTAGGCTGGGATACACATTCATCCAAATTCTGTCGGGTCAATTGACGTTGAATTTGAGATTGCTAGAGGAGGAGAGACAGAAAAACGAGACTTGGAATAAAAGCCTAGAGGCTCTGTATTATCGCGGCTGCCATCCACCTGTGGAGCCGCCGAGGATACACCGGCCTCCACGGGGACGGCCCATCCCTGCTGGGGCTTGGCAGGTGGACGGTCCGACCGATCCTGAAGATCTGGTTGCGGGGATGTCGGCCATTGGGATTGGATCGGCAGAACCCATGTCGGAGGCGTCTGCCGGGAACGCTGTGGTGCAATCCGGATTTAGGCCTGGAGCGGCGGGCACGGATCTTGGGAAAGCCGATGGCAATGCGCTATTACAGCAGGATGACGGGGGGTCTGTCATGGATCCTCGGCTGCAGCAGGTGTCGGGATCTACTGTGACAGCATCCGGTACCGATGTACCTGGCCTACCATCTAGGACTCAGTCACTGACGTCGGCCACTGAGACGAGCGGTCTCAGTCTCCTGGAGCCACCCGCGGACCTGCATGACGTCACTCGGACGGTGAATGATCCAGACCTCGGTACCACCGTCTTGAACAGGCCAAAGGAGATCGATGATAACCAGGAGATCCCGAATCCCGACCTCGATATGGTGCCCAAGGAGATCTTGGAGGGGACAGACTGTGCATCCGGCTACACCAACGTGCCTTCTCCCCCTGATCCCGACAACATTTGCCACGTCCCGCGGTGTCCGGCTAAACCACTGATTGCAGTGGTGAGACCACAACTCAGGGTGCCAAGGGACCAGGGTGATGTGACGTCACCGGGTGATGTGACGTCACCGGGTGATGTGACGTCACCGGGTGATGTGACGTCGCCGGGTGATGTGACGTCACCGGGTGATGTGACGTCACAAGGTGATGGGACGGGGCCGTGGTGGTGGTGATGGCGGTTAAGGGGGCGGGGCTCCCGCGTCCGAGGGTGGAGCGACTGCACTGCCCGTGCCGCAGGTTTCCACCCGACTTGAGAATCCAGCTGCCTATGAATATCGTGCCATCTATTTTTATAATCATCATGGTGTTGGGAGTTGGAATGTGCGGTGGTGTGTTACATTTGTGTTTAACATTGTGTGAAGACGTGTGAAGACGTAAGAAAACATGACATCATGAGAAGGGTGTGGAATACGATGATGTGACACAAATATGGTAAGAAAGGAAAACGAGGTCAGAAAATGTATAGTTTAGTTCTGCTAGTATGCAAGTTGAATTACGAATTTTTGTACGTGTATCGAGTTTTACAATGGTTTGTCGCATTTTTATAGTATGAGATACATGTACATAACTTCCATCTTTGTATCGCTCACATAGCTCCATTGTTATCGTTTTCGTTTTTTTATCGCTCAAAGAGCTCAATTATTATTTTCTTTCTATTTATCTTTCAAAGAGCTCCATTTATATATTCATTTTATGAATAGGTGACATTTGTCAATTTATTGATTACGAAACATGATTATTTGCATGTTAATGATTTTGACGCTAAATAACTGTACAAACGAATGATGTTGCGTTCCTGTTCCTACGATGTAGTACCTGTTGGTAAAGAAATGCTATAGTGCTATGCATTATGCAGTGTGCAATGATGTTGGCTTTACAAATGAACTAAGACGCATTGGTTTATATTGCTTTGACATTATGTACTTGTTATGTTGCAAATGCTCGGCGCGAGTAATGTGTGAGCGATACAGAACCGTTTGAAGGAGGGAAGAATCATAATTGTTACAAAATGTAGACATGACTTTTAGTGTGTTTGATTTGACTGACTACCAATGGGAGTTATAATTAACCATTACCTAGATAATTACCTTGGTCACAAGGTACTTCTCAGAGGCTCGATGTGTCGGATACATGCTGCAGGGACATTTTTATTTAGGTAAATATTGTTACTCTTGTTGCAATGACAACATAACAGGACGAATGGATGCAAAAATATACGATGAAGATTTGTTTAGTTGTATTTTGCATATTGGTATACGACAGTCATCCAAACGAGCGTGGTAACGATAACCAATATATATATATGTAATATATTTTAGTGGTTTATTACAGTAACATGAGACTATATTATGCATATTGTCATATGAACTGTTGAGCAATTTATGACAATACAGATATTTCCATTGTACTATCTAGCTATTCGTGCCCGTAAACAGGTTTATGACAAAGGAATTGTTCATAAATCAATTATATTTTTGTATGAAGAAATTCTCAGCCAAACGTAGAACCAATATATTATACTATATTACCGTTGTGTAAAACGTTTACAACAGCGGAATTCGTGGAAGACTTGCATCTAAGCGTTATTTAACAATTCCCCAATGATGTCACAAAATTGACAGGTAAGCTTTGATGCAGTGCGAGTTGTCGAGGGCGTCTATAGTTCTCATGGTTGAGTGCTTTTCGTTGAGTTCAAGCCAATGAACAGATAGAACCTGAGTCTCAATATAAAAGCGCAGGCGTTTGTATTGCCCTTTGATGTCACTTTCCTCACTCCCAAAATTTCTGTTGGCAGGTGCGAAAACAAGTGGAAAAAGTATTCCCTTCAACTATTTGGGACCTTATAGCTCGATAATATAAACGTGGAAACACACAAGATTAAAATGAGCTAAAGTTGTTTTGGCGTGACACCAACTGTTTAAGATACTACAACAGTTGTACAAGGAGGCTTTCGGTGGGTACAAACACGAGCCATTATATCTGGTTGTTCGAGAATGTTTATTCATATTTATTTATTACCACTCTTTACCATCTTTTATTAGAGAAGCTAAAGAGACTTGTACGGTGACGAAGGAAAGTATCCAACACATTGCGGAACTATATCGGGTGTTGTAGGCCGCGTCTGTGATGAAATGAAATGGGTTTGAATAAAACGCGTCAGTACATTAAAGACCTATTTTACTTTATATACATATAGGTGGTGTTGGATTCAGTTGTATAGGCCATCAGTGCTATGCTCCGTAGTGCCTGGTTTGGCTTCCAGGTTCTTGAAATAAGTCCAAAGTTGCTTAATCGTCAACAATAAATCAAAAAAATGAATATAATTGTTAATTTCCTTGTGTGTCAGTTGTTGTTAGTAGATGTGGGGCGGTATATACCTGTATATACACTTGTATATACTGTATACACATGTACAGTGTATATACAGCATATACACAGCATATGCAGGTATATACAGTATGTTGTGGGTGTAAGCTTCTATGACTAATTAACCCACGGTGTGATCTTTCATTCCTTTATTATTAAATCGCAGTAACCAATGATCCTGAAATATATGAAAACAAACGTAAGATACTTGTGCAAATAGAAACTCCTCCAATTGTAAACAACAATAAATATCCAATTAAAACTACCCCAGACGCTCATCATAGTTACCGTTGGTTAAGCCCTGCTATAGCGATAGCCGTTAACTACGCGCGGAACCACGGGTCTACGTAGCCCAGACCGTGACTCCCCGCCCAGCACCCCGGCACTTAGCGCACCTGTCCGTGCCCGACCTAACCCTGCCTCCACCAGCAGTATAATCCTAGCCGTCACGAGTATTCGAATAACGACGCCAGCCATTAACCTGGCTCCAACAAATACGTCTAGAATTAATTAATACGTTAGCTCAAACGAGCCAACGTAATCTATAGCCTCGCAATACAGACGCCAGTAACATACACCATTGCAAATTAGCACGAAGATACGTACAGAGAGACCTGAAGAAACCCGCCACTAAATACCTAAAGCTATATACTGAGGCGTGACTACAGGACCCGGCTCCCTGTGGGCCGCGGCATACCGACTGACCCGAGAGTTAACAAACAGATTCAAACTGGTAACGGCTTCCAGCCTCTAATAGATAGCCTATAGATACCCTTATAATTACATAAGTCCCTTATTCACAGTTAATGCACCAGCGATTCACATCCATCTATAATTCATAAACCAAAAGACGTTAGCGTTAATATAAACCAGTTTCAAATGCTCACCGGGGGTGTCGTGGCCGGGGATAAAACGTAAGTTATTCCAGGATTCAAACAGTGTGTCTGTTCCCTTCAGTTCCTCTGGAGCAAGTGGCGCGGGAACGCGCGGCGGGAGCGAGTCCGCGAATCCCCGCGCAAAGGCTCATGGGAGTCAACGTCCAAATAAATTTATTACTTCCCTAAACACCGAAAACATATTGCCTACCCGGCAACATGTATATACTGTACATACCTGTATATACTGTATATACCTGTATATAATGTATATACCTTTATATACTGTATATACCTGTATATACCTGTATATACTGTATATACCTGTATATACTGTATATACCTGTATATACTGTATATACTCTATATACCTGTATATAATGTATATACCTTTATATACTGTATATACCTGTATATACCTGTATATACTGTATATACCTGTATATACTGTATATACCTGTATATACTGTATATACCTGTATATACCTGTATCTAATGTATATACCTTTATATACTGTATATACCTTTATATATTGTATATACCTGTATATACTGTATATACCTGTATATACTGTATATACCTGTATATACTGTAAATACCTGTATAAACCTGTATATACTGCATATACCTGTATATACTGTATATACCTGTATATACTGTATATACTGTATATACCTGTATATACTGTATATACTGTATATACCTGTATATAATGTTTATACCTGTATATACTGTATTTACCTGTATATACTGTATATACCTGTATATACTGTATATACCTGTATATACTGTATATACTGTATATACCTGTATATACCTGTATTTAATGTATATACCTTTATATACTGTATATACCTGTATATAATGTATATACCTGTACATACTGTATATACCTGTATATACCTGTATATACTGTATATACCTGTATATACTGTATATACTGTATATACCTGTATATAATGTATATACCTTTATATACTGTATATAAATATACCTGTATATACTGTATATACCTGTATATACTGTATATACCTGTATATACTGTATATACCTGTATATACTGTATATACTGTATATACTGTATATACCTGTATATACTGTATATACCTGTATATACCTGTATTTAATGTATATACCTTTATATACTGTATATACCTTTATATACTGTATATACCTGTATATACTGTATATACCTCTATATACTGTATATACCTGTATATACCTGTATATACTGTATATCCCTGTATATACCTGTATATACTGTATATACTGTATATACCTGTATATAATGTATATACCTTTATATACTGTATATACCTGTATATACGTGTATATACTGTATATACCTGTATATACTGTATATACCTGTATATACTGTATATACTGTATATACCTGTATATACCTGTATCTAATGTATATACCTTTATATACTGTATATACCTGTATATAATGTATATACCTGTACATACTGTATATACCTGTATATACCTGTATATACTGTATATACCTGTATATACTGTATATACCTGTATATACTGTATATAGTGTATGTACCTGTATATAATGTATATACCTTTATATACTGTATATACCTGTATATACCTGTATATACCTATATATACTGTATATACATGTATATATATACTGTGTGTTCCTGCGTATACCTTTATATACTGCATATACCTGCGTATACATTTATATACTGTATACAGCTGTATATACCTGTATATAATGTATATACCTGTATATAATGTATGTACCTGTATATACTTATATACCTGTATATACCTTTATATACTGTATACACCTGTATATACCTGTATATACTGTATATACCTGTATATAATGTATATACCTGTACATACTGTATATATCTGTATATACTGTATATACTGTATATATACCATCATTCAAGTAAATATCCCACTGGGTTCAGGAACACAAGCATTACGAGCTGGCGAAGACAGGGGCGGATCTAACGGGAGAGTGGGTGGGGGTTGGGGGGGATGTTTAAGGACCGTTGAAGTCAAAATTGCCCCCCCCCCCCTGGGGGATTTATGGTAATTAATGAACATCAACTCTAAAGGCTAGAGCTCTCACTTTTCGGGCGTAACTAAATTAGGGCCCCTAAAGTGGGAATAGCCATTTCGAATGTCGATTTTAAGAAGGGGTCCATGTCGCGTATCGATTTTAAGAACAGGTCCCTGTCGCGTGTCGATTTTAAGAAGAGCTCCATGTCATATCTCGGAGCCATAGCTAGCAGCCATAGCTCGGAGTCAGAGCTAGCAGCCATAGCTCGGAGTCAGAGCTAAAAATAGGCTCTACTAGCCTTAGGCTCGTCCACACTGTTCCACAGCCACACCGCCATGCGCTCTGTCGGAGTGAGCGCGCCACGTAGCGGTGGGCTGTGGAGGATGAATAGAGCGCCACTTAGGGAATGGAAACTTGGGGGGAATCCCCGCTTTGAAGGAAGGTGACTTCCGTTTTCCTTTTCAAGTTTAGATTTCTTTACGGACTTTTGCACTGATTCGACAGACATAAGGCTAAAGTTAGTGGCATAGCTGAAACAACGGCTACATTCAACTCCATATTCACACAACAACGTCAACACTTGCCAAGTTCCATCTTTATCAGTGTTTGTAATTAGTCCTAACATGGTCCACCCGCCCGCTGCCGGTCTCCTATGTGGAAATGCCCCCCATGCGAAGATGCCTGTATCTATAATAATGGCACAGTACAAACACATGGAGTAGAGAGTGTCTCAATATCATACATTTGATATTAGGGAGGCATCTTTGCATGGGGGGCTATTTCTGCATGTACCAACAGCAGCAGGCGGTTATGTGTTGCGGTGGGTGAGCCATATGGCTATATGCTACCAGCGCAACTGACAGGGCTAGTTCCATCTTAAAAATTAATATTTGATCTAGCCATGAAAATCAGACGTTACTGTCGTGAGACAGTCTGAGAGATCAACATTACCGTCGATCCCTCTGACTGTCTCATGACATCAACATCTGATTTTCAGGCTATATTAAACTTAGTCCTGTGTGACGTTTTTTAGGGAAACAGTCTATTCTTTGAATTGGATGACTTGGGGCTATATTAAATCTAGCTTACTGTCCATATATGAAGTTATGTGAAGAATTCTTAATTTAGGTATACAGTGGTATAGTGAACTACAATATTCCAGATATGTATAACTAAGAGAAGTTCGGAAGGTAAACTATATAGGTTCATACCTAAGTAATGTATGATCAACAACAATAGATCTACAGGAAAAATAGAAAAGCCCAAAGTATGGAAAAGGTTATCTGTAGCTAATAATATAAGTTAGTAGCATATACACCGGTACATCGTTATAGCGGAACCGAGCGAAACCAAGCGAAACCGGGTGAAAAGTAGCGGAACCGGGCGCAAATTACCAGTTAGACAAGGAGTAGGAAGTTCAGTTTTCCGCCGGCGCGGACTAAATCGTGTACATTGACGCCCGTGATCAAGTTGTGGGTGGGGCAGAAGAATATATTCCCCAAAATCAAAAACGACTAATGCAAGAAAATAACAAGTGGAACAATTTATTATTTGGCAAAAAACGCTCGTCAATGTACAGGGTTTAGTCGGCGCCGGTGGCGCCGCCAAGTGGTGACTCCAAGAGTCTTACTACGACAACAACCAAAATGGCGGCCTGGCACTAGGCTCAGCACTCGGAGACAAATCCTTCTGGTACTAGACAATACCTTCACATTTCTACGTAAATATTATACGAATATAACAGAAGCATTGATAAGTGTACTTTTAAGCAAAACTGAACTTCCTGCACCTGGTCTAACTGGTAATTTGCGCCCGGTTCCGCTACTTTTCACCCGGTTTCGCTCGGTTTCGCTCGGTTCCGCTATAACGATGTACCCTATCTACACAGATATAATTGATATCATCTGAAAAACATATACGATTTATAGCTGTGAATGAAAATGCAGCATATTTAGTATCTATTTTACAAAGTTATATCCTTTCTGTAAAGGCTTTATACTCAAATCAATCAATCAAATGGCATAACATTTATGTATCTATACTAATCAACATGACAGTTAATTATGTGTATACATAATTATCATAAATACCAATATGATACTTATATGCATACATTGTCATATTGGACACTTATATAGTCAAAATGTCTTCATCTGATAAACAAGCTGGAAAACCGCTGATACAATTTATATGTAACAGATTGCCCCAATGCTAGTTGCCCCCTTTTATTTGATATTCCTTTTCTTATTTTCTGCAATGAAACTGCCTATTTCTTTCATCCAGTCAAGTAACTGTGAAGTTGCTGCAAGTTAATTGCTTTTGCCAAATTTTTTTGTGAGAACTGGCCTGCTGGCTTGAAAAGATTTCAGGCTGTAATCATAAAAATGAAAGGATCTTTTGATATTTTTATTTAGATAACTTCATGTCACATTTTATATGTATTGTTGTGTATATGCTGACTAACAGGACATTGAAGGGCATACACTGAATGGCATCCCGTTTAAATATATATGCACTGACTGACATGTCATTTATATGCATACACATACTGAGATGACATTTATGGGCATACACATACTGAGATGACAT
Organism: Arenicola marina; assembly: GCA_964019135.1. NCBI lineage: Eukaryota > Metazoa > Annelida > Polychaeta > Arenicolidae > Arenicola > Arenicola marina. Next base: position 8,835,402 of record OZ025255.1, read on the forward strand.
TTATGGGCATACACATAGATATGACATTTTTTATACACACACTGGAAACAGGAAATAGGAATGGTTGCCATTATTTAAGTTGAAAATAAAGTGATGTATGCTTCATAATCTGTTTTAGTAACCTGACTTTGTGTAAAATACTCTTGACCTATCAATTGTAAAATGAAAAGAAACAAAGATATATGTATTTACTGTATCTTTTCAGCTCCGATCTCATTGTAATTCCGTGACGAAATCAGACCGGGCTTTTAAGCTAAGATGGCGACCGGTGATAGCGACGAGGAAGCGATGCCACGTTGTCTTCCGCCAGAGATACAGGAGCCCTACCACGACTTTGTGGTCGTCTCGCCGCCCGAGTGCAGCGCCGCCATGCGGGAGATGATCCAACAAATCCGCGAGTGCCCAGAGCTGAAGGAGGCCAACGGCGGGCGGGAGGTCAAGATCTCCGACCTGTCGCAGGTGTGTCAGTGGATCAGTGCCAAGCTCCAACAGTTGGATCATGCCTTCTCTCACACTTCAACCTTCCTCGTGGTGGTGACACGGGACAGCATCGAAGACTGCGAACACCTCTTCAGTATCGTGAATATTTTGACAGAACAGATGAACTGTCAGCAAGGGGGACACAAGGCGGGGCTGACGAGCATGGTGCCCATTTATCTTGAACATATACGCAAATTCCAAAGAAAAGTCACAGTCCCACGCTATATTAGCAGTCTGTGGGCTTTGCAATACCAAGAGGGCGCTAGGCTGGGAGACACATTCATCAAAGGTCTGTCGGGTATTTTGAATGATACGTTGAATTTGGACAGACACGCGTGCTATCTGGAAAAACAAAGCCGGCAAAGATCGCGGTGGCAAGCGGAGGAGAGACAGAAGAACGAGAATTATAGGAAGAACTTAGAGGCTCTGTGTTATCGCTTCTTCCAACCACCTGTGGAGCCGCCGAGGCCTGGAGCGGCGGGTGCGGATCTTGGGACTCAACCCGGGTCTAGGCCTGGAGCGGCGGGTGCGGATCTTGGGACTCAACCCGGATCTAGACCTGGAGCGGCGGGTGCGGATCTTGGAACTCAACCCGAGTCTAGGCGTGGAGCGGCGGGTGCGGATCTTGGGACTCAACCCGGATATAGGCCTGGAGCGGCGGGTGAGGATCTTGGGACTCAACCCGGATATAGGCCTGTAGATCCGGCCAGAGCATGCAGAGTTGTGGCCCAAGTGCGGGGTTGGCAGACTGACGACGCCGCATCCCACTCACCCGCTGCGCTCGGCATACCATGCAGCGGCGATGGCAATGCGCTGTTACAGCAGGATGCCGGGGGGTCATGGTCGTGGATCCTCGGATGCAGCAGGTGTCTGGGTCTACTGTGACAGCATCCGGTACCGATGTACCTGGCCTACCATCTAGGACTTAGTCACTGACGTCGGCCACTGAGACGAGCGGTCTCCGTTTTCCGGAGCCACCCGCGGACCCGCATGACGTCCCTTGGAGGTGGAAAGTTCCAGATAACCAGGAGATCCCGAATCCAGACCTCGATATGGTGCGCAACGAGACCTTGGAGGTGACAGACTGTGCATCCGGCTACACCAACGTGCCTTCTCCCCCTGAACCCGACAACTCTTGCCACGTCCCGCGGAGTCCGGCTAAACCACTGATAGCAATGGTGATGCCACAACCCAGGATGCCAAGGGACCAGGGTGATGTGACGTCACCGGGTGATGTGACGTCACCGGGTGATGTGACGTCGCCGGGTGACGTGACGTCACCGGGTGATGTGACGTCACAAGGTGATGGGACGGGGCCGTGGTGGTGGTGATGGGGGTTAAGGGGGCGGGGCTCCCGCGTCCGAGGGTGGAGCGACTGCACTGCCCGTGCCGCAGGTTTCCACCCGACTTGAGAATCCAGCTGCCTATGAATATCGTGCCATCTATTTTTATAATCATCATGGTGTTGGGAGTTGGAATGTGCGGCGGTGTGTTACATTTGTGTTTAACATTGTGTGAAGACGTGTGAAGACGTAAGAAAACATGACATCATGAGAAGGGTGTGGAATAAGATGATGTGACACAAATATGGTAAGAAAGGAAAACGAGGTCAGAAAATGTAAGTTTAGTTCTGCTAGTATGCAAGTTGAATTACGAATTTTTGTACGTGTATCGAGTTTTACAATGGTTTGTCGCATTTTTATAGTATGAGATACATGTACATAACTTCCATCTTTGTATCGCTCACATAGCTCCATTGTTATCGTTTTCGTTTTTTTATCGCTCAAAGAGCTCAATTATTATTGTCTTTCTATTTATCTTTCAAAGAGCTCCATTTATATATTCATTTTATGAGCAGGTGACCTCTGTCAATTTATTGATTACGAAGCATGATTATTTGCATGTTAATGATTTTGATGCTAAATAATTGTACAAACGAATGATGTTGCGTTCCTGTTCCTACGATGTAGGAGCGGCTGGTAAAGAAATGTTATAGTGCTATTCATGATGTAGTGTGCAATGATGTTGGCTTTAAAAATGAAGTAACACGCATTGGTTTATATTGCTTTGACATTATGTACTTGTTATGTTGCAAATGCTCGGCGCGAGTAATGTGTGAGCGATACAGAACCGTTTGACGGAGGGAAGAATCATAATTGTTACAAAATGAAGACATGACTTTTAGTGTGTTTGATTTGACTGACTACCAATGGGAGTTATAATTAATCATTACCTAGATAATAACCTTGGTCACAAGGTACTTCTCAGAGGCTCGATGTGTCGGGTACATACTACAGGGACAATTTTATTTAGGTAAATATTATTACTCTTGTTGCAATGACAACATAACAGGACGAATGGATGCAAAAATATACGATGAAGATTTGTTTAGGTGTAGTTTGCCTATTGGTATACGACAGTCATCCAAACGAGCGTGGTAACGATAACCAATATATATATGTAATATATTTATGTGGTTTATTACAGTAACATGAGCAATTTATGACAATACAGATATTTCCATTGTACTATCTAGCTATTCGTGCCAGTAAACAGGTTTATGACAAAGGAATTGTTCATAAATCAATTATATTTTTGTATGAAGAAATTCTCAGCCAAACGTAGAACCAATATATTATACTATATTACCGTTGTGTAAAACGTTTACAACAGCGGAATTCGTGGAAGACTTGCATCTAAGCGTTATTTAACAATTCCCCAATGATGTCACAAAATTGACAGGTAAGCTTTGATGCAGTGCGAGTTGTCGAGGGCGTCTATAGTTCTCATGGTTGAGTGCTTTTCGTTGAGTTCAAGCCAATGAACAGATAGAACCTGAGTCTCAATATAAAAGCGCATGCGTTTGTATTGCCCTTTGATGTCACTTTCCTCACTCCCAAAATTTCTGTTGGCAGGTGCGAAAACAAGTGGAAAAAATATTCCCTTCAACTATTTGGGACCTTATAGCTCGATAATATAAACGTGGAAACACACAAGATTAATATGAGCTAAAGTTGTTGTGGCGTGACACCAACTGTTTAAGATACTACAACAGTTGTACAAGGAGGCTTTCGGTGGGTACAAACACGAGCCATTATATCTGGTTGTTCGAGAATGTTTATTCATATTTATTTATTACCACTCTTTACCATCTTTTATTAGAGAAGCTAACGAGACTTGTACGGTGACGAAGGAAAGTATCCAACACATTGAACTATATCGGGTGTCGTAGGCCTCGTCTGTGGTGAAATGAAATGGTGTTGGATTCAGTTGTATAGGCCATCAGTGCTATGCCCAGTATTGCCTGGTTTGGCTTCCAGGTTCTTGAAATAAGTCCAAAGTTGCTTACCCGTCGACAATAAATCAAAGAAATGAATATAATTTTAAATTTCCTTGTTTGTCAGTTGTTAGTAGAAGTTGGGCAGTATATATCTGTATATACTGTATATACCTGTACATACTGTATATACTGTATATTGTATTGTTGGCATCCGTCCGTCTGCGAAAGACGATGGATTTGCAGCCTTGTTTGGTTTAAGTTATACGATTGGTAACGCGGCATTTACGTTTATGACTGCATAAACCTATCTGTGATCGACAGAGCTTACCGCAGTCCTCGCAACGGTGACCTGTCGATAGATCCTGGTTTGTGCTCGCTGGTGGACGCCTAGATTGGCGTTTCAAGTCCAGTTTCACAAACCAAAGCCCGTCGTGGTGGGCCATTCGGTCACGCACGACACGTGCTCATCCCCTCTTTTGGGATGCCAGATCCTCCCAAGAATCTGGATCAATGCCGAAAGCCTTCATGTCCCGCTTACCTAAGCTTTGGCCGTCCAGTTGGCCTTTTGCCGTCGGCGAGTTCACCGTATAGCACATCCTTAGGAATGCGTTCATCTTGTAAACGATGAACGTTCCCAAGCCGACGTAGACGACTTTGCTTCACAAGAGCAAGAATGCTTGGTAGGTTGGCCCTGGCTAACACTTCAGCATTCGTGACCTTGTCTTGCCAAGATATGCCTAAAATTGTTCGCAGGCAACGAAAATGGAAGTTATTGAATTTACTTTCTTGGCCACAATATTGTAACGGAAACGCTACCAATGATGGTAACGGAAAGGTTCCGTTTGCCAGGCGGGTAGGAATGAGCACCGTGAATGTTCTTAATACTTTTATTTCGTTCGCAAACTCGCTGCAAGTACTTGATCTTAACTATGTGTCAGGTGGTTTCTCTAATGGCCACAAAACCACACAGGTTGGTGGGAATCCTCACCTTTCCCGTACGAAAGCACACCACTAGCCAAGGTTATTCACCTTTCTGCTAGTACATGCACACAAGGTGTAGCGGAACCACGCCCACCTGTCAGTCACACCTGTTCATATCCGCCGCTGGAGAGGGGGGGGGGGGGCACCCTATCCGCGTATCTCACAGACCACGGGTTAGTGGAGATCACCACCTTTCCCGGATCACACGCACTCACACACGTACACTCAGTTACTCTGGCCGGTAATTACTGCTTAAGTTTTGAACCCGACTTAGTTATTACTTAAATTACCAATACCGATTTATCTACATATACACATGGACTCAACTCAAGAAATAGACTGAGCGAAAGATAAATTAGAATTCTTCTAAGCACATACAAATTCTCACTGTCCTTACTCTCTTGTACCTCTTGTACTCTACCAGTGCTAGTTTCAGGAACAGGCCCAAATCCCAGGAATACGACGTCTGTTGTAGATATGGCTGTCCTAACAGCTAATCACTAAATCATAACGTGAACCTTGACTGTCTCACGGTCGCTTCAACTCATATCATAAGGTCCCATAAAGTACATGGCATTCAACCCTAGGCATGATACATCTATTGTAGGCCTGCACGGTACTCGGGTAAATTAACAAACTTCAGGCTACACTAAACAACAATTTGGCTAACCCCAGGAATGGACATCTGTTGCAGGCTAAACCAATTGATAATTCAATGTACGCCCGATAAACTAAAAGGATTTTACACTATAAGCACTATCCTTCATAGCATCTCCGGTCTATGACGGGAAACCTCCATCCGACCTTTCAATGCTAAAATAAACACCCTTAAACCACTAACATCCGCAGGCTAAGGGAATAACCCTCTTCGCCTGGAACTTATCTAAGGTGAGTACCTGCGCGAGTCCAGCGCTCAGTGCTCTCGATCCCCAGTTCTGCGCTCCTTATATAGCCTGGCCCTTCCGTGTTGGGTCAGGTGACCCTACCGCGGTCGATTCTACATTGGTGGGGAAAGAAACCCAACCACGGTGGGTTTTGACTAAGCCCCGCCCCCTACAAGTCGTCGGGTCACGTGACCCTACCATCGCCTATTTTTAGATGTTGGTTTTACGATAAACAAAGCTACTGCCTACATTCCCGCGTTTACCGTTGTCGGCGTACAATAACTATTTCCGTGGCTTTATACATCGAGAAGAATATTAAAATATACTATTGATGCTAGGCACAACATAAATCTATCCCTGGCGTAAGTCTTACACAAATACTTACCACGTAGCTCCTGTCGTCTGCAATGACAGACGCAACCTTGACCTGGCATCGACCTGACCTAGTTCGATTGTCGGTTGCGCGCACTCTCTCGGCAGGGGGCGCTTCGCATCGTACGTAATCATGATGAGTGTCCTCAATCGCCCCCTCTGGCGGGCAGAGTGGGTTGTTGTCTGTCTCGAAGGATGGTTTAGTCTGCGTTTTGGTCTGTTTCTGTCGTTTTTATGCGGATATCCAGTCACGGCATCGATATCCAGGTGAGAGACTATTAAATTCGTTCCGCCAGGGACCTAGTGCCCATAGATTTATGCTAACAGGTTGCGTCTTATATGTGTTTTAAGGATTTCCAAACATTGAGCATTTTTGGCCATGTGATGTGGTCTGCCATGTGTTTTCTGAGACTCAGTGCAGTGACAGTGTCAGTGCCGCCTAGCTGTGTCAGGCTTGAGGTTCAGGCCTGGGTTTGCTTCTTAAGCTATTTAATTACAGGATTCTCTTGGGCAATGCTTTCGTGCTATAATTTAATATTCTGTGGTGGGAAGAACAACTTGACAAGGTGGTTTCGTTTCAATACGTAGTCCACATTTCACTGCCATACAGGAAGCTACTTAGAACACACGCCCTGCAGATTAGCATTTTGGTGCGAATGGTAAGTTTTGAATTACGCCAAGCACGTTTGTTCAACCTACCAAACATGGTGGCTGCCTGCCCAATTCGAGTATTTATTTCCTCGTCCAGGGATACATTATCCGTGACGGAACTTCCCAGGTAACAAAACTTATTAACCACCTCTAAAGGCATGTTGTTAAGGGTAATCACTGGTGGTGTGATAGCCCCTTGGCCCAGCACGACTGTTTTTTTAACACTAATAGTCAAAGCAAATAAAGTACACGCATTTGAGGGCCGATCCATGAGTCTCTGTAGCTGGCTTTCTGAGTGCGCAACCAACGCTGCGTCGTCAGCGAATAGCAGTTCTCTTATTAGGAAGCGCCTCCGCTTGGACTTGACGCGCAATCTTGAGAGGTTGTACAGCTTCCCATCAGATCTGCTGTGCAGGTAAACACCCTCCGCATCCTCATTAAATGCGTGGGAAAGAAACACAGAGAAGAAGATGCCAAATAAAGTTGGCGCAAGGACACAACCCTGCTTCACGCCATTTCTGACTTGGAAGCTCTCGGACGTAGCTCCGTCGAACTGTACTGTGCTGAGCGAGTGTTCATGAAAGGAGCGGATAAGGTTAAATTAGTCTGTGGGGGCAGCCAATAGACTCCAAGATTTTGTACGAGCCAGATCGGCTGACAGTATCAAAAGCCTTGGTAAGATCAACAAAAGCAAGGTAGAGGGGCTTGTGCTGTTCTCTACATTTCTCTTGGAGTTGACGCAACGAAAATATCATGTCAACAGTCGATCGTCCGGATCTGAATCCCTTTGTTTTTGTAGAGTGTAACTTATATTTGCATCACGCATGTCCTGTGAAACAATACCGTTGTTCCAGCAAAGGACGAGAAGTTGGTGAAGATGAGGGAGCAACATAGTTTTCCCACACTTTATTACTTCAGCGGGAATCTTGTCATTGCCAGGCGATTTCCCGCTGCCCAAGGAATCGATTGCATCACTCAGCTCGCGAACTGAGGGAACTCTGTCCAGATCGTTCATGACCGGCAGTCGGGTAATGCGGCAAGCGCCGTTGCCAATACATGAGACTCGTGCGCGTACAATGAAACATAGTGTTCCACCCAGCGAGACAACTGCTTGCTACGATCTGTAATCACTTCGCCATCAAGTGACTTTAAGGGGGCTGTTTTAGTGACCTTGGGGCCCAGCTTTCTTAATTTCGGTATACATTGCCCGCATATTCCCTCTATCGGACGCATCCTGGATCTCCTCGCAAAGGTTTATCCAGTACTGATTGGCGCAATAACGCGCTGCTTTTTGTACTGCATTTCTCGCCAGCCTCAACTGTAACAGAGACGTGTTTGTCGGATTTTGATTGTGTTGTATATGTTTTTCATTTTTGGCTTCAATAACAGCTTCCATCTCTGCTAAGTGAGTGGCGAACCAATCTTTGTTGACAGATTTTTTTTCCCGAACGATGTCAACGCAGCGCAGTAAATGGCAGAGCGCAGCGTCGCCCCGCATTCTTCTACATCAGAAGATTGTTGATTGGCTGGCAGCGTCTGCTCCAACGTTTGCCGAAGGAGACGACGCTTGTCGCTCTCCTGCGTGCCAAGTGAGTCAATCCGAGATTGAGATTTATGTTTAGTGGTATAGATTTTCCTAGGGGTAATCAGTACCCTGCTCCCGACAAGCGAGTGATCGGTATCGCAATCTGCGCTGTGATACGCTCGTGTGTTTAGGACACGGGACAGATCTCGCCGTTTTGTCAGGATCAGATCTAGCTGATGCCAATGACCTGACCTTGGGTGGCGCCATGACACCTTATGCCTAAAACTACCTTGAAAAAATGTGTTTGTGATACAGAGTTCGCTCTGCGCGCATAGCTCCAATAAACGCTGTCCGTTCTCGTTGATCTTTCCAACGCCAAAATGACCTATGCGACTTGGCCAAGACCCATCGTCATCCCCAACGCGTGCGTTAAAATCCCCGAGAATGAACAAATGATCGCCCTTTGGCGCCTGATTTATGACCTCCCTCAGAGAGACGTAAAACGGTAAAAAAAGATGCCACCGCTGACGACAAAGACCGTTTTTATATACTGTATATACCTGTATATACTGTATATACCTCTATATACTGTATATACATGTATCTACCTGTACATACTGTATATACTGTAAATACTGTATATACCTGTATATACTGTATATACTGTATATACTGTATATACCTGTATATTCTGTATATACTGTATATACTGTATATACTTGTATATACTGTATATACTGTATATACTGTATATACCTGTATATACTGTATATACTGTATATATCTGTAAACACTGTACATACTGTATATACTGTATATACCTGTATATACTGTATATACTGTATATACTGTATATACCTGTATATACTGTATATACCTGTATATACTGCATATACCTCTATATACTGTATATACATGTATCTACCTGTACATACTGTATATACTGTATATACTGTATATACCTGTATATACTGTATATACCTGTATATACTGTATATACTGTATATACTGTATATACCTGTATATACTGTATATACCTGTATATACTGTATATACCTCTATATACTGTATATACATGTATCTACCTGTATATACTGTATATACTGTATATACTGTATATACCTGTATATACTGTACATACCTCTATATATGCATATACATGTATCTACCTGTATATACCTGTATATACTGTATATACCTGTATATACTGTATATACTGTATATACTGTATATACCTGTATATACTGTATATACCTGTATATACTGTATATACCTGTATATACTGTATATACCTCTATATACTGTATATACCTGTATATACTATATATACCTGTACATACTGTATATACCTCTATATACTGTATATACATGTATCTACCTGTACATACTGTATATACTGTAAATACTGTATATACTGTATATACCTGTATATACTGTATATACCTGTATATGCTGTACATACTGTATATACCTCTATATACTGTATATACATGTATCTACCTGTACATACTGTATATACTGTAAATACTGTATATACTGTATATACCTCTATATACTGTATATACCTGTATATACTGTATATACTGTATATACTGTATATACCTGTATATACTGTATATACCTGTATATACTGTATATACCTGTATATACTGTATATACCTGTATATACTGTATATACCTGTATATACTGTATCACGTGATCAAATTACGGATTTTAGACTGATTATGCGACAACTTCCGGCTCCATACGAGATGATGCCACTGTCAGGATCTATGTGAGATCCGAAATCACTGAAATGTGTTTCAAATGCGAATTAGTCAAGACCAGAGATAAATGATATTTCATAGAAACTATGAAGCCTGAGGAGTCTATCCCCGAGACAGATTTGTTCCTGATAGCGGAGTAATCATGACATGAGGTCTAAACCCTGGCCCATTCATAGAGGTAGCGCATTGCCGCTGGTGATGACATCCCGGCCGCTTACTTTTCGGGCGTGTTCGAAAATTGCTTTTCCGTGCCTCGCGTTCGTCGAATATCGGTATATTTGTCACAACAAGAGGGTAGGAAATACCTTTTCCGATCGCCGCGATTGGCATCCAGGAATTCTTGTAGATTCGCGATTAGCTGTTGGCAATTTTTTGGGGAGCGTTATCCGTACAATTCCTGGTCCAACGCAAAGGCATTTTATCTATTTACCGCGATCCGTTATAGCAGTCTGTGAATTCCTCGATATGATTTGCGACATCACTTTTAAGGTGTTTTTTTCGCGCCCCGTCTTGAACAGGCCTTGTCTTGGAGATTCGATATTGCTCTCCCTATTTCTTAGGGATTCGCGATTCACATGGGGTATCCGCGCCACAACAACATCTTTTCGATTAACTTTCCATTTACCTGTTATTAAGAGGGTGGGGGTGCTACCTATCCAAACTCCGTAATTCTTGGAGATTCGCGTTTAGCTGTTGACCATTTTTCTAGGTCGTTAATTATACAGTTTCTAGTTCAGCGTGAAGACCCTTTTCCTATTTACAGCAAACGGTTATAGCATTCTGTGAATTCATCGATATTCGCGATATCTCCATTAAGGTGTTTTTTTGGCGTCCAGCCTTGAGCAGTCATCTTCGAGATTAGATATTACTCTCGCTAATTCTTGAGGATTCGTGATTCAGACAGGGTATCCCCTTCTATAAGGTCCTGGCTTTCATGCAAGTTTTTTGTAATCCTAGATTAGGATTGATCATAACATCACCAGGAGGTCCAATGAAACGCCTTCTGTGGCAAATCTTCCACATATCTTGGACGCGATGAGGTTTGAATGTTCCCGGCACCAGACTTTGCAGAGGCTCTGTGCTGTGACTGGTAAGCTGATTAGTAGTGCTGTTTAGATACCGGACATGGGCTCTCCATTCACAGGCGGTGCGTGCGCAGATTCGAGAGAGGGGGTGGGGGGAGGTCGGTAGGGGCGGGACAACCAAGTCAAGTGGGCTCCGGCCATACTATCGATCGCAGCCTGAGCCACAGCACGGCTTACCCCCAGCGCCCCCCGAGCCCACCTCCTCCCCCTGACCATACCAGCGTCTTGGGCGCACGTACGTACATACAATACAATCGCCCCTCCCTCTACGCCCCACCCCCACAACCCCCCCCCCCCCCACCACCCCTGCCGCCCCCTTCCCAATCGCCTGCCCCACTTATCCGTGAAACGCATCCGCGAGCTCACCTCCTCGCCTCCCACCTCCACCCTCCCCCCGCCCCCCTCCACCACCACGCCGAGCAGGCCACGAAGTGTGGCCATGATGAAGCCAGAATCTCTGCAGCAAGCCACGCAGCGAGCGCCTGCAGGCAGCCGGCAGCCAGTTCCGGCCGCCTCTGCCCCAACCGCCGCCACAGACCAAAGCAGTGAGGTGAGTACACAACCAAGGCAGCCAGTGAGAATGCCCAATGGCGGTCAATACGAGGCAGAAGGCGATGTGCAGGACTGTGGCGACCTGCAGGCGATAATAATAATCAAATGGTCAATATACCATCGTCTTGGATGCAATGGTCATTGGCTCGAGACAATAACAACGTCATTGCAGGGATAGTGTCTGTCATCTCCGTGCTGGAGAGAGTCGAGGGCGTGAAGACCCATAGACTGCGTAGAAGGCAGTGTTTGAGTGTACACACACACCTAGCCATCAGGCGTCCAGACAAGGTTGGCAGATTGGATACGGCGTTGTGCTCTCGATAGAGATTGGATGTGTTGGACATTATCACATTAGGACCAGAAAATGTGCATCGCGCATGCGCTGTCCTAGCATAGCGGCTTTTCCTAACACACTGGCTGTCATAACTGTGGATAACACAGAAGGTAGTTAAAGGCGGGTGAGTATATTGCTCGTGAGATCGTGTGTCAAGCATGGAGTATTGTTAATTATAACCTGCGGTAGAGACGATGTGCATTTGACATTGGTTCCTATGCGAGATGGGTTTATCTCGGGACAAGTCTCCCATGTCCTGTCCGAGCCTTAGCATTAGGCGAGGGTAGGATTGCAGATTTGTGCTGAGATCAACCCATCGAGCGCGAGAAACAATGTCATGCATTTTCTCGCACGAACCATATGATATGATCAATCGAACATTTCCGAAAATAGCCTACCGTCACAGAGTGCGGGATGGGTTTTCCCAGAGCTGGTGTCACAATGGGCCACAGCCGAGTGTGTGCGAGAAGTGCAGTGAATGGTACAGTTACATGGGCGGGGGGGGGGGGCCTTACATGTACTTACAGCACCTCCGATAATCTTGATTATGTATATAGTAGGACATTCAGGGCACCCCCAGCCTTACCTCAATCCTGTTTTCTTTTCATGCCCACCATAATGATGCTGCAGTCTCAAGTGATAGTCTTGTGTTGAATTCCCCTGGTGAAGCCCCTTGTTCAAACTCTCCCTTAAATCCCTATTGAAGCACACGGAAGCCCAATCGACTTTTCAGAAATGCGCAGAATCACGTTATATGAAGTTAAATTCACATTTAACGTCCCCGTCCTGTGCCATATATAGTTATATATATCCCAACAAGTTTTGGCTTTTATAGGGGCCTCTAGGCAACATATATAAACCTTAGACTCTCATATCTCTCCACGTAGATAAAGGCGACCGACGGATACTCGTTGTGGTCAACCACGTGACACGCAGAATGACGCCGCCACCACGTGTCTTTCTGGCGATCCTGTTGTTATTGTGTGAGTATCTGAGAGAGTCGTGGCATTACCTGATGAATGTCAATAACCGTTTAATTAAGAGACCAGCATAAAACAACAATGAATGTTAGCTAGGTCTATGCAATACTAATAACTGTAATAATAATAATAATAATAATAATAATACAATTTTTAAAAATAAATTATAATTACATTGAAGATTGTAATAAAATAATGTAATAATATTGAGTGTCATAATGCATGTAATAATAATCTTATAAATGAAAACTGAAAATAATAATAATAATAATATTATGGCTTCATAATATAAAAACCTGTAACAATGAATAATGGGACAATTTTTACGTAGAGTGATTGATCTATTATCGCCCGTTCTCTCACGCCGACGTGAACACGCTTAATGGGGGGCCGGCCCGGTAGCTCAGTGGGCTAGACCGCTCGCATTGAGTGCTCTGGTCACCTGAGAGCCTAACGGCGCGTGGATCGATGGTTCGAGCCCTGCTGTTGCCATCTCTGTGTAGTCGCAGGATAAAGCTCCCATGTCTTTCTTCGTAAAGAGTAGGGAATTACCTCCGGGGGACATGGCTCCACTCTCCCTTCCTTCTCCCATTGACGCGATATGACCAAAAGTGGTTAAAGCGTCCCGAATAACCAACCAGCCACGCTTCGTTGTCTTCCGGATGGCAGCGTTGTTGTGTGGCGCTCATGGCGGATCCAGAAAGGGGGTGAAGGCCAAGAAGACCTCCGAGAGGCGATTGTTTGACAGTCTGATGAGGACGTACGACGCTGCGTCCCGGCCAGTCTTCAACGCCACAAGCACCGTCACCGTCAACTTCACCATCTCCCTCAACCAGATACACGATCTGGTGAGTCTGCGTGCGTCCGCACCAATGTGGCTGTATATTTAAAGGGGCGAATCCCCAAGAATTAGGGAGAGCAATATCGAATCTCCAAGATGAGGACGTCTGCTCAAGACCGGGCGCGAAAAAATCACACTTTAAAAGTGATATCACGAATATCGAAGAATTCACAGACTGCTATTAATAACGGATCGCGGTAAACAGGGACAGGGTCTTCGCGTTGAACCAGGAATTGTACGGATAACGATCCCCAAAAATTGCCAACTGCTAATCGCGAATCTCCAAGAATTCCTGGATGCCAATCGCGGAGATCAGAAAAGGTATCCCCTCCCCTCTTTAAAGTTCAGCTCCTAGGTCCAAAGGCCGGGACTTTTAAGACTCGAATCCCAATATATATTGCGCCATACAAATAGAATACCCGTATTTTACGCGTTAAAACACCAAAAATAGTCGATCATTCGTGATGTAAGTGCAGGTTTCTGTTTAAAGAGCTGGTTTGCTGTACCGGTTCGCTGTACGCATGAAACGGGTATACTGTTCATACTGTTTGGCTAACCGTCAATTACAAGACGTCGCCGAACAAAATTATATTCCAGAAATTCAACATATCGAACACGTGAGTCAGGCAGGCTCCCCATGAAATAATTCATATGTTGATCTATGTTTCAGGCAGAGAAGAACCAAACATTGATAACGCACGTGTGGATATTCGAGGTAAGACTCCGATTCTCTCGCGATAACTTGGCTCGCCATACATTGGGTGCCCATAGACACTGAAGCGTCATTATATGGTCAGCTAGACATTCCATAAGCTTGCCGTGTTAATTGTAAATGTCAAATCAAAATAAAATAAGACTGAAACAGAAATACTTTCTCAATGATAAGTTGGTTTGGGCGTACGATTCAGTTGCAACTATTAATGGTAGTATGTTGTGTCTATTGTATATGGTGTTGTGTTGTGTGCCTTTTCCGTCATTATATTACTTATATTAGGATAATTGTGTTTGTGCCCAGATTTAAATATCGATATCCATATCTACAGTCTTGTCTTGTCAATGGCGCTCATAAGAGCTAATTACTGAAATTAGTATGTCTTGTTTTTACTGTGATAAAAGTGAGGCTACCCTTCAGGGGCGTAGCCAAGGACTTGAGCAAGTGTACGCACCTGATGCACATGAAATGAGCAAGTGTACGCACCTGCTGCACATGAAATGAGCAAGTGTACGCACCTGCTGCACATGAAATGAGCAAGTGTACGCACCTGATGCACATGAAATGAGCAAGTGTACGCACCTGATGCACATGAAATGAGCAAGTGTACGCGCCTGATGCACATGAAATGAGCAAGTGTACGCGCCTGATGCACATGAAATGAGCAAGTGTACGCACCTGATGCACATGAAATGAGCAAGTGTACGCACCTGCTGCACATGAAATGAGCAAGTGTACGCGCCTGATGCACATGAAATGAGCAAGTGTACGCACCTGATGCACATGAAATGAGCAAGTGTACGCACCTGATGCACATGAAATGAGCAAGTGTACGCACCTGATGCACATGAAATGATTTTTTTTTAAATTCCGAGCAACAGGATTTTAAGTACCGGCTTAGCCCAATGTGTACGCACGTGCGTACGTGCGTATGGCTGGCTACGTCCCTGCACTTTGTCTTTAATGACTTGTTCTGACTTGACTTGTGGTTGTGTCGGTCTGATGACAGGAGTGGTACGATGAGATGCTGCAATGGAACCCCAAGAGGTTTAGCGGCCTACAAAACCTCGCCCTGCCGGCCTACCTGATATGGCTACCCGACGTGTACATCTTCAACAAGTAGGTCCCTGACCCCAAGCTGCCCCTGAGCAATATACATACTAGTTTGGAATTGATTAAAATGATGAGAGCGAAAAACGATTCTCATGAATAATTCGCGTGTGGCGAAATGGATTTAACGTTGAATAAAAAGGGAGGATTTTGATCTGATATGATTTTGATATGTTGTTTATGTTGAAAGCAAACTCAACGAGATATGAAACATTTATGCAGGTCGAAGTCCACAGTTACATGTAAATGTGCATTAATTCACATAGATGGAAATCATACATAATACGAGATAGCGAAGGTTATCAGGATCTAACTATACAGGTGAATGATAACTGAAATTACTTCGCGCAAAGGTGAGGTTAAAAAACGCCAACCAAAAAACCCTAAAAAAACCCTAAAAAAACCCCAAAATACAAGAGGTAATTTTTGCATATATATTACTACACATTAGGCTTACTACATTGCGTTAATAGTGAACCTTGTGATATAGGACTTGTCACATATTCTACTATACAATAACAATTTGTTAATACTTGTTTCCCTAAACAATGTGTATGTCACTAAATAGTACTATTTTATATGCGTAAGATTATCAGATTGTTGAACTTGACATCCAATAAACAATACAAGATGCAATATGCACTGATCGTAAAATATTCACGTTACGATCAGTATGCACTGGTCATTATATGGTAGGTGTTATTAATCTCACAACAAATCAATTAAAAAATTACCAATTTTAGTAAACTAAATGATAAATTATGTTGCACAACATATCATGGATTTATAATATTCACATGTGTATATTAATAATGCATAAACAAAAACTTTACTCCAAAGTTATTATCATAATGTAAGCAGCAACGCCTTGATACTTCTAGTGACTTCGTAATGACTCCATTATGATACTATGCAACTGCCATTAACATTAATATAATCTCAAAAATTGTACTTCGCCTGCATAAATATCTTTAGTGGTTACTAAATGGAAATATATGCGTCATAATTTTGAGATACTTTTAGTCTCGATTCTAAAATGTGAAAATATCTAAGATGGCGCATGTAACTAGGCTGCTTTAACCCCCACGTTTCGCCTTGCCTACCCCTCAGCGCGGACAAGGGCAGCGAGGGGTTCGTGGTGATGAACGACACCCGGCTGCTGGTGGAGTACACGGGCCGAGTCCAGTGGGCCGTGCCCACTATCATCAAGAGCTCCTGCGCCGTCGACGTCCGCTACTTCCCCTTCGACAACCAGCACTGCTTCGTCCGCTTCGGCTCCTGGATCTACGAGGAGACCCAGCTGGATCTCGTCCTCAAGCAGGACGGCGTCGACCTGACCGCCTTCAGCGAGAACAGCGAGCTGGACTTAATGGCCAGCGAGCTGCGCCGAGCGGTGGCCACCTACGACATGTTCCCCGGCCGCTACCCGCAGGTCTCCATGTACTTGCACATCCGCCGCAAGCCGCTGTACTACTCCTACACCGTCATAGCACCGACGCTGGTCCTCTGCATCCTCACGCTCTTCAGCTTCCAGCTGCCCTGCGATAACGGGGATAAGGTTGGCATCGGGCTGACGGTCTTCCTCTCGCTCTACGTCCTCCAGCTGGCCATCGCCGAACACATACCCGAGTCCAACTCGCTGCCGCTCATCGGTTAGTGCTCGCTGTTTTCGGTATTTAGAGGCGCGGATCGAGAAGGAGGGTTATATTATCATTGTAACTGGTGTACGAGCAGTAGATCCGTCGGAAGCAGGCTTGGGGGTCGGGGAGTCAGAAAGGTCTATACCATTATGTCCAGATAAATGTTTCGCTGACGCTAATGACACGTGTATTTTCTCGCTGACAGTGCTGTTCCTGACACTAGCGATGACGCTAATGACACTTGCATTATCTCGTTGATAGGGCTGTTCCTGACACTAGCGATGACGCTAATGACACTTGCATTATCTCGCTGACAGGGCTGTTCCTGACACTAGCGATGACGCTAATGACACTTGCATTATCTCGTTGATAGGGCTGTTCCTGACACTAGCGGTGACGCTAACGACACTTGCATTATCTCGTTGACAGCGCTGTTCCTGACACTAGCGATGACGCTAATGACACTTGCATTATCTCGTTGACAGACCTGTTCCTGACACTAGCGATGACGCTAATGACACGTGCATTATCTCGTTGACAGGGCTGTTCCTGACACTAGCGATGACGCTAATGACACTTGCATTATCTCGTTGATAGGGCTGTTCCTGACACTAGCGATGACGCTAATGACACTTGCATTATCTCGCTGACAGGGCTGTTCCTGACACTAGCGATGACGCTAATGACACTTGCATTATCTCGTTGATAGGGCTGTTCCTGACACTAGCGGTGACGCTAACGACACTTGCATTATCTCGTTGACAGCGCTGTTCCTGACACTAGCGATGACGCTAATGACACTTGCATTATCTCGTTGACAGACCTGTTCCTGACACTAGCGATGACGCTAATGACACGTGCATTATCTCGTTGACTGGGCTGTTCCTTACACTAGCGATGACGCTTACGACACTTGCATTATCTCGTTGACAGGGCTGTTCCTGACTCTGGTGATGACGCTAATGGCACGTGTATTATTTCGTTGACAGGGCTGTTCCTGACTCTGGTGATGACGCTAATGGCACGTGTATTATTTCGTTGACAGGGCTGTTCCTGACTCTGGTGATGACGCTAATGGCACGTGTATTATTTCGTTGACAGGGCTGTTCCTGACTCTGGTGATGACGCTAATGGCACGTGCATTATCTCGTTGACAGGGCTGTTCCTTACACTAGCGATGACGCTAATGGCACGTGTATTATTTCGTTGACAGGGCTGTTCCTGACTCTGGTAATGACGCTGAACGCCATTTCGCTGGTGTTCGCCACACTAGTGATCAACATTAAGAAGAAGGGGGACCGCAAGAGCTGCCCCTGCGTGCCGGCCGCCCTGCTCTCCCTCTGCAAGGACGTCCTGGCCAGGCTGACGTGCACCCCATTCATGTCCTTCTACGAGTTTTACGGCCACTGCGAGAGCTGGGATCCCCGCCGCAACCATTCCCTTGCCTCCACCGACACCGTCGGCATGACCGTCCAAGCAATTAGAGTCAAGAAAGATTCGTCAAAAGCGGTCACGAGGCGCGTGCGCAAGTCGGAATCACGTGACAGCGCCCCAGGGGTCTTGGAGGCAGAGCAACTGTACCTGGGGAAGTCGCATGACGTCACGAGCGTCAATAATTGTGACGTCATCACGGCAGGGACCATGGATGTGGAGTCACCTCGAGATCCGCGCTATGAGTGGTTCTTCGTCGCCGAAGTCTTGGACAAGTTTCTGTTTCTCGTGTTCCTCCTGGGCATGGTGGTGACAATAACCACGTCCCTGGTGGTTATACCATGGGTTCATCGCAATGACTAGTAAGAGGACAATAACCACATCCCTGGTTCATCGCAACGACTTGTACGAGGACAATAACCTAACCACGTCCCTGGTGGTTATACCATGGGTTCATCGCAACGACTAGTAAGTGGGCAATAACCACGTCCCTGGTGGTTATACAATGGGTTCATCGCAATGACTAGTAAGAGGACAATAACCACATCCCTGGTTCATCGCAAAGACTAGTACGAGGACAAT
The DNA here is from genome assembly GCA_964019135.1 of Arenicola marina. Lineage (NCBI taxonomy): Eukaryota > Metazoa > Annelida > Polychaeta > Arenicolidae > Arenicola > Arenicola marina. The sequence goes on from OZ025255.1 coordinate 8,854,609, forward strand.
AACCTAACCACGTCCCTGGTGGTTATACCATGGGTTCATCGCAACGACTAGTAAGTGGGCAATAACCACGCCCCTGGTGGTTATACCATGGGTTCATCGTAATGACTAGTAAGAGGACAATAACCACGACCCTGGTGGTTATACCATGGGTTCATCGCAACGACTAGTAAGTGGGCAATAACCACGTCCCTGGTGGTTATACAATGGGTTCATCGCAATGACTAGTAAGAGGACAATAACCACATCCCTGGTTCATCGCAAAGACTAGTACGAGGACAATAACCTAACCACGTCCCTGGTGGTTATACCATGGGTTCATCGCAACGACTAGTAAGTGGGCAATAACCACGTCCCCGGTGGTTATACCATGGGTTCATCGAAATGACTAGTAAGAGGACAATAACCACATCCCTGGTTCATCGCAAAGACTAGTACGAGGACAATAACCTAACCACGTCCCTGGTGGTTATACCATGGGTTCATCGCAACGACTAGTAAGTGGGCAATAACCACGCCCCTGGTGGTTATACCATGGGTTCATCGTAATGACTAGTAAGAGGACAATAACCACGACCCTGGTGGTTATACCATGGGTTCATCGCAACGACTAGTAAGTGGGCAATAACCACGTCCCCGGTGGTTATACCATGGGTTCATCGAAATGACTAGTAAGAGGACAATAACCACATCCCTGGTTCATCGCAAGGACTAGTACGAGGACAATAACCTAACCACGTCCCTGGTGGTTATACCATGGGTTCATCGCAACGACTAGTAAGTGGGCAATAACCACGTCCCTGGTGGTTATACCATGGGTTCATCGTAATGACTAGTAAGAGGACAATAACCACGACCCTGGTGGTTATACCATGGGTTCATTGCAACGATTGGTAAGAGAACAATAACCACGTCCCTGGTGGTTTTACCATGGGTTCATCGCAACGACTAGTAAGAGAACAATAACCACATCCCTGGTGGATATCCCATGGGTTCATCGCAACGAAACAATCGATGTCATTGAACAATAATTGCATTGCAAATAAAAATCGATTGCATAGAAAAATAATGAACTTGCGTTTCTTTTCTTTACAACACGGCTGCCATCTTCCGTGAATAGAATGGAATTTCGTCCGTCTCTTTAAGCACATACCAATAACGACCTTCAAGTTAATCAGCTCATAAAATTTGTCCCCGTATCGTGACCGTTTCTACATTTGCCCAACTGTTGCTATGGCAGCGCTGCTACCTTAGCGCGTTCCTGGTAACAGAAAATAGGCAACGCGAAATGTTAGAAACGCATTGGCGTTTTTGTGGACTTCAAAACTGGTACGGACGGGTACGTTATGACTGAACGGACCGTGAACCGACAGGACTCGCTGATAGTGTAAATTCACTTATATGTTATAAGTACCGGTTCCATTCCGCATGTGAAAAGATCATAGTGATAAATTGTATATATGTATGATGCATACACAAAAGACAAATATCAGTGGCAAGAATATGGATAACTTAAAAAATAACACCCGAGCATAAGTATACTCCTTACTTTAACGGAAAATAAATATGAAATCCGATCAATGCTTTCAACGAGTCTGAGGCTAGATTGCATTTAATGTCGGGAAATTTTCGGGAGGTTTCTTGGCTAAATTGTGTTTAGGGCGCCGACACTGTAGGTAGGCTACAACGACAGATGGATGTGCTAGACCAATTAATAACGTAAGAAATGGGGTCTAAAAGTAAATATGGACAAGACCGAGGTGGTTGGGTTTAGAAATGGAGGCGTGTTTAGGAGCGTTGAAAGTGGTTTCTACATGAGAAAAAGTTAAAGGTAGTCTCTAACGGCAAGTATTGAGGTCTGGTTATGTCATCGCGATTAGACCGGCGTGGATGTAGAGGATGCTAGATTTACTGAATACCATGTACTTATTGTATGTCCCGTATAAGATGACCTACGTGCGAAATTTATTCGAATGAGGAAATCAAAAAGCAGCTTTTGTAGATTCCAGGCCGTGATGGGGACCAGAGATTCAAAAGGGTTATACAACTTCGCAAAATTGACTGAGCTAGAACTAAGACGTTATGACTGTCAACAATTATTGTTAGCTGAGTATCCTCTCAGTACATTATGCCATGTAAACTGCCTCCCACAAGTAATTGAAACTCCTGTTTCTCCCAATGGGCCAACGGCCTATCGGTATTCACAAAAAGCTTCACATAAAATTATGTAAACACTATGGATACATTGCATGTTGAGGGTGAGGGGGGCATTTTATTTTCTTTTATAATAATTTATCTTTTTACAGGTCACGATGAATTATAAGGAGAATTCCCCGCATTCAAAGAAAGGGCGGTCCGTGGCCCATATACTGCGGCAAAAACGGGATCTATAAATGCCTCCTTTGACATCCTATATTTTGATGACGTACGGCATAAATACTTTTAAATTGTCTAAGTGATACTGAGTATAAACAATTGTGACCACTTGTAACTAAGGAAATTCCGCTTTTGGGGGGATACCGTATCGTACTTTTTTTACTTACTTTTTGGTACATTTTGGTGGTTCTGCATTGCGTCATACATTGTGATTGAATGATGCCAAGGAAGATTCCCTATTTTAGTGGTACTGGACCCATCCCGTAAAAACTAAATAGCTTCGTCCTGCGAGGTGGTTACTCCTGTGGCGACAACCTTGGTCGGGGGGGGGGGGGGGGGCGAGTCCGGGATGAGAAAAAAAGGGCGCCTCTGATTAATGGGGTAAATGGTCCAGTCAGCCGTTGTATAGTGAGCGGACTGGGGCTCCCCCCTGAGGGGCGGGGAGGGGAGAAAGAGGGACCCGCCTCCCAGCCCAGCCGCTCAATCACGCCTCCTCTTACCACTTACAGGCAGCATGGCTGGCAGTCTCTACCGGGGGGGGTGGGGGGGGGGGGGGCGGAGGATGAAGCTTCGTGGGTTGCGGTCGTCACGTTGTCGTTATTGTATTAAAAAAAACAATTCTCAGTTGGGGTTTTAAGGCGTCGATCACGGCTTGTCGGTCCAGAGCTTTACCGTGTGGCCGGCCTGATGGTAGCGTTAAATGTAGCGAGGGTGGGAGCGAGGTCTGGGCGGGGACGGGGCGGGAGGCGGTGGCGGGCGTTGGCGGGGCAGAGGAAAAGTTAGGTTGGGGCGTGGTGAGGGGCGGGGCCTGGGCGGGTTGGGGGCGGGAGCGGGGCCTGGGCGGGTTGGTGGCTGGGCGGGGGGCGGGTGACGGGGAAGGGGCGGGGGGCTGTGGCGGGCGTTGGCGTGGCAGGGGGAAGGTTAGGTTGGGGCGTGGTGAGGGGCGGGGCCTGGGCGGGTTGGGGGCGGGAGCGGGGCCTGGGCGGGTTGGTGGCTGGGCGGGGGGCGGGTGACGGGGAAGGGGCGGGGGGCTGTGGCGGGCGTTGGCGTGGCAGGGGGAAGGTTAGGTCGGGGCGTGGTGGGGACGGGGCCTGGGCGGGTTGGGGGCGGGGGGCGGGAGCGGGGCCTGGGGGGGTTGGTGGCGGGAGCTTGGCCTGGGCGGGTTGGGGGCGGGGGGCGAGAGCGGGGCCTGGGCGGGTTGGTGGCTGGGCGGTGGGCGGGTGACGGGGAAGGGGCGGGGGGCTGTGGCGGGCGTTGGCGTGGCTGGGGGAAGGTTAGGTCGGGGCGTGGTGGGGACGGGGCCTGGGCGGGTTGGGGGCGGGGGGCGGGAGCGGGGCCTGGGGGAGTTGGTGGCGGGAGCTTGGCCTGGGCGGGTTGGGGCGGGAGCTTGGCCTGGACGGGTTGGGGGTAGGGGGCGGTAGCGGGGCCTGGGCGGGTTGATGGCGGGGCGGGGACGGGGGGGGGGGTGGGGAGGAGACGGGGCGGCAGCGGGGGATGGGGCGGGTGGCGGGAGCGGGGCTGGCCGGGTTGGTGGCGCGGCGGGGGGCGGGAGCGAGTCCCGGGCGGGGTGGTGGCGACACACCATTACAAACTGGAAATAGCCTGAAGATGGACGATGATAGTCCCGCACACTACATGGGCCGTTAGTCACGAGTGAGCGATCCAGAGGGACCCGGGATATAGCCCCCTTTCCTACCCTTGCCCTTAGCCCAGTCTCCCTATCCGCCTCCTACACCTTCACCCTCGTAGAAATAATCGATGTACAAAAATGCGAAAAGGAACGAAAACACGCCAAAATGTCTTCCCTTTGCTCTCGACCCATCAAGGTTTTGTTGGCAGAAACCTTCCCAGAAGTCGCCGGCCAAAAAAACAACACACAAAGTACTTGAAGCAAGCATATGTTACATCTCCATTCTGACCAGGGTGGGGTCGCCGCGATGGAAGGTTTCTGCCATTCAAACGTCCACTTCGGAGGCCACGTGTCAACTGCAGACCGAAGGCAACAGAGCAGCTTGTGGTTTCAAATCCGGAGTTGGGCGTCCGCTTTTCTCCCCCCCCCCCTCCCCCCGCACATTAATGCAACAAAAGAAAAATGACTGCGATCATGTATTGGATAGGATTATGGAGGGCTCGGCCAAAGACGTCGTGGTGCAAATTGCCTGTCGGGCAAGATGATATATTCTGAAGGAAACTGCCTCGGTTATAACAATTTTGAAGCATATCCCTACATCCATAGCTATCCGGGCAGCTTCTGATGGACACACATTACCAGCTTAACAGGATAACAGATACCGGGTGATATCTTAAGCACCAAGTGGTCTTCACGGGGGCAGGGCTACCACCCGCAGTCGTCAGTCTTTATAGGCAATAGAAGAGACCGTCATTGTTCGATGAGCGATATTAAGGAGTTACGGAGACACGTGGTACCAAAGGCGGTTGGAATTCGTGATCCATGAAATGACTGTGGATGAAAGTAACGTCTCTGGCCAACCCATGCTAGCGTGCCTGGCATGACATACATAAGCATATACACCTTATATAGACGTGACTATGTAGATATAAAACATACGTGAATATGGAAAATAACAAGTACAAAGAATAAAATGTTCTCATAAAATATGTCATCGCATAAAATAATAGTTAAACGCATTAACGAGATGTACCTTTTGTATAATACCTGCCAACACTATCAAATACGTGATAAAATCCTATGTTCTTGTAATTTACTTTAATTTAAAAGTTTGTCGTCGGAGAGTAATGACAAGTATGTGTTTCTTATGTCGCTTTTGGGCACACGAGGGCTAAACTGGACAAATGAACCTCCGGGACTCTGAAGGTTAAATGGATGAAACATGCCCCAGATAAGGTGCCAAGGACCGGCAAGAGTTTGTCTGGTTTGAAGAGACAGGCGTATTCAGATTTTAAATATGTTTATTCTTTCGCATTTTATCTGATGAGGAGACATCGATTTGTGGCGCGGAAGTAAACAATAAACAGTCCCATAAACAAAACAAAAATACACACAATATACCTCCGCTTAATATGTTGATGAAATTCGTGTAAAAGAGGGAAGCCGCAATATTGCAGAAAGAAATAATCTATACCGTTATACTCCTGATAGAAGCCACCTTTACCAATGTAAATCGTATTAAACCCGCCAATCAATTGTTCAATAACACAGTTGTATAACGTCTAATAATAGCAACACTGGCCAAGATTACCACTCTATATAGTACTACTTGCCAAACAGGGTCATTTGCAATTAGATGATTATATTGATATTAGTTTCCATATCTTATATTAATTGATACCTCAGAAAAACCCAACACCAAGATATCATTAAGAAAGTAAAGCATAAATGACATTTAATATTTTTGTAATAAACACGTAAAAATACTGATAAATAATTTACACGATCAAATTGCAGGCCAGACGAGCTCCGTAGTATATTGCATTATTCCGATAACCTACAACGATTTACATAGCCACCTAACTGTAGTTCGAATATGAAAAAGACACTTTCAAATGTTTCTGTTTAAACCAGTTACCGTTGTAAGACGTATTTCAGATAAGCCTTTTACACGAGGCATACCGGTAACATAGAGCTGATCGCTGACGATATGACCGTGAGTATTGTCAGAAGAGTCACGTGCCCCACGTCGATGTCTGGATCCGATGTCTTGATCAGATATCTGGATCAGATATGTGGTCTCTGATATCCCCAAAAGCGATTCTTCAGAGGTTGCAGTCAGCATAATATCCACGTTATCACTGGGGATATTATTCACACCGTTGGTGTCTTATGTCACCATGGTGATGGGAGACATCGCGCGGTCATCTGATAGGGGCCGAGAGCGGCTGGGTGGGAGGGAGGGAGGTTATTGCGGGTGGGGATGAAGGGGGGGGGGGAGGCGCTGCAGACCTCTGTAGAAATAAGGGGTGGGTAGGGGTGGGTAGGGGGTAGTGGGTATGGGGGTAGGGGGGTTGGGGGGGGGGGGGTCAGATGAACCTGGTGAGCGGCGCGATGACGAGAACAACGAGGGTGGAGACGAGAGTTCCCGTCAGAAAGATCCAGAAGAGAATCCTGTCGACGGTGTTCGCCACGTGTCGCCACTCATACAGGAATACCTCCTCGTCATCCTCCCGCTCGTATCGCTCCACGATGCGCCTCAGCGCATGCGCGATCTCGTCATGGGTCCGCGCGCTGCTGGAGGAACACTCCGCCGAGCCGTAAAACGGAGCCGGTCGGCTCGGCCGCATGAACCTTTGCGTGGTCGGAGGTTCGATCCCACCGACGCCGACGCCGACGCCAACGCGAAACTCCGGGTCCACGCCGGAAAAGGGCGCCTGGGTATCAAACACATCCGGGTTCTGAGGCCGCTCACCGGACGCGTCCTGGCATCCGTGGTCGCCATGGTGATTATCCAGCTCTTCTTTCAGCTCCTCGGCCAAGTTCTCTATGGTCAGGCGGAGGGGGATCTCTTTGACGTAGAGCGACTTCGCGTCGCTTAGGTACTCGTCCACGTATTTCCTGTCCTTGCTGAAACATAGTCCCCGCTTGGGTTTGCCTCGGAGGAATAACCCGCGGAAACACTGCGGCACGGGGCGGTTGTTAGGTCCTCGGTAGTGCAGGTTGAGGACGAAGACAGTCATTATGACGGAAACCGACGTAAGAGCCATCACAGTGGTCAGGTAGATACCTGGAATGGAATCATTGATTTATATAGCGTATGTCATGACAATGGTCAGGTGGATACCTGCAAGGGAAGCATCACTTATATAGTGTATGTCATTACAATGGTCAGGTGGATACCTACAATGGAGGCATCACTTATATAGTGTATGTTATTAAAATGGTCAGGTGGATACCTACAATAGAAGCATCACTTATATAGTGTATGTCATTACAATGGTCAGGTAGATACCTACAATGGTAGCATCACTTATGTAGTGTATGTCATTACAATGGTCAGGTGGATACCTACAATGGAGGCATCCCTTGAACAACGTGCGTTATTACAAGTGTAGTCTAATGGATTGTCCATGGAGCATAGAGGACAACAATATTGAAATAGAAGACGACGGCATTAAAGTAGAATACACTAATATTGAGATAAAAGACGCCAACATTATCATAGAAAACACCCTTTTCCTACATTGTCATCCATGAGCAAGAAGCTTTTTCTCATGGGTTATTGATAAGATCACTAATTTAAAACGGTTTATTCCTTCCCCGCGGTATATTGTATGAATAGCTGTAGAAAAAGAAAGAAAAAAAAAAGACACACGAAAATATTTTCAAGAATCTGTGGTATGGAATCATGCTCATTCAAATACGGAGGATATTGGCGACATCATCTATGTCAGGAAAGAACCAGATTCGATAGATATGATAAAATCTGGAAGTCCGAGGTTCGTAGGGCCGATGAGGTCTACCAATCTATTGTTATGGAGTCCTTTCCTCGGGTTAATCTACAGCGTCAGCCAACAGTGGAATGTAGGCCCGCTGGCGAGCAGAGTTCTTAGGCTGACTAACATTACGAGTCTATTTATGTACGAATCTACTGATATTTACGAATCTATTTACGTACGAATCTACTGATATTTACGAATCTACTGATATTTATGAATCTACTGATATTTACGAATCTACTGATATCTACTGATATTTATGAATCTACTGATATTTATGAATCTACTGATATTTACGAATGGGCTGATAATTACGACTGACTGACATTTTATGAACATACAGAAAACAGTACAACATCTATTATGTATCACATACATGTTATTAATGGGATGACGTGGTAGGTGTATTATAAGACAGTGCAGTGTCTTACTGAGCAGACGAATGGCGTGGTAGCTGTATTATAAGACAGCGCAGTGCCTTACTGGGAAGAGAGATGGCGTGGTAGCTGTATTATAAGACAGTGCAGTGCTTTACTGAGCAGAGCGATGGCGTGGTAGCTGTATTATAAAACAGTGCAGTGCCTTACTGAGCAGACGGATGGCGTGGTAGCTGTATTATAAGACAGTGCAGTGCCTTACTGAGCAGAGGAATGGCGTGGTAGCTGTATTATAAGACAGTGCAGTGCCTTACTGAGCAGACGGATGGCGTGGTAGCTGTATTATAAGACAGTGCAGTACCTTACTGAGCAGAGAGATGACGTGGTAACTGTATTATAAGACAGTGCAGTGCCTTACTGAGCAGACGGATGGCGTGGTAGCTGTATTATAAGACAGTGCAGTGCCTTACTGAGCAGAGGAATGGCGTGGTAGCTGTATTATAAGACAGCGCAGTGCCTTACTGAGCAGAGAGATGGCGTGGTAGCTGTATTATAAGACAGCGCAGTGCCTTACTGAGCAGACGGATGGCGTGGTAGCTGTATTATAAGACAGTGCAGTGCCTTACTGAGCAGAGGGATGACGTGGTAGCTGTATTATAAGACAGCGCAGTGCCTTACTGAGCAGAGAGATGGCGTGGTAGCTGTATTATAAGACAGCGCAGTGCCTTACTGAGCAGACGGATGGCGTGGTAGCTGTATTATAAGACAGCGCAGTGCCTTACTGAGCAGACGGATGGCGTGGTAGCTGTATTATAAGACAGTGCAGTACCTTACTGAGCAGAGAGATGACGTGGTAACTGTATTATAAGACAGTGCAGTGCCTTACTGAGCAGACGGATGGCGTGGTAGCTGTATTATAAGACAGTGCAGTGCCTTACTGAGCAGAGGAATGGCGTGGTAGCTGTATTATAAGACAGCGCAGTGCCTTACTGGGAAGAGAGATGGCGTGGTAGCTGTATTATAAGACAGTGCAGTGCTTTACTGAGCAGACGAATGGCGTGGTAGCTGTATTATAAGACAGCGCAGTGCCTTACTGGGAAGAGAGATGGCGTGGTAGCTGTATTATAAGACAGTGCAGTGTCTTACTGAGCAGACGAATGGCGTGGTAGCTGTATTATAAGACAGCGCAGTGCCTTACTGGGAAGAGAGATGGCGTGGTAGCTGTATTATAAGACAGTGCAGTGCTTTACTGAGCAGAGCGATGGCGTGGTAGCTGTATTATAAGACAGTGCAGTACCTTACTGAGCAGAGGGATGGCGTGGTAGCTGTATTATAAAACAGTGCAGTGCCTTACTGAGCAGACGGATGGCGTGGTAGCTGTATTATAAGACAGTGCAGTGCCTTACTGAGCAGAGGAATGGCGTGGTAGCTGTATTATAAGACAGTGCAGTGCCTTACTGAGCAGACGGATGGCGTGGTAGCTGTATTATAAGACAGTGCAGTACCTTACTGAGCAGAGAGATGACGTGGTAACTGTATTATAAGACAGCGCAGTGCCTTACTGGGAAGAGAGATGGCGTGGTAGCTGTATTATAAGACAGTGCAGTGCTTTACTGAGCAGAGCGATGGCGTGGTAGCTGTATTATAAGACAGTGCAGTACCTTACTGAGCAGAGGGATGGCGTGGTAGCTGTATTATAAAACAGTGCAGTGCCTTACTGAGCAGACGGATGGCGTGGTAGCTGTATTATAAGACAGTGCAGTGCCTTACTGAGCAGAGGAATGGCGTGGTAGCTGTATTATAAGACAGTGCAGTGCCTTACTGAGCAGACGGATGGCGTGGTAGCTGTATTATAAGACAGTGCAGTACCTTACTGAGCAGAGAGATGACGTGGTAACTGTATTATAAGACAGTGCAGTGCCTTACTGAGCAGAGCGATGGCGTGGTAGCTGTATTATAAAACAGTGCAGTGCCTTACTGGGCAGAGGGATGGCGTGGTAGCTGTATTATAAGACAGCGCAGTGCCTTACTGAGCAGAGAGATGGCGTGGTAGCTGTATTATAAGACAGTGCAGTGCTTTACTGAGCAGAGCGATGGCGTGGTAGCTGTATTATAAAACAGTGCAGTGCCTTACTGGGCAGAGGGATGGCGTGGTAGCTGTATATTATAAGACAGCGCAGTGCCTTACTGAGCAGAGGAATGGCGTGGTAGCTCTATTATAAGACATCGCAGTGCCTTACTGAGCAGAGGGATGGCGTGGTAGCTGTATTATAAGACAGTGCAGTGCCTTATTGAGCAGAGGAATGGCGTGGTAGCTGTATTATAAGACAGCGCAGTGCCTTACTGAGCAGAGGGATGGCGTGGTAGCTGTATTATAAGACAGTTCAGTGCCTTACTGAGCAGAGCAATGGCGTGGTAGCTGTATTATAAGACAGTGCAGTACCTTACTGAGCAGAGCGATGGCGTGGTAGCTCTATTATAAGACATCGCAGTGCCTTACTGGGAAGAGGGATGGCGTGGTAGCTGTATTATAAGACAGCGCAGTTCCTTACTGAGCAGAGAGATGACGTGGTAGCTGTATTATAAGACAGCGCAGTTCCTTACTGAGCAGAGAGATGACGTGGTAGCTGTATTATAAGACAGTGCAGTGCCTTACTGGGAAGAGGGATGGCGTGGTAGCTGTATTATAAGACAGCGCAGTGCCTTACTGAGCAGAGGGATGGCATGGTAGGTGTATTATAAGACAGTGCAGTGCCTTACTGAGCAGAGAGATGACGTGGTAGCTGTATTATAAGACAGTGCAGTGCCTTACTGGGAAGAGGGATGGCGTGGTAGCTGTATTATAAGACAGCGCAGTGCCTTACTGAGCAGAGAGATGACGTGGTAGCTGTATTATAAGACAGCGCAGTGCCTTACTGAGCAGAGAGATGACGTGGTAGCTGTATTATAAGACAGTGCAGTGCCTTACTGGGAAGAGGGATGGCGTGGTAGCTGTATTATAAGACAGCGCAGTGCCTTACTGAGCAGAGGGATGGCGTGGTAGGTGTATTATAAGACAGTGCAGTGCCTTACTGAGCAGAGAGATGACGTGGTAGCTGTATTATAAGACAGCGCAGTGCCTTACTGAGCAGAGAGATGACGTGGTAACTGTATTATAAGACAGTGCAGTGCCTTACTGAGCAGAGCGATGGCGTGGTAGCTGTATTATAAGACAGTGCAGTGCCTTACTGGGCAGAGGGATGGCGTGGTAGCTGTATTATAAGACAGCGCAGTGCCTTACTGAGCAGAGAGATGACGTGGTAACTGTATTATAAGACAGTGCAGTGCCTTACTGAGCAGAGCGATGGCGTGGTAGCTGTATTATAAGACAGTGCAGTGCCTTAGTGGGCAGAGGGATGGCGTGGTAGCTGTATTATAAGATAGCGCAGTGCCTTACTGAGCAGAGAGATGGCGTGGTAGCTGTATTATAAGACAATGCAGTGCTTTACTGAGAAGAGAGATGGCGTGGTAGGTGTATTATAAGACAGTGAAGCAGCTTACTGAGCAGAGGAATGAACTCCGAGGTCTCGGGCAGGTCCTCCCCCATACGCAGCAGGAAGACGGAGAAGGCGAGCAGCACGGTGATGCCCATGGTGATCTTCTCGCCGCTGTCCGGCGGCAGACAGAATACCAGCAGCGTCAGCGTCGACATCATTACGCAGGGGAAGATGACGTTGTACAGGTAGTAGATGGTGCGTCGCCGGATGTGGACCGTGAACGTCACATCCGGAAAGGGCTCGCGGCAGCAGGCGTAGTACACGACGTTACGCTCGATGCGAATCTCCACCAGTTCCCACTCGCCGTTCTCGACGTAGTTGCTGAGGTCCACCTCCACCGTCCGGTTGGTCATGTCCACCTGGAGGAAGAGGGTGAGGGTGATGATGATGGATCGGTTGTTTATTCAGGACGCTTCTGGTCATACGCCTCATTGGGAGAAGGATGCGAAGAGTGGAGCCATGTCCCCGGGTAACCCTCTACACTTTGCGTGATGATGTTGGATTACTGTTTCAGGCCAAATTTGTGCACACATGTGGTAAGATGTAAGACCTCAAGGCTAACGCTGGTCGATCCAAGGGGGTGGATCGTCAATTTTGTACATTTCATACGCGAAATGAAAGGTAATGACATAAAATTTGGCGTCAGGTCGCCTTTTTATGCACATGGAGGCTTCGAACCCACGACCTGTTGATCTGCAGCTTAGTCTGCTGATACCAATTGATGAAAACTTCACAATTTATTATTACTTTGTGATGTCTCTCTCCCCTCCTGGCTTGTAATGTGGGACACCCCATATCTTCTTAGATCTCACCCTTCACCAAGCTGGAGTCCATGCCCGTGAAAGTCCTGAATTACGCCCATGGGAAATAAAGTGAGACAATGAAAGAGTAATTTGGTTAATATTATGTTAATAGCAATGATATTCCATTTTGACAACCGCATGTCTAACACAGTATTAAATCACCATAGACGGAAGCGGGGTGGGACAAAGGGAGGGCATAACTTGGGGTGGAGCGACTCCAATCCACCGTTTTATTACTACTAATTTACTCGTCAAAGCGGGGTGACAAAAGTCAGCATGTCTGCCTTACCTGGAAGCCATCGTAGGTCCAGGATCCGAACTTGAGTTTGCAGAACTGCTCGTCGAAGGGGAAGTAGGTGACATCGACCTTGCAGGTGGAGAGGAGCTTGGTGGGGACGGGCCAGAAGACCTCGCCCTCGTGGGTGATCATGGCATTGGCCGGCATCATGCCGTCAGTGTACTCAGCCGCACTGGGGACAGAAACCATGGATACGGTACTGGGGACAGAAACCATGGATACGGTATTGGGGCAGAAACTAGGGATACGGTACTGGGGACAGAAACCATGGATACGGTACTGGGGACAGAAACCATGGATACGGTATTGGGGCAGAAACTAGGGATACGGTACTGGGGACAGAAACCATGGATACGGTACTGGGGACAGAAACCATGGATACGGTACTGGGGACAGAAACCAGGGATACGGCATTAGGGACAGAAACCATGGATACGGTATTAGGGCAGAAACTAGGGATACGGTACTGGGGACAGAAACCAGGGATACGGTACTGGGGCAGAAATCATGGATACGGTACTGGTGACAGGAACCATGGATACGGTACTGGGACAGTCACCATGGATACGGTACTGGGGATAGAAACCAGGGATACGGTACTGGGACAGAAACCAGGGATACGGTACTGGTGACAGGAACCATGGATACGGTACTGGGACAGTCACCATGGATACGGTACTGGGGACAGAAACCAGGGATACGGTACTGGGACAGAAACCAGGGATACGGTACTGGTGACAGGAACCATGAATACGGTACTGGGGACAGAAACCAGGGATACGGTACTGGGGACAGAAACCAGGGATACCGTACTGGGACAGAAACCATGGATACGGTATTGGGGACAGAAACCATGGATACTGTACTGGGGAAAGAAACCATGGGTACGGTACAGGGGACAGAAACCATGGAAACGATACTGGGGAACTTTGGTTACGATACTGGGGACAGAAACCATGGGTACGGTACTGGGGAAAGAAACCAGGGATACGGTACTAGTACAGAAACCAGGGATACGGTACTGGGGCAGGAATCATGGGTACGGTACTGGGGACAGAAACCATGGATACGGTACAGGGGACAGAAACCATGGGTACTGTACTGGGGAAAGAAACCAGGGATAATACAAGCAGTGGATAATGTATCGGGGATTGAGACAATGGACACTAAAGCGACAAGAGACGGTAAAATTACCTGCACCGGGCAGGACGGAAACAGCCTTATCTCCTTCCATTGAACCTCCAATTGTCTCAGTTCGGAAAAGCAGTTTATCAAAGACAAGTATAAGGCAAGGGCTGCCAAAGATCCTATGATTATAGAAAGCCGGCCTTCCAAAGCCCCTTTTGATGAAGTGCGCCTTGACTGTTTTTCATTTTTCGTCATAAATATATCGTTGCCATGCCATGGGGGAGGACTTAGTCATTGTGATATAATCCTGGGTAGATTACCATTTGGCATGACGAGGGTGACAAATCCTCATGGGAGGAAACTACGAAGGGGTGAGATGAGAGAAAATGAACTCAATCAGGTACTTTAGAATATAATGTGGAGATCCCAGATGTGGGTCCTGGCGAGGGAGGGGGTGGAGTGGACTACTTGTGTAGCGGTAGGCCTCTCGGGTTACTAGCGGTCAGCCCGCCCCATAGAGCACGTGCGGCAGGAACGCGACAATAAGTTTTAAGTGTAAAGATGAGTGGGCAGAGTAGGACTATTTGCCCTAGGGTTATATTTTTTAAATCTAAGATGGCGCTCAAGAGAATATATGGCTAACATATAGATAGGCATGAATGCAATGACATAAAGTCATCAAAAAATAAACATATATTCACTATAGTTGTCTTAAAATTGTTTTTTTACTTGGTGTATATTTCCCATTTGGTTCACAATTGACTCACATTAACAATAATATGACACATTTTACTCTATGAACAAAAACAATGTAACAATTTAGAGCCATCATGGTGAGTGTAGTTTTTGAAGGGGTGTATATATGCAATATTATAGCCATATATATATATATACATCCATTAACTTCACTCAGTGAGGAAAGGGTTCCCTGAAGACATCAGTAGTCTGGATCACAAAATCGTTATTCGACCAGTGGAGTGCAAGTTGCAACAGGCGCTCGATTGTACCCCGATTACCCTCAATATTGCTGAGATGACCTTGACGAAGGAGGATCAAGGACATGCGGCGCACTGATGTGGGGTGAAGGGTGGGGTTGTGGTGGGGGGTTAGAGATGAGGATGGCGGTGTGGGGGGAAGGGTGGGGTGGCGGTGTGGGGGTGAAGGGTGGGAGTGTGGTGGGGAGTTCGAGGTGGGGGGGGATGGTAGAGGGTGAAGGCTGGGGGTGGTGAGGGTGAAGGGTGGGGGTGGCGGAGTGGGGGTGAAGGGTGGGGTGGCGGTGTGGGGGTGAAGGGTGGGAGTGTGGTGGGGGGTTCGAGGTGGGGGGGGGAGTGGTAGAGGGTGAAGGCTGGGGGTGGTGAGAGTGAAGGGTGGGGGTGGCGGAGTGGGGGTGAAGGGTGGGGTGGCGGTGTGGGGGTGAAGGGTGGGGTTGTGGTGGAGTGAAAGGCGTGGGGTGAGTCGGAGGTTGGGGGATGGGGGTGAAAGCGGAGCAGGCTGAGTAGAGGTTAGGAGAAGGGGGTGAGGGGTGGCTGCAGAGGATTGGTGTTCAGGACAGGATGGGGCCGGTGAATTATCTCGGTCGAATGGACTAATCCAACAAGGGACACTTAATCCCCCCCCCCCGTGGCCTTTGCATGGGTGAAGCGGGGCCCCGGCGCCTGTGCCGGTGTCTGTGCCTGTGCCGGCGCGGTCTGCGGTACTCAAGCGACCATAAGGCCTGGGGAATGGCCCTCCTGGACGGCCGCTCGAGTCAATCGTTTCCGACAAGGAGTGCCGAGGTCGGGACGCCACCAGGGGTCGCTGTTCCCGGGTCGGGCACCCCGCAGCGACACCTTAAGGGAGACATAGATGGCGGGGTTCGCCGCCAAATGGCCCTCTCCCCGAGGGGTGATGCGTAGCGCTTCCCCCGCTCGCTTCCCCCGAGTTCGGGAAGGGTGGAGCGGGGGTTTTTACCGTGCCGTCATAAATCAAACAAAGTGGGGCATCTGCGGCGGGGGAGCGCTGATGGTATGTATACGAGAGCCGGCGGACGGTCGGAGAATAAGCGCAAGATGGGCGATGTTCATGCAAGAGTCAGGCTATACTTGGGAGGAACAACGAAGGCGGGTGGAACGGGAGGCAGACAGCGAGAGAGACGGCGTTGTTAACGACCCCCCCCCCACCCACCCACCCCAACCCCCCTTCTCACTTCCCCTACACCCACCCTGCCCCATATAATAGAGGCGAGTGAACCAGACAGCGAGATACACGAAAGAATGAAGTGAAAGATATAGGTTTGTGGGTTGGAGGTGACTGTGGGGTGGAAGCCTCTGTGGGGTGGAGTGACTGTGGGGTGGAAGCCTCTGTGGGGTGGAGTGTCTGTGGGGTGGAAGCCTCTGTGGGTTGGAGTGTCTGTGGGGTGGAAGCCTCTGTGGGGTGGAGGTGTCTGTGGGGTGGAAGCCTCTGTGGGTTGGAGGTGTCTGTGGGGTGGAAGCCTCTGTGGGGTGGAGGTGTCTGTGGGGTGGAAGCCTCTGTGGGGTGGAGGTGTCTGTGGGGTGGAATCCTCTGTGGGGTGGAGGTGTCTGTGGGGTGGAAGCCTCTGTGGGGTGGAGGTGTCTGTGGGGTGGAAGCCTCTGTGGGGTGGAGGCCTCTGTGGGGTGGAGGTGTCTGTGGGGTGGAGGTGTCTGTGGGGTGGAAGCCTCTGTGGGGTAGAGGTGTCTGTGGGGTGGAATCCTCTGTGGGGTGGAGGTTTCTGTGGGGTGGAGGTGTCTGTGGGGTGGAAGCCTCTGTGGGGTGGAGGTGTCTGTGGGGTGGAAGCCTCTGTGGGGTGGAGGTGTCTGTGGGGTGGAATCCTCTGTGGGGTGGAGGTGTCTGTGGGGTGGAGGTGTCTGTGGGGTGGAAGCCTCTGTGGGTTAGAGGTGTCTGTGGGGTGGAAGCCTCTGTGGGGTGGAAGCCTCTGTGGGGTGGAGGTGTCTGTGGGGTGGAAGGCTATGTGGGGTGGAGTGTCTGTGGGGTGGAAGGCTCTGTGGGGTGGAGGTGTCTGTGGGGTGGAATGCTCTGTGGGGTGGAGTGTCTGGGGTGGAAGCTTCTTTGGGATGGCGGTGTCTGTAGGGTGGAAGCCTCTGTGGGGTGGAGGTGTCTGTGGGGTGGAAGCCTCTGTGGGGTGGAAGGCTCTGTGAGGGGGAAGCCTCTGTGGGGTGGAATTCTATGAGGTGGAGGTTCCTCTGTACTGTGGAGGATTTTAATGAAGCAGAGTGACATATGGTCGCGAGATACGGGCAATGGGATCGGGTACCTTGACTCCCAATAACACTGCTTACAATTGCTGGACGACGCGTTATGGCCATGTAATGCCCCCCTCGAGGGGCAGTTACCCTTCCCCCCCATGGTCCAGTATCTCATCCCCATGCGAGGTAGCCTATCACAATGTGCTGCCTCCAGCAGCACACTGACAGGCCGCCATGGGGGTATATTTGTCTCCTATATTGCAACTAAATATACAGATTAAGAGTCAGGGTAATGAAAACGACGACTCGGTTGTCGAGGTCAAGGCCGTAGGTGTTAAGGTCAAGGATGTTAGCGGAGCAGATAAGTGAAAAAAATCGTTCAATTTGTGAGACAAGCACCAAATTTGGCATGGACGTTCCCCTGGGTCTAGTTTTAAAAAAAAGCCCGTTAGCCACTTAAAAATTCAAAATGGCGGCCATTTTTCAAGATGGCCGCCATTTTCGCCATAAAAATACGGTTTTCGCCGTTAAAATTGACTGAGTAGTCCGACTTTAATGATTTTGATGTCCATTTATATGTTTTAGACCACGCCAAAACCGAACTTGCAGATCTTAAGATCAAAATGGCTGCCATTTTTCAAGATGGCCGCCATTTTCACCATAAAAATACGGTTTTTGCCGTTAAAGTTGACTGAGTAGTCCGACTTTAATGATTTTGATGTCGATTTATATATTTTAGACCACACCAAAACCGAATTTGCAGATCTTAAAATCAAAATGGCTGCCATTTTTCAAGATGGCCACCAATTTCAGTATAACAAATGATTTTTGACGTTAAAGTATATTCTGCCAAGTACAAATGGACAGATGTTGTGTTTCATCTCTACCGGTCATCCCGTCTGAAGGCTGACACAAGGGCAAATCGGAGTGTGGGTGCCAGACGCAGGGTGACAGACAAAAGAAAACTTCCCCCAAACTGGCGAATCTTCTTGAGTGACAACAACAAGACCGAGATCTTCAACTTCCTGGCGGACAAAATTGTTAAGATGTGCACTCTTAACACAGTGATCGTCACCAAGGAAGAAACCGATGTGAGCAATCAAACAGTCAGTCTGGCTGGCATGAGTCCTTGTAACCACGAAGAAGCGGATACGCGGATCTTTGTGCATGCCAAACACGCTGCATCAGAGGGTAACAACGTTATCACGATCAAAGCAAATGACACAGATGTTCTAGTCATAGCAGTCAGTGTCCTGTCAGCCTTGCAGGACATTACTCTGGAGAAGCTGTGGATTGCGTTTGGTCAAGGAGAGAACCTGCGGTGGATTCCCATTCATGATCTCACTCCCTCCGTTAGACCAGAGAAGACCAAGGGCATTCTCTTCTTTCATGCCTTCACTGGTTGTGATGTTGTGTCGGTCTTTCGTGGAAAAGGGAAGAAGACTGCATGGCAAACCTGAGATGTATACCATGAAGCTTCTGAGGTCTTCAGAAAACTTCAAAAAGACCTGAAGGTTCTCGAGAAGTTTGTAATCACACTGTATGACAGGTCCAGTGCAGCTACAGGAGTTGATGAGTTGATGAAGACTTGACATGTTTGCGCGAAAGCAGAGACCTTACGACGCCATTCCGCCAAATCGAGCAGCCCTCTTTGAGCAAGCCAAGCGGTCCGCCTACCAGGCAGGGTGCATATGGGGCCAGGCAACAGCGTGCGAGATTGATACACGAAGTCCTGCTGACTAGGGATGGACGAAACGAGGTGGAACGTGGCAGATGTTCTGGACGACGCTTCCACCAATTGCACAGAGTTGCCAACAGCTGACAAAGTGTGGTTGCAAAACAGAATGCTGTAGCAGGTGCAAGTGCTATCGTTTTGGTTTGCCCTGCACAGCTTTGTGCAGTTGCAGATGTGAGAACTAGCCTGCATTTTGGCATTCTGTTAGCGCGAAAACATGGACACGGTTTTTGTGCAAATCAAGGGCACTTTATTCTGCAAATTGTGCAGGACATTATTTTTGTACACTTTGGTTGAAACTGGTATTCATCTTGTAATATTGTATGACTCTATATATGTACTTTTTGGAAATAAACGATATTGAAATGGTGTAACAGTTCTCTGATGATTTTAAGATCTGCTAATTCGGTTTTGGCGTGGTCTAAAACATATAAATTGACATCAAAATAATTCAAGTCGGACTACTCAGTCAACTTTAATGGCGAACATCGTATTTTTATGGTGAAATTGGCGGCCATCTTGAAAAATGGTAGCCATTTTGATTTTATGATCTGTAAATTAGGTTTTAGCGTGGTCTTAAACATAAAAATGTACATCAAAATCATTAAAGTCGGAATACTCGGTCAACTTTAACGGCGAAAATCGTATTTTTATGATGAAAATGGCGGCCATCTTGAAAAATGGCCGCCATTTTGGATTTTTAAGTGGCTAACGGGCTTTTTTGGAAAACTAGTCCCAGGGGAACGTCTATGCCAAATTTGATGCTTGTCTCACAATGTGAACGATTCCGCTAAAAAAACACCCTTATCTGCTCCACTATGTATAGATTTCATGATGAAGGCTGTTAACGTCGAGATGTAAGTTGCATGTTGTGGAAGCCGAGGCTCAGGCTGTCGAGGTCAAGGTTGTTGATGTCGAGGTCAAGGTTGTAGATGTCGAAGTCAAGGTTGTAGATGTCGAGGTCAAGGCTTCAGATGTCGATGTCAAGGTTGTAGATGTCGAGGTCAAGGTGAAAATTCGCGGTTAAGACAGAATGCCAAAGGTTAGCAAAGATAATGGAATAAATGACTGAACAGATTTAAATGTAGTCCATATCAGACTTAATTGCAATCTTTGGCTCATCTTTGGTTTAATTGACCCGATAGGGCATATTCTGGATCCCCAGCAGACAATGTCCCAGGTTCCTTGGTCCATTCTAGCCCTTGTGTGCGCAAATGCGGCATAAAACGCCAACTCATTTCGTTCCATTCCTTCCTGACCCCAGGACCCAATAGCTCCAATGTCGTGTTCCTTTCTGCTGGCAAAGGTGACATGTAAAGAGAGACGTCTTCACGCGTCCGGGGTGGCCACGGTCGTCAAGTGGCGAGGTATCACATTGAGGCCCGTATGTTATATTACAGGGCCTCCAATGGCCAGGTGTGGGTGTAGGGGTGTGTGGGCGGATGTGGGTGTGTGTGGTGTAGTGGAGCGGATAGGGATCAGGGGTGTGTGCGTGGCGGGGGGAGGGAGGGCATTTTACCGATTCCCCGCGAAATTTTTCCTCAATAACGAAACATAAAAGAGTCTCCGCTATGATGATTACGGACGTTTTTTTCAGCTGAGGATGTCTACAAAGAGAAGAAATTACTCAGTGGGCAAGGCGGGTGTCAGCCCCATCAAACGACAGTGATGTATGGCCGGGCCGGGTATAATGCCCCCTGGCCCCGCAACGCCCACCAGCGCCATCACCCCTCTCCCCTCACCCCACAGGAACCCCGCCGCCCCGTGGATAGGACGTCCCGGCGCACTCTTCTTGCCCAAATCCCCCTCCTTCAAACCCAGCGCCCCCCCCCCCCCCGTCATCCCCCAGGCGGCGCTGCGGGAGATAATCCGAAGAAAAACGCGCTGTCATATGCTGTCATCGTGTCGACAGCGATCATGCGTTAGGAGTCGTCTTGCCGGTGCGTGTGAGTGGTCAGGCTTTGAGTGGGTGTCGGTGGAGGGGAGGGGGGGGGGGGGTGTGGGAGGGAGTGGGGGGCGGGCGGAGCTGGCTATCCATCATTTTGACAGGTGTGGCTCTGTGGCGAGAAGGGCGGGTTGCGGGGGTGGGAGTGCATGGGGTAGGGAGATTGAGGTCGGGTAAGGAGGGGTGGGGGTGAGAGGGAGAAGGGGGGGCTGGAGGAGGGGAAGACCCAGGGGAAGGATGGGGAGACCCAGCGGGAGGATGGGGGAGAGCGGTTATATAGGTAGAAACTATGAGTGGATGGAGAAGACAGGTATTACGATTTAAAATGGACCCACTTATTGTAAAGGACGATGTCCGGTAGCCATATCTTGTAGCAGGGCGGTGTACATGGGACGTAGACTCACATATTGTAGAGGACGATGTCCGGTAGCCATATCTTGTAGCAGGGCGGTGTACATGGCACGTATACTCACTTATTGTAGAGGACGATGTCCGGTAGCCATATCTTGTAGCAGGGCGGTGTACATGGGACGTATACTCACTTATTGTAGAGGACGATGTCCGGTAGCCATATCTTGTAGCAGGGCGGTGTACATGGGACGTAGACTCACTTATTGTAGAGGACGATGTCCGGCAGCCATATCTTGTAGCAGGTCGGTGTACATGGGACGTATACTCACTTATTGTAGAGGACGATGTCCGGTAGCCATATCTTGTAGCAGGGCGGTGTACATGGGACGTAGACTCACTTATTGTAGAGGACGATGTCCGGTAGCCATATCTTGTAGCAGGGCGGTGTACATGGGACGTAGACTCACATATTGTAGAGGACGATGTCCGGTAGCCATATCTTGTAGCAGGGCGGTGTACATGGGACGTAGACTCACTTATTGTAGAGGACGATGTCCGGCAGCCATATCTTGTAGCAGAGCTGTGTACATGGGACGTAGACTCACTTATTGTAGAGGACGATGTCCGGTAGCCATATCTTGTAGCAGGACTGTGTACATGGGACGTAGACTCACATATTGTAGAGGACGATGTCCGGTAGCCATATCTTGTAGCAGGGCGGTGTACATGGCACGTAGACTCACATATTGTAGAGGACGATGTCCGGTAGCCATATCTTGTAGCAGGGCGGTGTACATGGCACGTAGACTCACTTATTGTAGAGGACGATGTCCGGTAGCCATATCTTGTAGCAGGGCGGTGTACATGGCACGTAGACTCACTTATTGTAGAGGACGATGTCCGGTAGCCATACCTTGTAGCAGGGCGGTGTACATGGGACGTATACCCACTTATTGTAGAGGACGATGTCCGGTAGCCATATCTTGTAGCAGGGCTGTGTACATGGGACGTAGACTCACTTATTGTAGAGGACGATGTCCGGTAGCCATATCTTGTAGCAGGGCGGTGTACATGGGACGTAGACTCACTTATTGTAGAGGACGATGTCCGGTAGCCTTATCTTGTAGCAGGGCGGTGTACATGGGACGTAGACTCACTTATTGTAGAGGACGATGTCCGGTAGCCATATCTTGTAGCAGGGCGGTGTACATGGGACGTAGACTCACTTATTGTAAAGGACGATGTCCGGCAGCCATATCTTGTAGCAGGGCGGTGTACATGGGTCGTATACTCACTTATTGTAAAGGACGATGTCCGGCAGCCATATCTTGTAGCAGGGCGGTGTACATGGGACGTATACTCACTTATTGTAGAGGACGATGTCCGGTAGCCATATCTTGTAGCAGGTCGGTGTACATGGGACGTATACTCACTTATTGTAGAGGACGATGTCCGGTAGCCATATCTTGTAGCAGGGCGGTGTACATGGGACGTATACTCACTTATTGTAGAGGACGATGTCCGGTAGCCATATCTTGTAGCAGGGCGGTGTACATGGGACGTAGACTCACTTATTGTAGAGGACAAAGTCCGGTAGCCATATCTTGTAGCAGGGCGGTGTACATGGGACGTATACTCACTTATTGTAGAGGACGATGTCCGGTAGCCATATCTTGTAGCAGGTCGGTGTACATGGGACGTATACTCACTTATTGTAGAGGACGATGTCCGGTAGCCATATCTTGTAGCAGGGCGGTGTACATGGGACGTATACTCACTTATTGTAGAGGACGATGTCCGGTAGCCATATCTTGTAGCAGGGCGGTGTACATGGGACGTAGACTCACTTATTGTAGAGGACAAAGTCCGGTAGCCATATCTTGTAGCAGGGCGGTGTACAACGGGACGTAGACTCACTTATTGTACAGGACGATGTCTGGTAGCCATATCTTGTAGCAGGGCAGTGTACATGGGACGTAGACTCACTTATTGCAGAGGACGATGTCCGGTAGCCATATCTTGTAGCAGGGCTGTGTACATGGGACGTAGACTCATTTATTGTAGAGGACGATGTCCGGTAGCCATATCTTGTAGCAGGGCGGTGTACATGGGACGTATACTCACTTATTGTAGAGGACGATGTGCGGCAGCCATATCTTGTAGCAGGGCGGTGTACATGAAACGTATACTCACTTATTGTAGAGGACGATGTCCGGCAGCCATATCTTGTAGCAGGGCGGTGTACATGGGACGTAGACTCACTTATTGTAGAGGACGATGTCCGGTAGCCATATCTTGTAGCAGGGCTGTGTACATGGGACGTAGACTCCCTTATTGTAGAGGACGATGTCCGGTAGCCATATCTTGTAGCAGGGCTGTGTACATGGCACGTAGACTCACTTATTGCAGAGGACGATGTCCGGTAGCCATATCTTGTAGCAGGGCTGTGTACATGGGACGTACACCCATTTATTGTAGAGGACGATGTCCGGTAGCCATATCTTGTAGCAGGGCGGTGTACATGGGACGTATACTCACTTATTGTAGAGGACGATGTGCGGCAGCCATATCTTGTAGCAGGGCGGTGTACATGGGACGTATACCCACTTATTGTAGAGGACGATGTCCGGTAGCCATATCTTGTAGCAGGTCGGTGTACATGGGACGTATACTCACTTATTGTAGAGGACGATGTCCGGTAGCCATATCTTGTAGCAGGGCTGTGTACATGGGACGTATACTCACTTATTGTAGAGGACGATGTCCGGCAGCCATATCTTGTAGCAGGGCGGTGTACATGGGACGTATACTCACTTATTGTAGAGGACGATGTAGGGTAGCCATATCTTGTAGCAGGTCGGTGTACATGGGACGTATACTCACTTATTGTAGAGGACGATGTCCGGCAGCCATATCTTGTAGCAGGTCGGTGTACATGGGACGTAGACTCACTTATTGTACAGGACGATGTCCGGTAGCCATATCTTGTAGCAGGGCGGTGTACATGGGACGTAGACTCACTTATTGTAGAGGACGATGTCCGGTAGCCATATCTTGTAGCAGGGCGGTGTACATGGGACGTATACTCACTTATTGTAGAGGACGATGTGCGGCAGCCATATCTTGTAGCAGGGCTGTGTACATGGGACGTAGACTCACTTATTGTAGAGGACGATGTCCGGTAGCCATATCTTGTAGCAGGGCGGTGTACATGGGACGTAGACTCACTTATTGTAGAGGACGATGTCCGGTAGCCATATCTTGTAGCAGGGCTGTGTACATGGGACGTAGACTCACTTATTGTAGAGGACGATGTCCGGTAGCCATATCTTGTAGCAGGGCTGTGTACATGGGACGTAGACTCCCTTATTGTAGAGGACGATGTCCGGTAGCCATATCTTGTAGCAGGGCTGTGTACATGGGACGTAGACTCACTTATTGTAGAGGACGATGTCCGGTAGCCATATCTTGCAGCAGGGCTGTGTACATGGGACGTATACCCACTTATTGTAGAGGACGATGTCCGGTAGCCATATCTTGCAGCAGGGCTGTGTACATGGGACGTAGACTCACTTATTGTAGAGGACGATGTCCGGCAGCCATATCTTGTAGCAGGGCGGTGTACATGGGACGTAGACTCACTTATTGTAGAGGACGATGTCCGGTAGCCATATCTTGTAGCAGGGCTGTGTACATGGGACGTAGACTTCCTTATTGTAGAGGACGATGTCCGGTAGCCATATCTTGTAGCAGGGCGGTGTACATGGGACGTAGACTCACTTATTGTAGAGGACGATGTCCGGTAGCCATATCTTGCAGCAGGGCTGTGTACATGGGACGTATACCCACTTATTGTAGAGGACGATGTCCGGTAGCCATATCTTGTAGCAGGGCTGTGTACATGGGACGCATACTCACTTATTGTAGAGGACGATGTCCGGTAGCCATACCTTGTAGCAGGGCTGTGTACATGGGACGTATACTCACTTATTGTAGAGGACGATGTCCGGTAGCCATACCTTGTAGCAGGGCTGTGTACATGGGACGTATACTCACTTATTGTAGAGGACGATGTCCGGTAGCCACATCTTGTAGCAGGGCGGTGTACATGGGACGTATACTCACTTATTGTAGAGGACGATGTCCGGCAGCCATATCTTGTAGCAGGGCGGTGTACATGGGACGTAGACTCACTTATTGTAGAGGACGATGTCCGGTAGCCATATCTTGTTGCAGGTCGGTGTACATGGGACGTATACTCACCTATTGTAGAGGACGATGTCCGGTAGCCATATCTTGTAGCAGGGCTGTGTACATGGGACGTATACTCACTTATTGTAGAGGACGATGTCCGGTAGCCATACCTTGTAGCAGGGCGGTGTACATGGGACGTATACTCACTTATTGTACAGGACGATGTCGGGTAGCCATACCTTATAGCAGGGCTGTGTACATGGGACGTATACTCACTTATTGTAGAGGACGATGTCCGGCAGCCATATCTTGTAGCAGGGCGGTGTACATGGGACGTAGACTCACTTATTGTAGAGGACGATGTCCGGTAGCCATAGCGTGTAGCAGGGCGGTGTACATGGGACGTAGACTCACTTATTGTAGAGGACGATGTCCGGTAGCCATACCTTGTAGCAGGGCGGTGTACATGGGACGTATAGTCACTTATTGTAGTGGACGATGTCCGGTAGCCATATCTTGTAGCAGGGCGGTGTACATGGGACGTAGACTCACTTATTGTAGAGGACGATGTCCGGTAGCCATACCTTGTAGCAGGGCTGTGTACATGGGACGTATAATCACTTATTGTAGAGGACGAGGTCCGGCAGCCATACCTTGTAGTAGGGCGGTGTACATGGGACGTAGACTCACTTATTGTAGAGGACGATGTCCGGTAGCCATACCTTGTAGCAGGGCGGTGTACATGGGACGTATAGTCACTTATTGCAGAGGACGATGTCCGGTAGCCATATCTTGTTGCAGGGCGGTGTACATAGGACGTATACTCACTTATTGTAGAGGACGATGTCCGGTAGCCATACCTTGTAGCAGAGCGGTGTACATGGGACGTATACTCACTTATTGTAGAGGACGATGTCCGGTAGCCATATCTTGTAGCAGGGCGGTGTACATAGGACGTAGACTCACTTATTATAGAGGACGATGTCCGGTAGCCATATCTTGTAGCAGGGCTGTGTACATGGGACGTAGACTCACTTATTGTAGAGGACGATGTCCGGTAGCCATACCTTGTAGCAGGGCGGTGTACATGGGACGTATAGTCACTTATTGTAGAGGACGATGTCCGGTAGCCATATCTTGTAGCAGGGCGGTGTACATAGGACGTATACTCACTTATTGTAGAGGACGATGTCCGGTAGCCATACCTTGTAGCAGAGCGGTGTACATGGGACGTATACTCACTTATTGTAGAGGACGATGTCCGGTAGCCATATCTTGTAGCAGGACGGTGTACATAGGACGTAGACTCACTTATTGTAGAGGACGATGTCCGGTAGCCATATCTTGTAGCAGGGCGGTGTACATGGGACGTATACTCACTTATTGTAGAGGACGATGTCCGGTAGCCATATCTTGTAGCAGGGCGGTGTACATGGGACGTAGACTCACTTATTGTAGAGGACGATGTCCGGTAGCCATATCTTGTAGCGGGGCGGTGTACATGGGACGTAGACTCACTTATTGTAGAGGACGATGTCCGGTAGCCATACCTTGTAGCAGGGCTGTGTACATGGGACGTAGACTCACTTATTGTAGAGGACGATGTCCGGTAGCCATATCTTGTAGCAGGGCGGTGTACATGGGACGTATACTCACTTATTGTAGAGGACGATGTCCGGCAGCCATACCTTGTAGCAAGGCGGTGTACATGGGACGTAGACTCACTTATTGTAGAGGACGATGTCCGGTAGCCATATCTTGTAGCAGGTCGGTGTACATAGGACGTATACTCACTTATTGTAGAGGACGATGTCCGGTAGCCATATCTTGTAGCAGGGCGGTGTACATGGGACGTATACTCACTTATTGTAGAGGACGATGTCCGGTAGCCATATCTTGTAGCAGGGCGGTGTACATGGGACGTAGACTCACTTATTGTAGAGGACGATGTCCGGTAGCCATATCTTGTAGCAGGTCGGTGTACATGGGACGTATACTCACTTATTGTAGAGGACGATGCCCGGTAGCCATATCTTGTAGCAGGGCGGTGTACATGGGACGTATACTCACTTATTGTAGAGGACGATGTCCGGTAGCCATATCTTGTAGCAGGTCGGTGTACATGGGACGTAGACTCACTTATTGTAGAGGACGATGTCCGGTAGCCATATCTTGTAGCAGGGCGGTGTACATGGGACGTATACTCACTTATTGTAGAGGACGATGTCCGGTAGCCATATCTTGTAGCAGGTCGATGTACATGGGACGTAGACTCACTTATTGTAGAGGACGATGTCCGGTAGCCATATCTTGTAGCAGGGCGGTGTACATGGGACGTATACTCACTTATTTTAGAGGACGATGTCCGGTAGCCATATCTTGTAGCAGGTCGGTGTACATGGGACGTATACTCACTTATTGTAGAGGATGATGTCCGGTAGCCATATCTTGTAGCAGGTCGGTGTACATGGGACGTAGACTCATTTATTGTAGAGGACGATGTCCGGTAGCCATACCTTGTAGCAGGGCGGTGTACATGGGACGTATACTCACTTATTGTAGAGGACGATGTCCGGTAGCCATATCTTGTAGCAGGTCGCTGTACATGGGACGTAGACTCACTTATTGTAGAGGACGATGTCCGGTAGCCATACCTTGTAGCAGGGCTGTGTACATGGGACGTAGACTCACTTATTGAAGAGGACGATGTCCGGTAGCCATATCTTGTAGCAGGGCGGTGTACATGGGACGTATACTCACTTATTGAAGAGGACGATGTCCGGTAGCCATATCTTGTAGCAGGTCGGTGTACATGGGACGTAGACTCATTTATTGTAGAGGACGATGTCCGGTAGCCATATCTTGTAGCAGGGCGGTGTACATGGGACGTATACTCACTTATTGTAGAGGACGATGTCCGGTAGCCATATCTTGTAGCAGGGCTGTGTACATCGGACGTAGACTCACTTATTGTAGAGGACGATGTCCGGTAGCCATATCTTGTAGCAGGGCGGTGTACATGGGACGTATACTCACTTATTGAAGAGGACGATGTCCGGTAGCCATATCTTGTAGCAGGGCGGTGTACATGGGACGTATACTCACTTATTGTAGAGGACGATGTCCGGCAGCCATACCTTGTAGCAGGGCTGTGTACATGGGACGTAGACTCACTTATTGCAGAGGACGATGTCCGGTAGCCATATCTTGTAGCAGGGCTGTGTACATGGGACGTAGACTCATTTATTGTAGAGGACGATGTCCGGTAGCCATATCTTGTAGCAGGGCGGTGTACATGGGACGTATACTCACTTATTGTAGAGGACGATGTGCGGCAGCCATATCTTGTAGCAGGGCGGTGTACATGGAACGTATACTCACTTATTGTAGAGGACGATGTCCGGTAGCCATATCTTGCAGCAGGGCTGTGTACATGGGACGTATACCCACTTATTGTAGAGGACGATGTCCGGTAGCCACGATGTCCGGTAGCCATATCTTGTAGCAGGGCTGTGTACATCGGACGTAGACTCACTTATTGTAGAGGACGATGTCCGGTAGCCATATCTTGTAGCAGGGCGGTGTACATGGGACGTATACTCACTTATTGAAGAGGACGATGTCCGGTAGCCATATCTTGTAGCAGGGCGGTGTACATGGGACGTATACTCACTTATTGTAGAGGACGATGTCCGGCAGCCATACCTTGTAGCAGGGCTGTGTACATGGGACGTAGACTCACTTATTGCAGAGGACGATGTCCGGTAGCCATATCTTGTAGCAGGGCTGTGTACATGGGACGTAGACTCATTTATTGTAGAGGACGATGTCCGGTAGCCATATCTTGTAGCAGGGCGGTGTACATGGGACGTATACTCACTTATTGTAGAGGACGATGTGCGGCAGCCATATCTTGTAGCAGGGCGGTGTACATGGAACGTATACTCACTTATTGTAGAGGACGATGTCCGGTAGCCATATCTTGCAGCAGGGCTGTGTACATGGGACGTATACCCACTTATTGTAGAGGACGATGTCCGGTAGCCATATCTTGTAGCAGGGCGGTGTACATGGGACGTAGACTCACTTATTGTAGAGGACGATGTCCGGTAGCCATATCTTGTAGCAGGGCTGTGTACATGGGACGTATACTCACTTATTGTAGAGGACGATGTCCGGTAGCCATATCTTGTAGCAGGGCGGTGTACATGGGACGTATACTCACTTATTGTAGATGACGATGTCCGGTAGCCATATCTTGTAGCAGGGCGGTGTACATGGGACGTATACTCACTTATTGTAGAGGACGATGTCCGGTAGCCATATCTTGTAGCAGGTCGGTGTACATGGGACGTATACTCACTTATTGTAGAGGACGATGTCCGGTAGCCATATCTTGTAGCAGGGCGGTGTACATGGGACGTAGACTCACTTATTGTAGAGGACGATGTCCGGCAGCCATATCTTGTAGCAGGTCGGTGTACATGGGACGTAGACTCACTTATTGTAGAGGACGATGTCCGGTAGCCATATCTTGTAGCAGGGCTGTGTACATGGGACGTAGACTCACTTATTGTAGAGGACGATGTCCGGCAGCCATATCTTGTAGCAGGTCGGTGTACATGGGACGTAGACTCACTTATTGTACAGGACGATGTCCGGTAGCCATATCTTGTAGCAGGGCGGTGTACATGGGACGTAGACTCACTTATTGTAGAGGACGATGTCCGGTAGCCATATCTTGTAGCAGGGCGGTGTACATGGGACGTATACTCACTAATTGTAGAGGACGATGTGCGGCAGCCATATCTTGTAGCAGGGCGGTGTACATGGAACGTATACTCACTTATTGTAGAGGACGATGTCCGGCAGCCATAACTTGTAGCAGGGCGGTGTACATAGGACGTATACTCACTTATTGTAGAGGACGATGTCCGGCAGCCATATCTTGTAGCAGGGCGGTGTACATGGGACGTAGACTCACTTATTGTAGAGGACGATGTCCGGTAGCCATATCTTGTAGCAGGGCGGTGTACATGGGACGTAGACTCACTTATTGTAGAGGACGAAGTCCGGTAGCCATATCTTGTAGCAGGGCGGTGTACAACGGGACGTATACTCACTTATTGTAGAGGACGATGTCTGGTAGCCATATCTTGTAGCAGGGCGGTGTACAACGGGACGTATACTCACTTATTGTAGAGGACGATGTCTGGTAGCCATATCTTGTAGCAGGTCGGTCTACATGGGACGTATACTCACCTATTGTAGAGGACGATGTCCGGTAGCCATATCTTGTAGCAGGGCTGTGTACATGGGACGTATACTCACCTATTGTAGAGGACGATGTCCGGTAGCCATATCTTGTAGCAGGGCGGTGTACATGGGACGTATACTCACTTATTGTAGAGGACGATGTCCGGTAGCCATACCTTGTAGCAGGGCTGTGTACATGGGACGTATACTCACTTATTGTAGAGGACGATGTCCGGTAGCCATACCTTGTAGCAGGGCCGTGTACATGGGACGTATACTCACTTATTGTACAGGACGATGTCCGGTAGCCATACCTTATAGCAGGGCTGTGTACATGGGACGTATACTCACTTATTGTAGAGGACGATGTCCGGCAGCCATATCTTGTAGCAGGGCGGTGTACATGGGACGTATACTCACTTATTGTAGAGGACGATGTCCGGTAGCCATAACTTGTAGCAGGGCTGTGTACATTGGACGTATACTCACTTATTGTAGAGGACGATGTCCGGTAGCCATACCTTGTAGCAGGGCGGTGTACATGGGACGTATAGTCACTTATTGTAGAGGACGATGTCCGGTAGCCATATCTTGTAGCAGGGCGGTGTACATAGGACGTATACTCACTTATTGTAGAGGACGATGTCCGGTAGCCATATCTTGTAGCAGGACGGTGTACATGGGACGTATACTCACTTATTGTAGATGACGATGTCCGGTAGCCATATCTTGTAGCAGGGCGGTGCACATGGGACGTATACTCACTTATTGTAGAGGACGATGTCCGGTAGCCATATCTTGTAGCAGGGCGGTGTACATGGGACGTAGACTCACTTATTGTAGAGGACGATGTCCGGTAGCCATAGCTTGTAGCTTGGCGGTGTACATGGGACGTAGACTCACTTATTGTAGAGGACGATGTCCGGTAGCCATACCTTGTAGCAGGGCTGTGTACATGGGACGTAGACTCACTTATTGTAGAGGACGATGTCCGGTAGCCATATCTTGTAGCAGGTCGGTGGACATGGGACGTATAGTCACTTATTGTAGAGGACGATGTCCGGTAGCCATATCTTGTAGCAGGGCGGTGTACATGGGACGTATACTCACTTATTGTAGAGGACGATGTCCGGTAGCCATATCTTGTAGCAAGGCGGTGTACATGGGACGTAGACTCACTTATTGTAGAGGACGATGTCCGGTAGCCATATCTTGTAGCAGGTCGGTGTACATGGGACGTATACTCACTTATTGTAGAGGACGATGTCCGGTAGCCATATCTTGTAGCAGGGCGGTGTACATGGGACGTATACTCACTTATTGTAGAGGACGATGTCCAGTAGCCATATCTTGTAGCAGGTCGGTGTACATGGGACGTAGACTCACTTATTGTAGAGGACGATGTCCGGTAGCCATATCTTGTAGCAGGGCGGTGTACATGGGACGTATACTCACTTATTGTAGAGGACGATGTCCTGTAGCCATATCTTGTAGCAGGTCGGTGTACATGGGACGTAGACTCACTTATTGTAGAGGACGATGTCCGGTAGCCATATCTTGTAGCAGGGCGGTGTACATGGGACGTATACTCACTTATTGTAGAGGACGATGTCCGGTAGCCATATCTTGTAGCAGGTCGGTCTACATGGGACGTATACTCGCTTATTGAAGAGGACGATGTCCGGTAGCCATATCTTGTAGCAGGGCGGTGTACATGGGACGTATACTCACTTATTGTAGAGGATGATGTCCGGTAGGCATATCTTGTAGCAGGACGGTGTACATGGGACGTAGACTCACTTATTGTAGAGGACGATGTCCTGTAGCCATATCTTGTAGCATTTCGGTGTACATGGGACGTAGACTCACTTATTGTAGAGGACGATGTCCGGTAGCCATATCTTGTAGCAGGGCGGTGTACATGGGACGTATACTCGCTTATTGAAGAGGACGATGTCCGGTAGCCATATCTTGTAGCAGGGCGGTGTACATGGGACGTATACTCACTTATTGTAGAGGATGATGTCCGGTAGCCATATCTTGTAGCAGGTCGGTGTACATGGGACGTAGACTCACTTATTGTAGAGGACGATGTCCGGTAGCCATACCTTGTAGCAGGGCTGTGTACATGGGACGTATACTCACTTATTGAAGAGGACGATGTCCGGTAGCCATATCTTGTAGCAGGTCGGTGTACATGGGACGTAGACTCACTTATTGTAGAGGACGATGTCCGGTAGCCATACCTTGTAGCAGGGCTGTGTACATGGGACGTATACTCACTTATTGAAGAGGACGATGTCCGGTAGCCATATCTTGTAGCAGGGCGGTGTACATGGGACGTATACTCACTTATTGAAGAGGACGATGTCCGGTAGACATATCTTGTAGCAGGTCGGTGTACATGGGACGTAGACTCATTTATTGTAGAGGACGATGTCCGGTAGCCATATCTTGTAGCAGGGCGGTGTACATGGGACGTATACTCACTTATTGTAGAGGACGATGTCCGGCAGCCATACCTTGTAGCAGGGCTGTGTACATCGGACGTAGACTCACTTATTGTAGAGGACGATGTCCGGTAGCCATATCTTGTAGCAGGTCGGTGTACATGGGACGTATACTCACTTATTGTAGAGGACGATGTCCGGTAGCCATATCTTGTAGCAGGGTAGTCTCAGGACGCGCAGACCACCGAACTCTTCGGGATCCCACCGCAGGAACATGTCGTCCCATTCCTATACGGGATCCGGCATAAGATAACATTGGGGTTATAAAATAAAGAGGAGGGTCTGAAGCACAATCCAGAGATTACGTCTTGGCGATACCTGT
Organism: Arenicola marina; assembly: GCA_964019135.1. Lineage (NCBI taxonomy): Eukaryota > Metazoa > Annelida > Polychaeta > Arenicolidae > Arenicola > Arenicola marina. The sequence goes on from OZ025255.1 coordinate 8,888,052, forward strand.
CTGATACTATGTCTGATACTGGGTCCCTTCACGGCATTGGTAACTTTGCTCCATAATTTAAATTGGCATTACGTAAAATATGCCTCCTTCCACAATGCATTACATAAAAGACCCATCCATGAACATCGCATTACGTCATGCAATCCTTCCTTAACGAGCTATAAGAGTAGTAGAATAATTGCGTTAGTTAAAACGATACATCTGTTACGTCACATGTACGTGATCCAGTCATACGCGACGTCATACAAATGATTCAGTCATACATGACGTCATAAACATGATCTAGTCATAGGCGACGTCATAAACATGATCCAGTCATATGCGACGTCATACACATGAACCAGTCGTACATATGGTATGGTCATAGGCGACGTCATACACATGAACCAGTCGTACTTATGGTATGGTCATAGGCGACGTCATACACATGAACCAGTCGTACTTATGGTATGGTCATAGGCGACGTCATACACATGATCCAGTCATACGTGACGTCATAAACATGATCCAGTCATATGTGACGTCATACACATGAACCAGTCGTACATATGGTATGGTCATACGTGACGTCATACAAATGATTCAGTCATACGAGGCGTCATAAACATGATCCAGGCAGAGGTGACTTCATGCACATGGTCCAGTCATACGTGCCGCAATAAACATGATCCAGTCATACGTGACGTCATACACTTGATGCGGTCAGACGTGACGTCACATATTTATAAAGTCAGACGTGACGTTATGCATACCTGATCGAGCCATACGTTGGTCACCAGCACCTGATTTTTTTCATCCTGGAGGGGCAAAAAATGTTGATAAGAAGAGGTGAACCAAAGAACTGCAGAGCGGGCATGATATTGCGGGCCGACAGTCAACATGTAAACCAGGTTCTAAAATCTGAATTGATCTATAGTTTTTCGATTTTAATTCAGTAATGCCGCATATTACAGAATAATGCGCTTGCCACAATGATATATGGATAGATATGTGTTTTATGTAGATATTATTGCCCCCGAGAGTATCTCCGCCACGGATAATCTCATGATTTAGCTCATGGCGAGCGCAAGCATCAAACCCGGGCTACGGCGCTAGCTACTGAACTGTGGAGCGTCAGACGGACAGAATAAGGAAGCTGTACAGCAATCAACATGCGGTTTACGTAATAAACACATATTTAAGTACGACTGCTAATGGTCATGGCCATTGACACATGAGCGCCGGGTTCCACGTCCGCTAGCCCTGTCTTATGATAAGTATGATAAGATTCTTTATTGTCTTATATTTACACCTCCCACTGTGTCTATATTATGCCTTCCTTGTTCAAGCACGTGAACTGTACCAGTTCATTGTGATGTATACCATAGCCTTACTATACTCTATGGTATTTTTTTCCAGCTCAATAAATTAACACACACTTCCAACGAAGTCTTTCAGTTTGTACGTATTATCGCTCTAACTCAATAACCACGATAAAACATCAACAATGATATTCGACGTTGACCTTAGTGGAAGTCAGTGTAAAGAAGTTCAAGCATACCGGGATAAAATCAAACCCATCGATTCCATGGTGATCTACTTTCGAAATGAAAGTTACCAAGCTTAGTGTGAACAGATGACGTGTAGCATTGGTTCTTGCATTCGTACTGAAACATCGAAGCATGGAATGTCCTCTTCACATGACGATATTGCAACAAGCGATGTTTTCTCTCTGGTTGCCGCTCGTTGGCAATGGCGAAGCGGTTATCATTACCGTTAGCGGCGCCGGTCTGCCTTATTTAAGGTCTGGGATAGCGATATATTGAGTCCAGATTAATCAGTTTCCACGTCTGTGGGGTGTATAGCTCGCTACCCCAGCAACCCTGGATGGTGGACAATAACGGAAGACGCATCTACATGAATCACATATCTGGGGTGTAGTTGGGGGTGGGGGGGGGGGGGCTTCACGCCAAAAATCCCCCCCCTTGTGTACCCCCCTCCCCCATGCCATCCCACCCAAATCGAGATCCGAGGCACCCAAACTGCCCCCCGCCCCTTCCCCCCCCCCCCTTCGCACCCCCCGCCCGCAAAAAAACACCGCCCCTGGGAAAATTCATGCGCAATACCTACCCCACACACAGGGAGATCGGAGCCGCCCCCCACTCCCTCCCCTCCCCTCCCCGGCCCCAGGACCCCACAACCTTTGTAGGACGTCCAAGCCGCCGGGACGGTGCCTACCCCCTCCCCATCTCCCTCCTCGGCCCCATGGTCCCAGGCCTTTTGTGGGACGTCCCCGTCACCCCCCCCCCCCCCGCCTTTCCATCTCATCTGGGTGGGAGGGGTCGGGGGTGAGGGGAGGGGCGGGGCGGGGTGCTAGAGGACCACCAGAGAGCGGATCCTGCCGCCGGCCCCCTTCAACTCTAACGAACCCTGACCATAACCCATCGCTCGATTTACAGCCACCCTCATCAGGAAATGATGATTCCTGGACTTTGGTGGGTACCGGTAGTCGGACTTCATTTACCGATGTAAAAACAAAACCCGTAGGGCCACGCCAGGGCCTATGTGCCTCCGATGTACTTCACTTTGTGTTATATTCGCGTATATCTTGAACGTGTTTCATGTGTGTTCTTTGTGTGTGCCATGTGTTTTCTTTGTGTGTGTCATGTTTATTTCATTTGTGTTCTATGTACGGTCTATTTATGTTTTATTTGTTTTGTGCCTCTTCTATACGTGTTTATTATATCGTGAACGTGTGTTCCATAAATGATCAGAGATTTATTCATTATGTGTTCTACATGTGTTTTTTTTCTCGCACATGTGTTTAAGGTTTGCGTCCTCCGCTCTCGTGATTACTGCGTTCTATCAAATACAATGCGCAAGAAAAACAAGAGCATAAACAGGAAGCACGAGTGCAAGTGATGGTCCGAACCAAAAAAGGAACCCGCTAAAACTGGAACGACATGTGTTAAATCGATTTGCTCGAGCCGCGCCACATGGAATGGCGTGAGCAAAAAGGGAAAAACCCTGATGAAGTGAGGATCATTGCCGTCCATTTTTGCATGTTTTACGGTCATTTCGACAAACGACCGTCCGAGAAAGGGAAGCAAGCCGGGCAGAGGTACTGTTTAATCTCAGTAGCGATAACTAACCGTGGAGGGCGGCGGAAGACGGTCCCGAACGGGGACAGGGACATGTTCTCGGTTAGCCCATAAGGATATATCCTACAATAGGTTACAGGACGTTTTGTCGAACAACTCAAAAGGACATGTACTCGGACAGATAAAAAAGACATATTCTGGAACAGATCAAAGACATCTTCTCAAACAGATCACAAGGCATTTTCTCGAACAGATCACACAGACATATTGTGGAACAGATTACAAAGATGTTACCGGACAATCCACGGGGACATGTTCCGGAGCATATTTTTTGATAATTCGCCAAAGGATGCATTTTCTTGACGCACCCTCGGGTGGATCTATTCAATCTGGCCCTCCTGCTCCGCCTCGCCCAGCCGTCCCGTCCTGCCCCTCCCACCTTCCCTCGCACGGCCCCGCCCCGCAGCCCCCCATCCCCCACCCCATCCCCCACTCCACCTGTCGCAGTTGGTCGGTGAACGGTCGGTGTGAAATCAATGTCATTTGTCGGTATTGTTGCCGCTGGGCTGTCGCTGGGAGAGCGGCAATCATGGGTGGTTTGCGCGGTGAGCTAGGGTGGCACAGCGGGTCAGCTCTACGGGAATGGCGCAAGGGACCGCGTGGGGGAGGCGGGGTAGTGTGGCACAGACATGTAGCGCTGTGCTCATTGGTCCGGGGTGGTGTATGAGGGAGGGCGGAAGCGGAGATCGGGGAGGGGGTGCAAACAAAAATGGGGGAGCGTCAGATAGAAGGAAAGAAGGCCAGGGATAATGGTGAATTGAGGGGGCGGGGTGGAGTGCCTCGAGGCTGAAGGACATGGGGGGTGGGGGCGGTATGGGAGAGATTGGGGAGGCGGAAGGAAGGATGCCAGGGGGAGACTGGCGTGGGGCGGGAGAGAGGGTGGAGATGTGGAGGGGGGGGGGGGTCAGATGGAAGGCAAGGAGGTCAGGGATGGGGATGGGATGAGGCTGGGATGGAGCTGGGATGAGGCTGGGATGAAGCTGGGATGAGGCTGGGATGGAGCTGGGATGAGGCTGGGATGGGGCTGGGATGAGGCTGGGATGGAGCTGGGATGAGGCTGGGATGGAGCTGGGATGAGGCTGGGATGAGGCTGGGATGAGGCTGGGATGGAGCTGGGATGACGCTGCGATGGAGCTGGGATGAGGCTGGGATGCAGCTGGGATGAGGCTGGGATGGGGCTGGGATGAGGCTGGGATGGAGCTGGGATGGAGCTGGGATGAGGCTGGGATGAGGCTGGGATGAGGCTGGGATGGAGCTGGGATGACGCTGGGATGACGCTGCGATGGAGCTGGGATGAGGCTGGGATGGGGCTGGGATGAGGCTGGGATGAGGCTGGGATGGAGCTGGGATGAGGCTGGGATGGGGCTGGGATGAGGCTGGGATGGAGCTGGGATGAGGCTGGGATGAGGCTGGGATGAGGCTGGGATGGAGCTGGGATGACGCTGCGATGGAGCTGGGATGAGGCTGGGATGGGGCTGGGATGAGGCTGGGATGAGGCTGGGATGGAGCTGGGATGAGGCTGGGATGAGGCTGGGATGAGGCTGGGATGAGGCTGGGATGAGGCTGGGATGGAGCTGGGATGAGGCTGGGATGAGCCACCTCGCGACGGAACGGATACGTCTGTCGGACGTTGTGACATAGAGAGTTCCACTTGAGCCACGAGCGGCACGTGGCTAGGAGTGTTAGTACCGTGTCTGACCACTAGTGCATTAAGCTGTGCATTAAGACATTCTTTATAGCCCTAGCCCAGCCATGCTACTGTATAGCCCCCACTCCTATGTTAATTTAAATACGTACCGGTATATATTTAAATATATGTAACTATTTTTTTTGGGTGGGGGGGGGGGGGAGGGTTACTCAATCGAAGTTAAAACCATTATATTTTCCGTACTCAGCCCAAACGAGCACAACATTTTCCCAATTGAGATACAATTTTAACCATCTGCCCTTTAATTCCTATGCACTATGGCATCATCATATACCCCCACGACTATCTGTCCCGGGCCCTTCTGTCTGGCCCTGTCTAGCCCTGTCTGGCCCTGTCTAGCCCTGTCTGGCCCTGTCTAGCCCTGTCTAGCTTCTGTCTGGCCCTGTCTAGCCCTGTCTGGCCGTGTCTATCCCTGTCCAGCCCTGTCTAGCCCTGTCTAGCCCTGTCTAACCCTGTCTGGCCCTGTCTAGCCCTGCTGGCCCTGTCTAGCCCTGTCTGGCCCTGTCTAGTCCTGTCTAGCCTCGTAGCCCTTGGCCGCGGTATCTATGACAAATATGGCGTGGTGAGCGGTATGCGTGGTCACTCGCGGCGCCGGTCTCCTCGATTACCGCTGGTACGCCGCGCACGGGGCCCGGGATTCCTACCCTCCCCCCCCCACCCCCCAGCACCCCCCTGCCAAGGTCATTAATGCTGGAGGCGGGCAAAGATGACGAGAGGAAGGGGAGGGGGTGGTGATGGCGGTGGCGGTCGGAACGGGGTTATGAAGTCAGAATGGTGTCTAACCCTTGGAGATGTGGAGACGGGAGGTGGGGGTGGGGGGGGGGGGGGCTGATGGTGATGGTGGTGGGGTAGCGGCGCTTGGAGGTGGTAAGGAGGAGAGACTTCCTGGGGCTAGAACTAAGCCCCTCTGGTTGCTTCCCTAATGCCCAGCACCACCCCCAACTCTCTCCGCAAACGAGACAAAAAGAAATGGGTAGGTCGTTACCAGTCCGGCCACAAAGGACGCAATCACTTTAATGACGTCATCATGACATTGCCAGATGGAGTTTGTTAATGAATAGGACAGACATTACCTCGGTGAGGTGAGCACCCCCTACCAGGCGGACATTGCCATAGTGAAGTGATTGGTTGGTTGGTTGGTTCTTCAGGACGCTTTAACCACTTTTGGTCATATCGCGTCAATGGGAGAAGGAAGGGAGAGTAGAACCCTGTGTCCGAGGGTAACCTTCTACTGGGATCTTTATCCTGCGACCACACAGTCATGGCCACAGCAGGGCTCAAACCATCCATCCACGCGCCGTTAGGCTCTCAGGTGACCAGAGCACTCAATGCGAGCGCCCCCTACCGGAGGGCATTATCTCAATGAGGTGAGCGCCCCCTACCAAGCGGAGATTGCTTCAGTGAGGTGAGCGACCCCCGACAGGTGGAGATTGTCACTGTGAATTGAGCGCCCCCTACAATGCGTAGATTACCTCAGTGAGATGAGCGCCCCCTGCCAAGTGGAGATTGCTTCAGTGAGGTGAGCGCCCCCTACCAGGCGGAGATTGCCTCAGTGAGGTGAGCGCCCCCTACCAGGCGGAGATTGCTTCAGTGAGGTGAGCGCTCCCTACCGAGCGGAGATTGCTTCAGTGAGGTGAGCGCCGCCTACCGAGTGGAGATTGCTTCAGTGAGGTGAGCGCCTCCACCCGGGCGGAGATTGCCTCAGTGAGGTGAGCGCCCCCTACCAGGCAGAGATTGCCTCAGTGAAGTGAGCGCCCCCTGCCGAGCGGAGATTGCTTCAGTGAGGGGAGCGCCCCCTACCGGGCGGAGATTGCTTCAGTGAGGTGAGCGCCCCCTACTGTGCTGATACCACTGCGGTCACTTAATCTCTCCCGCATTTGCAGCCCACCATTTTGAAAGTAATTTCGGGGCAGAGACCTCAATTGGTATTCTATTATGGCGAGGAAGTGCTTTGCTCTCAGTGATCCTCTATTACTCCTTCTCATCCATCGCCTCTACCCCTCCTTCTGCCTGTCCCCTTACCCCTCTCTCTCCTCTTCCCCCTTCCGCTCCCCCTCCCCCTCCTCATCCCCCTCATCCTCCCCCGTCGGCTCTCCCAGCAACCGCGCCGAGATTAAATCGTACGTTGTTCACAGACACATCTTTTGTTGACGCCAATATCGAGCGTGAGTTGTCAGGGCGAACCATGAAATCTGTTCCGAGACTCTCCTTGTGTGATGTACTTCCCTTGCCCCGGAAATTCAAAATGAATAAGATGCGAATATAGATATGGATAGCGATAAAATGCCACCCATGGCACCAGTCGATGACGACACAGGGCACCAGTCGGTGACGACACAGGGCACCAGTCGATGACGATACAGGGCACCGGCCCATGGGGCTACATGGCACCAGCCTGCGGCGACACAGGGCACCAGTCGATGACGATACAGGGCACCGGCCCATGGGGCTACATGGCACCAGCCTGCGGCGACACAGGGCACCAGTCGATGACGATACAGGGCACCGGCCCATGGGGCTACATGGCACCAGCCTGCGGCTACACAGGGCACCAGTCGATGACGATACAGGGCACCAGCAAATGGCGTTACAGGGCACCTGTCGATGACGATACAGGGCACCAGCACATGACGACACAGGGCACCAGTCGATGACGATAAATGGCACCAGCCCATGAAGACAGAGGGCACCAACCCGCGGCGATACAGGGCACCAGCCCGCGGCGATACAAGGCACCAGCCCGCGGCGATACAGGGCACCAGCCCGCGGCGATACAAGGCACCAGCCCGCGGCGATACAGGGCACCAGCCCGCGGCGATACATGGCACCAGCCCATGAAGATGCAGGGCACCAGCCCATGGCGACACATGGCACCTGCCCGCAGACATACAGGGCACCAGCCCATGGCGACACATGGCACCCGCCCGCAGATATACCGGGCACCAGCCCATTGGTATACAGGGCACCAGCCTGCAAATCGAGCTATCACCTTGCTGCACTGTACAGCTATAGGGCTACCATCTCATTTCCGCAGCGTGACTCTAATGCTGTCAGATTTATCACAAAAATCCCCCTCCCTGTGCCCGAAACGTTCGTCTTGTTTTTGCCGGTGTTTTTTCGTCAGTACGTTTTGTCTCTGAGGAAACAGCTACTGCCGTCTCCCTCGGGTGCCAGCCGTCTCTCGTTGTCCATCACCGGCCTCGGGGATGTCCCAAGGGGGATTCCGCACGTGGGTGGCCTGTCTGCGCATGCGCAATGTGTCACGAGGGAGCCCTGCTCCAAGGTGGCACGCGCTGCTGGCAGACCGGATATCCGGTGTGGTGACGTGTCTCAGTAATTGGCGGCCGAAGACTTTTCTTTCCGTGGCAGTTAATATTTCACGGCAACAAAAACTAAACCACTTGTGCTCGAGCCGTGCCTGTTGGGGTGGAATTGGGCGCCAACACGCAAATCGGGCGAAATGGGAGCACCGAGGGACAGAAAGTATGGGCAGATCACGTTGTGCAAGAGACAGACAGGCAGAAGAAAGAACAGACAAACAGAAAGATGAAGCGAAAGAAATAAATCCATTGGCATTTACTTGCCCGAGGGGCTAATATAAATGAGTGTCTCGCATGTTTACAGCTTGTAAGTCCCATGTAATCAGTGTAACAGTTCTGGCGGTCGTGCCGGCAAACCTGTACGGTCTCGCGTGCCTTGACTGGAAGCAACACACAACCACATTCAACCACACCAATCGAATAACACCGTTTTTTCATGCATAGTATAATGTTTATATTTAGTGATAATACATTTTTTTATATAATATAATGTTGGTATTGTTATGACAAGACAGTCCTCAGGGGCGGATCTAGGAATTTGAAACTATTGTGACGTAGAGAGGGGGAGGGGGGGTCTGCTCTATAAAACTTTAGACGGGGGGGGGGGGGTGATAATGACCGCGGGCACGCCAAAGTTATTTGTCGATCGTAATTTTTTTACAAACGGGTTGGGAGGGGGTCTCAGATGGCCATGATTTTGCGGTGAAAATGGTAATTGAAATGTCGACTTCAACAGTCCTTAACATCCCATTAAACATTAAACCATGGATTGAACACCCCAACCCACTACCTTAGATACGCATCTGGATTGCATTTGGCATCTACAAAATAACACTTTAGGATGCACTTCGTTAAACAGTCCAATTTTACAGTGTATGCTAAAGTTCTCAAGGGAGAGTTGTAACCCACTTAACCCGCACCCTAGATCCGCCCCTGGTCCTAAGGAATAACTGTAGCGACATCAGATTGAAAACATCCGCCAGAGTAAATCCGGAGCATGTGGGAGGCCCGTCGGGATCGGATCCTTTGATTCGGATTGCCCAGAAGTATGACTAGCTTCTGGGGAATCTGGATCATGGGATCAGATCCCGATGAGCCTCCCACATGCTCCTGATTTACTCTGGCGGATGTTTTCAATCTGCTGTGACAGTCGCTAAATTTTTTATGAATCTTACACATCCATTATTTTCCTCCTCGCCATTATCATTATTCTCTATATCTCTCATCTTTTGATCTCATCTAGAACATTAGTAATATACCGTAATCACGAGACATTACATGATGCACATATGTCATACATATAACGAGATACATGTTGGGAAGACAATAATATATATGTCTTAAACACGAGATAGACGTCTTACACACAAGATATATGTCCTACACACGAGATATATATCATACACACGAGATATATGTCCAACACACGAGGTATATGTCTTAAACACGAGATAGACGTCTTACACACAAGACATATGTCCTACACACGAGATATATATCATACACAAAAGATATATGTTCTACACACGAGATATATATCATACACACGAGATATATGTCCTACACACGAGGTATATGTCTTAAACACGAGATAGACGTCTTACACACAAGACATATGCCCTACACACGAGATATACGTCTTGCACACGAGAAATGTGTCCTACACACGAGATATATGTCCTACATACGAGATATATGTCCTATACACGAGATTTATGTCATACACACGAGATATATGTCATACACACGAGATATGTCTTAAACACGAGATAGACGTCTTACGCACGAGATATATGCCTCAAGCACGAGATATTTTTTTACACACGAGATATCAGTTGCACAAAATAGGAAATTCGAGACGATAATAGGGTAAATACAAATGCAGACATTATTGTCCTCAACGCGCGTCCAGAGACACTCTGTGGACCTTCTTCTCTGCCAGCTTCATGTTTTTCCTGCTTGCGCTGCCAGTCTTGCACAGCCTGACCGTTCCACACCACCAACAGCCACGGCTCGAGCAGAAGTGGTTTAGTTGTGTTGCCGTGAAATATTAACGGCCTCCGTGAGAAAAGTCTTCGGCCGCCAATTATTGAGACACGTCACCACACCGGATATCCGGTCTGCCAGCAGCGCGTGCCCCCTTCGAGCAGGGCTCCCTCGTGAGACAGTGCGCATGCGCAGGCAGGTTCCCCCGCGCACGGAATCCCCCTTGAGACATCCCCGGGACCGGTGATGGACAACCAGCCTCGGTCGGTACCACAAGAAGACTCTAAACTACGGCAGTGTTCAGAGACAGAAAGGCACTGACAAAACGACAGAAAACCAAACTAGTATCCCAGACGCATCAGACGTGGGGAATGGTCTTATTTTGTAAACCTGGCATGAAAATCACGATACAGAGTGAAGGAGGGCAGACGCGCCATAGATACATATTACGTCATGGCAGCTGGCAGGTCAGGGGCGCTGACACCGCCGCCTGGTGGCATTTCTACCCCAACTGACATGGACAGAATCTGATGGAAGATTGAACCCCATCTGATGGAAGATTGAACCCCATCTGATGGAAGATTGAACCCCATCTGATGGAAGATTGAACCCCATCTGATGGAAGATTGAACCCCATCTGATGGAAGATTGAACCCCATCTGATGGAAGATTGAACCCCATCTGATGGAAGATTGGACCCCATCTGATGGAAGATTGAACCCCATCTGATGGAAGATTGGACCCCATCTGATGGAAGATTGAACCCTATCTGATGGAAGATTGGACCCCATCTGATGGAAGATTGGGCTCATCTGATAGAAGATTTGACGCCATCGGATGGAAGATCAGATCCAGCTATTGGAAGATTGGACCCCATCTGATGGAAGATTGGACCCCATCTGATGGCAGATTGACTCCATCGGATGGAAAATGAACCCATGTGATGGCGGGGGGACCCCATCTGAAGATTAATCCCGCTTTATGGCAAATTAGCCACATCAGGCCACATCTGGCGGAAGATGAAAAGTCGACTATAAGGAGATGTTGGCGAGACCTATCTGATGAAAGAGTCAACGATCGGAGTGTAACCGGTTAGGGGATGGGGGACAAAAGGTCAAAAGTCACGTGCCTACATGTAGGTTATTTTCAACGCTATCCAAATATGCTTCATCACAGTTAATGTTTTTTTAGGGCGACGCTCAATCAAATCCTTAATTGTGACGATGTCAAGTCCTTCTCGGTCGGAGTGCATATTCACTCACGGCCTACAGGGCCTTGCCTTTTACAAGAGCAATGCGCCAGAACTCGGAATGCAGAACTCGGAATTCAGAACTCGAACGTGTCACTGGCGGGCCCGGGCGCGAGGTCTACCTCATTTCCTGACTCCTCGCAGCCTCCGTACCGCTGTCAGGCCGGCCAGGAAATGAACAGTTTTAACCCCCGGGCCTCCGCCATGCTTTGTGTTCTTTGCTTTGGCTGCTCCCACCAGGCTTCGCCCCTCCCCGCCCCCCTCCCTTACCCCCTCACCTCTCGCCCGCCTCGGCACCTTTGCTTCCATTGGTATGACTACTAATAGTGAGATATAATGGGCAGCGGCAGAACCGGGTCACGGGGAGGTGTGGGCGGAGCGGGGGGGGGGGGGGGTGGAGGAGGGGAGTGAGTGAGTGGAAGGCCGGTAATGACCTTTAAGGGTAAACTCTCCTCCCGACAGAGGGAGTGCTGTCAAAAGGAAATCACCCTCCATATTCTTTATATCATGCAGGGTCACGACTGCTCTGACGGGAGCTGGGAGCTGGGAGCCCGGCATACAAACACCAAGCGGTTATATTCTTAACATTTAGCATGAAATATGTACTTTGTGAAAAAATGAATGTTTCACCTTCTATAGTTACATAGGACTGGATATCGGAACCTGGAGCCTCGTGATTCGGGATTTATGCTAGATCACGCTGGCTAACCTGACATCAAAGGCCGCCTCAGATACAGCCCAGGCCCTCAGGGGAGGAGGGGAGGGGGTATTCTGGCGCTCGTCATTTTTCATTCTGGCAGTTTAATCCGATCTATGATAGTTACTTTGGATCTAGTTTTGTGCCTCTTTCTACGTGATGGGAAGGTGTTTTTTTCCCCGACAGGGTGGGCTGTCAAGTCGCTTGTAAGGGTGTGCGGGTGGGGGGGGGGGGCTGACTGTGGGGACAGAGAGATGGGTGGGGGGGGGGGTCAAAAAGAATTTAGCAACGCAACCTGCCAAAGTATCCACCCTGCGATAGGTTGATATCAGCTGTCAAGTCGGGATTCCACGGGTTCCATTGAAATGGGAGGCCAGGAACGGGACAAGTTGGGGTACCGACCAGGGCCAAGGCAGGGGGGAGGAGGGGGGGGGGCGAGAGGGGAGGGGAGCGGACCTGGGTAGAGACCTGGCTTCCCGATATAGGGTGGGGGCCAGGGTCCGAAGCATGGGTGGCGGATGACGGCTGATGTAAAGTTGAGAGATCTGTCGGACCAAGTGTGTTGGAAGGTGGGATTAGATGCTTAAATGCAGTCAATGGGACTACTTCAAGAAGACGAATGGTTATCGAGGGCCAGTTTTATATTGGCATTGCCCCCGGCCGGGGGACACCAAACAGACCTGTGTGTCTACAAGAGGACGGCCAAGGCAGACTGGCGGCAGGCTAGCGATCAGTGGCCGCTAACACTGTGGAGCTTTATAGAGTCATTGAACGGCAGAACCTCAGCCATTGAATGGTCATGGTGCTGCCGAAATGGACATAGGAAATCTGTAGCGCCACCTTACGGAGAATCTAAGGTGCTAATTGAGGTGAAGAGTTTTGACCTTTTTGGATCAGGGGATAAGACGTCTCTTCCACGCCCCATATCGCATTTACCTTATACGACTGGTCTGGGACCAGAGACAAGCACAGGCGAGTCACGGGCGGGTGTGAGAAGAGAGGCGGGGCAGAGAGACAAGGAGTGAGAAGGGGGGGGGGGGGGAGGGGGGGAGATGGGGAGAGCGTGAGAGGGGGAGAGAGAAAAAAAAGCGAAAGGCGCAGGGGAGAGACAGAAAAAGAAGGGGGAGACACACACAAAGAGAAAGAGAATGAGAGAGAGAATCAGGGGACACTAAAACGACAGTTGGGAAGTGAGGTACACGATAGGGAAAGAAGGAATAAAACAGAACAAAGAAAGAAACATGGAGGAAAATGGTAGTAACATGGGGAACAAATAATTATGCCACACACAGGTTACACCAGGGACGGGTTTATTTGTGAGTCTATATAGACGACGACAGAAAAGCAAGAAATGATTCAAAGAGGGGTCGTAAAGTGGTCACGGTGTACAAACAACGAAAACAAATAAACCAACCGAGGAGGATACATCATAGGGCAACGTATAACTAACCGAACCTGACCGACATGCGCAGTGTCAGGTTATCCTTGGAGGTTTCTCTTCTTTTCTTGACACAAAAGTGGCATACAACACCAATTCACTGATATGGAGAAGCGCGACAGGTTAATTTGTATTAGGGGTGGGTCTGCGATGAAGATCTTATAGTTACATAAGTTGTATAAGTAGCGGGAGCGCCTACCATGTCGAAGATCTGCGTCAGGGTGAGCCCCATGCGGACCAGGACGGTGCCGCTAGCGTTGAGGACTGGTCGGACGGCACGTTCATAGTACTGGTCGTAAAGCAGCCGGTTCATCAGCTGCTGCTCCATCGGAAGCTCCACATCTTCCTCATCCTCCTCATCCTCTTCCTCCCCCAGCAGGTCCATGCCACCCTCCCCCGGCCGGTCCCGGTCCAGGAACGACGAGTAGCCCATGTATTTCCTCCGATTGTTGGACGCCAGACCCTGGGGTTTGTCCAACAGAGGGGGGGCTTCTTCCTCGATGGGTGGTCCCAGCCCATCCACTTCCTCTAGCCCCCCCTCCCCCGCCCCCGTTCCCGGGCTGGTTTGGTCCACCCCTACAAAAAGGGGTTCTCTGCCCGCCTGGAGGGTGGGAGGGTCATCGCCGCGTCCTCGGCCTTGGAATAACCGACGGTAATGGTAGAGCTCGTCTGACGTCATCCATGATGACGTATTCCCAGAAGTGTCGTTGAGTAGCGCTTCCGGTTCCACTCCGTCCGGGAATGACGCGCGGCGCGACACGCAGCCTACTGGGGGAGAAAACAGAAGGAAGGTGAGCACGTGACATAATCTTACAGTAGGGGGCGCTATATGTGGCAGAGCAGCAGGGGAATGAACGTATAGAGCAATGAAGTAAATCTTGAAATGAAATGAAATGAAATGTTGGTGTTTTAGGCCACTTTTGTGCACATACAGGCTAAATTGGGCCAAGGAAGCTCCCGGGACGATGTAGGATGAAGGAATGAAACATGCCCCAGATTAGGTGCCCGAGCCCGGATTCGAACCCAGGACCTATTGATCTGCGGTCTAGTGCGCTAACCACTACACCAGGGAGGCCCCCCTAGTAAATCTTGATGAAGATGCAATGATTTGAAATATAAACAACTATTAGGAGGAATTTCGCTAGCTATAATACATTTGCAATAGCTATACCGCAGTTGGCTCTGTATTTCCAGGTTGCAGCGCCCCCTAGCGAATGAAAGAAGGGTTGTTTTAGGGACACTTCAAGTTATCATGGTCATATCGCGTCCGTGGGGAAATACCAACAGAACAGCAAAGCCATGCTGGTTGTTTTCTTTTTTTATCATTAACATAGATATTTGCAGTGGGCGCGACCCGCTATAAGGGCGCGAACCTCCGGCACAGCACGACGGCAGAGCGCACTGGACAAAACCGAGCGCGCTAACCACCAGACCATTCGGGCGCAGGAAACAAGACATGGCTTACACACGACCATTCGGGCGCAGGCAATAAAACTGGCTGAATCAAATTGTGTCCTCCAAAAGGAGACAACATGTGGATGCAACTGCTCAGAGCCATTAAGACTTAATACCGTGACGACGTGACGATTGCAACGTGTCATCGCGAAGTCCCGCGGTTCCGAGCGATGCACTGACGATGAAGCGATATCCTAAATCACCCGGGGGTTACCATGGCTATTATGGGTATACCTTGGAGACCCATGGCGTTGGTAGACGCTTGGGTCGTTCCAATCGGTTTTGCCGATTTTAATGATGCAGTTTAATGATGCGGCATCACCACAAGGCACAGCAAAAAAACCAGACATCTCGTTAGGAAATTTGCAAAACGAGTCACTGCTATGATAACACGACTTGGGTGCGGCCGCCACATCCGTGGACGGTGTGGCGTTGGTGGGAGGGCCGGCCACCGTGTCCATTTTCTGGTTTGACATTCTGCATGTCTTTACACGTCTTATTTACAAGCGTAATAGGATATTTCTAATGAGCGCTTGTTGGTTGAAGAAAGTTGAAGTTGCACAGGAACTTATTTTGCAGACTTTTCTTTTTATTTTTGCAATGTCGAGTGTGAATTGGCAATCCGATTTTGCTTTCTTGATTTAAATAAAGTAAAACTAAAGCACAATAATAATATTTGTATACAGCCCAAAAGATGCTATTCGCCGCGGAAGTGACGTCACGCCGGAGTGAGTGATCTGATTGGACGTTTTTATACCTGAATTCTTAAATAAGTGTTTTTATGCGGATGTTTCTCACCCCAACTGTCATGTTGTTTTTCAGACATTATAGACATCGGCTAATCGGCGATCAATACGAGTAACGTGGCTGTTAAGGGGGGTTGGGGGGGGGGGCGGTGTCAGCTACCCAGCACCATGTTTTTCCGTTTCCCTTTTCCTGGAAAAACGCAATATGGCAAAGTGTTTAATTCGAAAGCTTGGTGCGGAAAATTTCATCAGCGGGCTATTAGCTTCCGGTCTCGAGCAACTCACGGCTCACGTGCTCCACGCACCCTTCTCCCGAGATTGCAGACGGCAACGCCCCTATTGGACTGAGCCAATGGCAGCGCAATGATGTTTACACGGGCAGGCAGGGATTGATCTCCGTAAGGCTGGGGTAACCATGCGATGGTGCGGACTTACAAGAATTCGGTCTTTTCGCCTTGATAAGACGTAGAAACAAGCCCACTGGAGAGATGGCAAACGGTTCTGGCTTGCATCTCCTCGTCGCCAAGACAGGTCGTGCTTAAGCAGTCGGACGTAAAGTGATTGAAGGCGAGATTGCACTGGCCAAATAAGATGATTTGGGGGTAATAACTTGTCGGCCTCATCAAGTGCGAGTCGAGATAAATCTTGGCAGGCAACCAGTGAAGTATACAAATGAACACGTCTGCCCCCCTGGGGGGGGGGGGGGGGAGGCGAGAGTGGGGGGAGGGGATTGACATTTGCCTCCTATCGGCAAAACGCAGCGACACAGCAGATATCTATCGCCGATATTATGGAATGGGGAGGGGGGCGGGGGGTGGTGGTGCGATGGTGGGGGTGGCGGGGATAGACTGGGGCTGGTGGCCGATTCAATGTAGTACATAGTTTATGTCGAACTGTAATTTTTTGCGGTGCCACACTTTTTTTACGGACCAAACCAACATTGCCTTGCCAAGGAAAAGCCTGATGCTGGACCTCTTAGACACCCACTTACCAGGCTGAAACCAGACAGTCCATCTAGATACCCAGTTACCAGGCTGAAACCAGACAGTCCATCTAGATACCCAGCCACAAGACAGAAGCCAGACAGTCCATCTAGATACCCAGTTACCAGGCTGAAACCAGACAGTCCATCTAGATACCCAGCCACAAGACAGAAGCCAGACAGTCCATCGAGATACCCAGTTACCAGGCTGAGGCCAGACAGTCCATCTAGATACCCAGTTACCAGGCTGAAACCAGACAGTCCATCTAGATACCTAGCCACACGACAGAAGCCAGACAGTCCATCTAGATACCCAGTTACCAGGCTGAAGCCAGACAGTCCATCTAGATACCCAGTTACCAGGAGACAGTCCATCTAGATACCCAGCCACAAGACAGAAGCCAGACAGTCCATCTAGATACCCAGTTACCAGGCTGAAACCAGACAGTCCATCTAGATACCCAGCCACAAGACAGAAGCCAGACAGTCCATCGAGATACCCAGTTACCAGGCTGAGGCCAGACAGTCCATCTAGATACCCAGTTACCAGGCTGAAACCAGACAGTCCATCTAGATACCTAGCCACACGACAGAAGCCAGACAGTCCATCTAGATACCCAGTTACCAGGCTGAAGCCAGACAGTCCATCTAGATACCCAGTTACCAGGAGACAGTCCATATAGATACCCAGCCACAAGACAGAAGCCAGACAGTCCATCTAGATACCCAGTTACCAGGCTGAAACCAGACAGTCCATCTAGATACCCATCCACAAGACAGAAGCCAGACAGTCCATCTAGATACCCAGTTACCAGGCTGAGGCCAGACAGTCCATCTAGATAACCAGCAACCAGGCTGAAACCAGACAGTCCATCTAGATACCTAGCCACAAGACAGAAGCCAGACAGTCCATCTAGATACCCAATTAGCAGGCTGAAGCCAGACAGTCCATCTAGATACCCAGTTACCAGGAGACAGTCCATATAGATACCCAGCCACAAGACAGAAGCCAGACAGTCCATCTAGATACCCAGTTACCAGGCTGAAACCAGACAGTCCATCTAGATACCTAGCCACAAGACAGAAGCCAGACAGTCCATCTAGATACCCAGTTGCCAGGCTGAGGCCAGACAGTCCATCTAGATACCCAGTTACCAGGCTGAGGCCAGACAGTCCATCTAGATACCCAGTTACCAGGCTGAGGCCAGACAGTCCATCTAGATACCCAGTTACCAGGAGACAGTCCATCTAGATACCCAGCTATCAGACAGAAGCCAGACAGTCCATCTAGATACCCAGTTACCAGGCTGAGGCCAGACAGTCCATCTAGATACCCAGTTACCATGCTGAAACCAGACAGTCCATCTAGATACCCAGCCACAAGACTGAAGCCAGGCAGTCCATCTAGATACCCAGTTACCAGGCTAAAGCCAGACAGTCCATCTAGATACCCAGTTACCAGGCTGAAACCAGACAGTCCATCTAGATACCCAGCCACAAGACAGAAGCCAGACAGTCCATCTAGATACTCAGTTACCAGGCTGAGGCCAGACAGTCCATCTAGATACCAAGTTACCAGGCTGAAACCAGACAGTCCATCTAGATACCCAGCCACAAGACAGAAGCCAGACAGTCCATCTAGATACCCAGTTACCAGGCTGAAGCCAGACAGTCCATCTAGATACCCAGTTACCAGGCTGAAACCAGACAGTCCATCTAGATATCCAGCCACAAGACAGAAGCCAGACAGTCCATCTAGATACCCAGTTACCAGGCTGAAACCAGACAGTCCATCTAGATACCCAGCCACAAGACAGAAGCCAGACAGTCCATCTAGATACCCAGTTACCAGGCTGAAACCAGACAGTCCATCTAGATACCCAGCCACAAGACAGAAGCCAGACAGTCCATCTAGATACCCAGTTACCAGGCTGAAACCAGACAGTCCATTTATATACCCAGCCACAAGACAGAAGCCAGACAGTCCATCTAGATATCCAGTTACCAGGCTGAGGCCAGACAGTCCATCTAGATACCCAGTTACCAGGCTGAAGCCAGACAGTCCATCTAGATACCCAGCTATAAGACTGAAGCCAGACAGTCCATCTAGATACCCAGTTACCAGGCTGAAACCAGACAGTCCATCTAGATACCCAGTTACCAGGCTGAGGCCAGACAGTCCATCTAGATACCCAGTTACCAGGCTGAAACCAGACAGTCCATCTAGATACCTAGCCACAAGACAGAAGCCAGACAGTCCATCTAGATACCCAGTTACCAGGCTGAGGCCAGACAGTCCATCTAGATACCCAGTTACCAGGCTGAAACCAGACAGTCCATCTAGATACCTAACCACAAGACAGAAGCCAGACAGTCCATCTAGATACCCAGTTACCAGGCTGAGGCCAGACAGTCCATCTAGATACCCAGTTACCAGGCTGAAGCCAGACAGTCCATCTAGATACCTAGCCACAAGACAGAAGCCAGACAGTCCATCTAGATACCCAGTTACCAGGCTGAGGCCAGACAGTCCATCTAGATACCCAGTTACCAGGCTGAAGCCAGACAGTCCATCTAGATACCTAGCCACAAGACAGAAGCCAGACAGTCCATCTAGATACCCAGTTACCAGGCGGAGGCTAGACAGTCCATCTAGATACCCAGTTACCAGGCTGAAGCGAGGCAGTCCACTTATATACCCAACTACAAGACTGAAGCCAGACAGTCCATCTAGATACCCAGCTATAAGACTGAAGCGAGGCAGTCCATTTATATACCCAACTACAAGACTGAAGCCAGGCAGTCCATCTAGATACCAAGTTACCAGGCTAAAGCCAGACAGTCCATCTAGATACCCAGTTACCAGGCTGAAACCAGACAGTCCATCTAGATACCCAGCCACAAGACAGAAGCCAGACAGTCCATCTAGATACTCAGTTACCAGGCTGAGGCCAGACAGTCCATCTAGATACCAAGTTACCAGGCTGAAACCAGACAGTCCATCTAGATACCCAGCCACAAGACAGAAGCCAGACAGTCCATCTAGATACCCAGTTACCAGGCTGAAGCCAGACAGTCCATCTAGATACCCAGTTACCAGGCTGAAACCAGACAGTCCATCTAGATATCCAGCCACAAGACAGAAGCCAGACAGTCCATCTAGATACCCAGTTACCAGGCTGAAACCAGACAGTCCATCTAGATACCCAGCCACAAGACAGAAGCCAGACAGTCCATCTAGATACCCAGTTACCAGGCTGAAACCAGACAGTCCATCTAGATACCCAGCCACAAGACAGAAGCCAGACAGTCCATCTAGATACCCAGTTACCAGGCTGAAACCAGACAGTCCATTTATATACCCAGCCACAAGACAGAAGCCAGACAGTCCATCTAGATATCCAGTTACCAGGCTGAGGCCAGACAGTCCATCTAGATACCCAGTTACCAGGCTGAAGCCAGACAGTCCATCTAGATACCCAGCTATAAGACTGAAGCCAGACAGTCCATCTAGATACCCAGTTACCAGGCTGAAACCAGACAGTCCATCTAGATACCCAGTTACCAGGCTGAGGCCAGACAGTCCATCTAGATACCCAGTTACCAGGAGACAGTCCATCTAGATACCCAGCTATCAGACAGAAGCCAGACAGTCCATCTAGATACCCAGTTACCAGGCTGAGGCCAGACAGTCCATCTAGATACCCAGTTACCATGCTGAAACCAGACAGTCCATCTAGATACCCAGCCACAAGACTGAAGCCAGGCAGTCCATCTAGATACCCAGTTACCAGGCTAAAGCCAGACAGTCCATCTAGATACCCAGTTACCAGGCTGAAACCAGACAGTCCATCTAGATACCCAGCCACAAGACAGAAGCCAGACAGTCCATCTAGATACTCAGTTACCAGGCTGAGGCCAGACAGTCCATCTAGATACCAAGTTACCAGGCTGAAACCAGACAGTCCATCTAGATACCCAGCCACAAGACAGAAGCCAGACAGTCCATCTAGATACCCAGTTACCAGGCTGAAGCCAGACAGTCCATCTAGATACCCAGTTACCAGGCTGAAACCAGACAGTCCATCTAGATATCCAGCCACAAGACAGAAGCCAGACAGTCCATCTAGATACCCAGTTACCAGGCTGAAACCAGACAGTCCATCTAGATACCCAGCCACAAGACAGAAGCCAGACAGTCCATCTAGATACCCAGTTACCAGGCTGAAACCAGACAGTCCATCTAGATACCCAGCCACAAGACAGAAGCCAGACAGTCCATCTAGATACCCAGTTACCAGGCTGAAACCAGACAGTCCATTTATATACCCAGCCACAAGACAGAAGCCAGACAGTCCATCTAGATATCCAGTTACCAGGCTGAGGCCAGACAGTCCATCTAGATACCCAGTTACCAGGCTGAAGCCAGACAGTCCATCTAGATACCCAGCTATAAGACTGAAGCCAGACAGTCCATCTAGATACCCAGTTACCAGGCTGAAACCAGACAGTCCATCTAGATACCCAGTTACCAGGCTGAGGCCAGACAGTCCATCTAGATACCCAGTTACCAGGCTGAAACCAGACAGTCCATCTAGATACCTAGCCACAAGACAGAAGCCAGACAGTCCATCTAGATACCCAGTTACCAGGCTGAGGCCAGACAGTCCATCTAGATACCCAGTTACCAGGCTGAAACCAGACAGTCCATCTAGATACCTAGCCACAAGACAGAAGCCAGACAGTCCATCTAGATACCCAGTTACCAGGCTGAGGCCAGACAGTCCATCTAGATACCCAGTTACCAGGCTGAAGCCAGACAGTCCATCTAGATACCTAGCCACAAGACAGAAGCCAGACAGTCCATCTAGATACCCAGTTACCAGGCTGAGGCCAGACAGTCCATCTAGATACCCAGTTACCAGGCTGAAGCCAGACAGTCCATCTAGATACCTAGCCACAAGACAGAAGCCAGACAGTCCATCTAGATACCCAGTTACCAGGCGGAGGCTAGACAGTCCATCTAGATACCCAGTTACCAGGCTGAAGCGAGGCAGTCCACTTATATACCCAACTACAAGACTGAAGCCAGACAGTCCATCTAGATACCCAGCTATAAGACTGAAGCGAGGCAGTCCATTTATATACCCAACTACAAGACTGAAGCCGGACAGTCCATCTAGATACCCAGCTATAAGACTGAAGCGAGGCAGTCCATTTATATACCCAACTACAAGACTGAAGCCAGACAGTCCATCTAGATACCCAGCTATAAGACTGAAGCGAGGCAGTCCATTTATATACCCAACTACAAGACTGAAGCCAGACAGTCCATCTAGATACCCAGCTATAAGACTGAAGCGAGGCAGTCCATTTATATACCCAACTACAAGACTGAAGCCGGACAGTCCATCTAGATACCCAGCTATAAGACTGAAGCGAGGCAGTCCATCTAGATACCCAGTTACCAGGCTGAGGCCAGACAGTCCATCTAGATACCCAGTTACCAGGCTGAGGCCAGACAGTCCATCTAGATACCCAACTACAAGACTGAAGCGAGGCAGTCCATTTATATACCCAGCTATAAGACTGAAGCGAGGCAGTCCATTTATATACCCAACTACAAGACTAAAGCCGGACAGTCCATCTAGATACCCAGCTATAAGACTGAAGCGAGGCAGTCCATCTAGATACCCAGTTACCAGGCTGAGGCCAGACAGTCCATCTAGATACCCAGTTACCAGGCTGAGGCCAGACAGTCCATCTAGATACCCAGCTATAAGACTGAAGCGAGGCAGTCCATCTAGATACCCAGTTACCAGGCTGAGGCCAGACAGTCCATCTAGATACCCAGTTACCAGGTTGAAGCCAGACAGTCCATCTAGATACCCAGCTATAAGACTGAAGCCAGACAGTCCATCTAGATACCCAGCTATAAGACTGAGGCCAGACAGTCCATCTAGATACCCAGTTACCAGACTGAAGCCGGACAGTCCATCTAGATACCCAGCTACAAGGCTGAAGCCAGACAGTCCATCTAGATACCCAGCTACAAGACTGAAGCCAGACAGTCCATCTAGATACCCAGCTACAAGACTGAAGCCAGACAGTCCATCTAGATACCCAGCTACAAGACTGAAGCCGGACAGTCCATCTAGATACCCAGCTATAAGACTGAAGCCGGACAGTCCATCTAGATACCCAGTTACCAGGCTGAAGCCAGACAGTCCATCTAGATACCCAGCTACAAGACTGAAGCCGGACAGTCCATCTAGATACCCAGCTATAAGACTGAAGCCGGACAGTCCATCTAGATACCCAGCTACAAGGCTGAAGCCGGACAGTCCATCTGGATACCCAGCTATAAGACTGAAGCCGGACACTCCATCTAGATACCCAGCTATAAGACTGAAGCCGGACAGTCCATCTAGATACCCAGCTACAAGGCTGAAGCCAGACAGTCCATCTAGATACCCAGCTATAAGACTGAAGCCGGACAGTCCATCTAGATACCCAGCTATAAGACTGAAGCCGGACAGTCCATCTAGATACCCAGCTATAAGACTGAAGCCAGACAGTCCATCTAGATACCCAGCTATAAGACTGAAGCCGGACAGTCCATCTAGATACCCAGCTATAAGACTGAAGCCGGACAGTCCATCTAGATACCCAGCTATAAGACTGAAGCCAGACAGTCCATCTAACTGAAGCCGGACAGTCCATCTAGATACCCAGCTATAAGACTGAAGCGAGGCAGTCCATCTAGATACCCAGTTACGAGGCTGAAGCCGGACAGTCCATCTAGATACCCAGCTATAAGACTGAAGCCGGACAGTCCATCTAGATACCCAGCTATAAGACTGAAGCCGGACAGTCCATCTAGATACCCAGCTATAAGACTGAAGCCAGACAGTCCATCTAACTGAAGCCGGACAGTCCATCTAGATACCCAGCTATAAGACTGAAGCGAGGCAGTCCATCTAGATACCCAGTTACCAGGCTGAAGCCGGACAGTCCATCTAGATACCCAGCTATAAGACTGAAGCCGGACAGCTCTTCTTCACGGCCACCAATATCGGGGAGCTTAGTAAACTGATCCCAAGTTATATGGTTTGGGGACATGTTTGTGGGCTGTTTATAATTCAGCTCACTGAAAGTAATTCGGAAGCCCAAAAACTTTCTGCATTGAAGTAATTGCAGTTTACTCACTGGTTATGTAGCCCTAGTAGTGTTCTCTACTGTAGTTCCTAAAATAATGTGATTTTATTTATTTTTTATTAATCAATGCCGAATTGCCTACGGCTGATCTCATTCCGTTCCTTGGATTAGCGATGCTTACAGCCAGCAAGTTTCTCTGATGAAGTTTCATTATATTGACTTCTGTCGTCAATATATTTAGGTCCTCTCTGTTTCGTGAGACCTAGCGTCGATTTATTGGAGCATTCAAGCGCACAATCCAAACCCGTCTTAATTTTGCTCGTCTCTTCGTAGCGTAGTCTTTAGGGACGGAATTTAATTAGAAGAGGCATAACCGCCCCAATCTACGATTTGTGGTGTGTGTCTGCAAGGAAGGAAAAATACAGGGCCGCCAAAAAATTTGCACGCAAAATTGACATTTAATTTAGGCGAGCAATAAATTGTTGCACCACGAGGCTCATATCTGCGCCTTGATGAGATTGGACGATATATAACCCCCAGCAGGCAGGATTGGTTGGTGTATGGCGCGGCGGGGGTCAGCCGCGGCCGAACCGGAAGTAGGTTCTAGGCTTGGTGGGGCGTCTCTGCGGCCACGTGGCTGCGCGGGCGGTTATAAACCGGCGGGGGGTGGGGGGGGGGGGGGCGCAGAGGGAGGCTCACTCTGACTGGATCGCAATTGTTCTGGCGCTAAGCAGTAATCATCCATTGTCCCGCTGCGACATCGAAGCAACCCTCCGCCGACCCTCACCTTATTAACTTCCTTTATCCGCTGCCCTCTTTATCAACCTTCCTATATCGCCTCCCCCCTCACCATTACCCGTTAAATTCTGTCCCCATTCCTCACCACCACCCGTCCATATCTGCCCCTCCCTCACCACCGCAATCTATATCTGCTCCCCCACCTCAAAAGCACCTTCCACATCCGCTCCCCACTCCCCAGCCCGTTAATATATGGTGGTTTCTCACCGATGACGCCAGTCGTTGTTTTCACTATAACTCACGTATTGGTCACACCAATTCTTGAATTTGTATAACATGGTAAACCGGACAGCCCCACCCCGCTCCGCTCTCCCCCACCTTCAGCCACTCCATTTCCGGTTTCATCACATTACACTTTTCCTTCTCAGAGGACTGTCCGTAACGGACGTCTCCCTACTCTTGGCATGCATAGAGACTGGAGGATAGAGGCTGAACAACCTGCGTGTACTGGTCAGTGGCCGAGTTGACAGGCGTGGGAGGGCCACGAGAGGGTGTGCGAGGGTGGGCTGGTCAGTCAGAGTGAGGGAAGGGTGTCGGGACGGAGGGGAAGGGTGTACGGATGGAGGGGGAAGGGTGTACGGATGGAGGGGGGAGGGTGTACGGATGGAGGGGGAAGGGTGTACGGATGGAGGGGGGAGGGTGTACGGATGGAGGGGGAAGGGTGTACGGATGGAGGGGGGAGGGTGTACGCAGGGAGGGGGGAAGGGTATACGGAGGGAGGGGGGAGGGTGTACGAATGGAGGGGGAAGGGTGTACGGATGGAGGGGGGCTGCGCGGGTTGCGTGAGGAGCTCATTGTCCAGGTCTTCTAGGACCAGATGGACGGAGACAGATGGGAAAGTGTGTTGGGGGGGGGGGGGGGGAGAGCGAGGGAGCGAGGAATACAGCGACAGGGGCAGAAAGGATGAGGATGAGAACCAGCGAGAAAGAACGAAAGAGAATCGTAGGGAGGGGGAGGAGGAGGCAGAGCAAGACAGAGAAAGACAAAGAAACCAGAGGGAGGCTGCGAGACACAGTCGGGCACCCAGCAATGGGTAGCCAAGGAACCCTACCATCACCCTCCAACCACCACCCCCCACCTCCCACCGCCACCCCCATCCCCTCACCTACACTCGACCTGACGCCAGGACGCTAATGCGCATGCGCATTTCGATCACGTTTGTCACGTCAAGAGAACATTTGTCAAGTGACGGGGAAGCAAGTGAAAGCCCCTCTGCGTCCCTTACCCAGTCCTAACGGATGACGTAAATAATCACATCAACCAGACCCAGGGCCCTTGGTCCGGAGGAGAAGAAAACGGCGTCCAGAAGAGCGGGAAGTGCTTGGCTTTGCTCACATTTATCTGCATTTATTCCCCGTCCGAAAGCATTGAATACATCCATCGCACGTTCAGCACATATAGTATAAATATGATAATAGTAACCACGTGGACCACGTGTGGGCGACAATAGGGTGGCGTGGCGGTGGTCGGGAAGCATGATATGAGGACCCAACCCACACCAGACCATGCGTGAAATTCCCTTTCAGACACACTATAAAGAGGAATTGTGAATTCAACGTATGGTTGGGGCGGGCGTGAGGCTCCGGCTCGGGCTCGGGCTCAGGCCAGGGACTAGGACTCGGACTGGACCATGAAAGACGAAGACGGAAAAATCCAGCGTCGGACAATATGTCTGGTGTCTGAATGCTACAGGTGTCTGAACTACGGCCACTTAACTGTTCATTGATCTTGCCGCTAGCACGGTAAGCAACTTGCCTATATCAGCCTCCGCTGGCCGTTTATTTCGCGGCGTGGTATCTGCAGAGGCTTAGTCCTGCATTGGCTCACAGACAGGAGATTTACATAGAGATGCATGATTTGCATAATAACAGATTGGTGATATAGGGTTCGCCGTAAAGCCACCGACCGAGATATGGTCTAGGAGATAGTAACAGTGTTGGCGCAATTTTACAGTCAGTAAAAAATCCAGGGTAAAATGTGGCTTCCACACATGGAAAAGTGAGTGGAGGAGGGAGAGTGTCAAAGAAAATATAAAAAAGTGAGACGAAACTACTAAAGATACATCAATGGCAAAAGGTGGCCGTAAAAAAAAATTGGAAATGGAAATGTGTGTTATGTAAAAAAAAAATGTTGACATTGGGAAGGGACGAGCGAGTTCGTGCCAGAACTAGATATATATACATAGGTTAACCAATATTTGTACATGGTGAGTATGTTAAGCTATCACGTATTGTAAGGGAGTCTATGTGAGAACATGTTGGCATACTTCATAGATAGACGGAAGCGGAAACGTAAACCAGGTCAGCGACGGTGTCAGATAGTCAGATGACATTTAAGATGACGTGTGAGATGACGCAACTGATGACGCGTTAGCTGACATCTAATGTGACGTATCAGATGATGTGTTACACAACGCATTAGATGACGTATCATACGACGTATCTGATGACGTGTCCGATGAGTATCCGATGACGTATCTGATGACGTATCGATTGACGTGTTAGATGACGTATCCGATGACGTCTCTGATGACGTATCAGATGACGTGTTAGATGACGTATCCGATGACGTATCCGATGACGTATCCGATGACGTATCCGATGACGTGTTAGATGACGTATTCGATGACGTGTTCGATGACGTGTCAGATTACAGGCGAAAGGACATGAAATTCCCTATTGCATACCCGCCGTGCTGACAACCCTCCCGTCGCCATGACTACGGGACCCAGTTCATGAAGCATTCAGAGCCCTGACACTGGGGCTCCATTAGGACATATTGTCTTGAAAAAAGGACACCTCCTCCCCAAGGATTTTCTACCACGACACCAGAATCGCATGATGACGTCACAGTCGCCATTTCTCCCCGTAAACACAAGCCCACAAAACGCTACTCTTTAATAACTCTGGCTGGGTCGTTCTATTGAGGATAATACCCGTCTAACACAGGCGGCTCGGGGATTTCCAACGGCACCCAGGGTTATATTTTGAGATTGATTTATCTGTGGTGGCCTTTGAGAGCTGTCGGTTAGCGTGGCAAGTCCAAAATGCAATGAAAAACGGTCTCTTGTGTCGAGAAAGCAAAAAGCCAGAAGCGATGTAAAGCCAGTGTAACACGCACATCGTGCAAGAACACATTTCGATGGAAAATTAAAAGAAGAAGGTGGTAACAGCTTTGGAAGAGACAGTGACTTGCCAGGGCAAATCGCGAGAAAACGGCTTTGAGATCCTTTTGGTTGGGAACGTTATTGAAACAGGTTTAGTTAAGCACATCAAACGATGTGTTGGTTATCCAATGTTCCAGACGTATTTTATTTAACGTGTCGTGTGATGTTAGAGATAACTATTAGGTAAAGATAAAAAACATGCAGTTTTTACCGTATTGTCAAACTACATCAGTGAATGCCAGTGACACCGACTGTTCCAAGATGGATCCACCTTAGAACATTGATCCAGCTTCGAAAAATGGTCGCAAGATTAGCGTCTGGTTAACTATTCTAAAAGTATTACATCTAACTGTTGCATTCAAGAATTACATTCAAGAGTTACAAATATTGCACACAACATTATATCCGAGTATGGCATCCGTCCTAGGTTATAGCGGCTACAACAGCAGGACCTACACGCCGCCAAACCCTGGGCATGGTTACTGAAATATTTAACTCTGTACCAAGGGACCACGCGACACGGGACAGACGACATATCATGGGGCAGCTTTAGGGTGTCGTCCACCCAAAGTACTCATTTATCGCTCACCCCCGTTAACCACCGTGGCGGGAGGTGGGATTTGCTTTCCACTTTGGTCGGAGTAATTCTGTAGTGTTTTTTCAACCATGGGGGGGGGAAGGGGGCGGAGCAATGGGGTGAGGGAGGGGAGTGGTAGGGGAACGGAGGGAGGGGAGTGGTAGGGGAGCGGAGGGAGCGGTGGCCTGGACAAAAGGTCGGCCGTTAAAGGTAAGTATGCCATCAGCACTCTCTGGCTCAGTGCGGCGGCCGCGCACTTGGTGTGTCTTCAAGGATCGCTCTCATGGCTGTCCGGAACGGTTTATAATGAGTCCCGACGAGAGATGAGCGACCGTCTGTCGCTGTATATGTCTGCCCCCGCCCCATTGTCAACCCCTCCCCTTGTCAACCCCTCCCCTCCAACCACTCACCGTATATGTATGCAGACCGCTTACCCAGGCTTGCCCTCCATCTGCAACCCCTCCCTTCCGCGCCCCCATGCACTACTCCCCTCCCCTTCCAACGGCTCCCTTCCCCTCCCCTCCCTCCCCTTCTAATCCCTCACTTCCCGCCACTGACCGTATGGTGTTTATGGACCGCTTTCCCCAGTCTCCCCTCCCTTCCCCTCCCATCCCATTATTCCACATAAGTATGTATGTAAGGCGCTTCCCCGAACTCCCCTCCCCTCCCATCCCATTATTCCACACAAGTATGTATGTAAGGCGCTTCCCCCGAACTGCCCTCCCCTCCCATCCCATTATTCCACATAAGTATGTATGTAAGGCGCTTCCCCGAACTCCCCTCCCCTCCCATCCCATTATTTCACATAAGTATGTATGTAAGGCGCTTCCCCCGAACTCCTCTCCCATCCCATCCCATTATTCCACATAATTATGTATGTAAGGCGCTTCCCCGAACTCCCCTCCCCTCCCATCCCATTATTCCACACAAGTATGTATGTAAGGCGCTTCCCCCGAACTCCCCTCCCCTCCCATCCCATTATTCCACACAAGTATGTATGTAAGGCGCTTCCCCCGAACTCCCCTCCCCTCCCATCCCATTATTCCACACAAGTATGTATGTAAGGCGCTTCCCCCGAACTCCCCTCCCCTCCCATCCCATTATTCCACATAAGTATGTATGTAAGGCGCTTCCCCCGAACTCCCCTCCCCTCCCATCCCATTATTCCACATAAGTATGTATGTAAGGCGCTTCCCCGAACTACCCTCCCCTCCCATCCCATTATTCCACACAAGTATGTATGTAAGGCGCTTCCCCCGAACTCCCCTCCCCTCCCATCCCATTATTCCACATAAGTATGTATGTAAGGCGCTTCCCCCGAACTCCCCTCCCCTCCCATCCCATTATTCCACATAAGTATGTATGTAAGGCGCTTCCCCCGAACTCCCCTCCCCTCCCATCCCATTATTCCACATAAGTATGTATGTAAGGCGCTTCCCCGAACTCCCCTCCCCTCCCATCCCATTATTCCACACAAGTATGTATGTAAGGCGCTTCCCCCGAACTCCCCTCCCCTCCCATCCCATTATTCCACATAAGTATGTATGTAAGCCGCTTCCCCCGAACTTCCCTCCCCTCCCATCCCATTATTCCACATAAGTATGTATGTAAGGCGCTTCCCCGAACTCCCCTCAACTCCCATCCCATTATTTTACATAAGTATGTATGTAAGGCGCTTCCCCCGAACTCCTCTCCCATCCCATCCTATTATTCCACATAAGTATGTATGCAAGGCGCTTCCCCCGAACTCCCCTCCCCTCCCATCCCATTATTCCACATAAGTATGTATGTAAGGCGCTTCCCCGAACTCCCCTCCCCTCCCATCCCATTATTCCACACAAGTATGTATGTAAGGCGCTTCCCCCGAACTCCCCTCCCCTCCCATCCCATTATTCCACATAAGTATGTATTTAAGGCGCTTCCCCGAACTCCCCTCCCCTCCCATCCCATTATTCCACACAAGTATGTATGTAAGGTGCTTCCCCCGAACTCCCCTCCCCTCCCATCCCATTATTCCACATAAGTATGTATGTAAGGCGCTTCCCCGAACTCCCCTCCCCTCCCATCCCATTATTCCACACAAGTTTGCATGTAAAGCGCTTCTCCCGAACTCCCCTCCCCTCCCATCCCATTATTCCACATAAGTATGTATGTAAGGCGCTTCCCCGAACTCCCCTCCCCTCCCATCCCATTATTCCACATAAGTATGTATGTAAGCCGCTTCCCCCGAACTCCCCTCCCCTCCCATCCCATTATTCCACATAAGTATGTATGTAAGGCGCTTCCCCCGAACTCCTCTCCCATCCCATCCTATTATTCCACACAAGTATGTATGTAAGGCGCTTCCCCCGAACTCCCCTCCCCTCCCATCCCATTATTCCACATAAGTAGGTATGTAAGGCGCTTCCCCCGAACTCCCCTCCCCTCCCATCCCATTATTCCACATAAGTATGTATGTAAGGCGCTTCCCCCGAACTCCCCTCCCCTCCCATCCCATTATTCCACACAAGTTTGTATGTAAAGCGCTTCTCCCGAACTCCCCTCCCCTCCCATCCCATTATTCCACATAAGTATGTATGTAAGGCGCTTCCCCCGAACTCCCCTCCCCTCCCATCCCATTATTCCACATAAGTATGTATGTAAGGCGCTTCCCCCGAACTCCCCTCCCCTCCCATCCCATTATTCCACATAAGTATGTATGTAAGGCGCTTCCCCGAACTCCCCTCCCCTCCCATCCCATTATTCCACATAAGTATGTATGTAAGGCGCTTCCCCCGAACTCCCCTCCCCTCCCATCCCATTATTCCACATAAGTATGTATGTAAGGCGCTTCCCCCGAACTCCCCTCCCCTCCCATCCCATTATTCCACACAAGTTTGTATGTAAAGCGCTTCTCCCGAACTCCCCTCCCCTCCCATCCCATTATTCCACATAAGTATGTATGTAAGGCGCTTCCCCCGAACTCCTCTCCCATCCCATCCTATTATTCCACACAAGTTTGTATGTAAAGCGCTTCTCCCGAACTCCCCTCCCCTCCCATCCCATTATTCCACATAAGTATGTATGTAAGCCGCTTCCCCCGAACTCCCCTCCCCTCCCATCCCATTATTCCACATAAGTATGTATGTAAGGCGCTTCCCCGAACTCCCGTCCCCTCCCATCCCATTATTCCACACAAGTTTGTATGTAAAGCGCTTCTCCCGAACTCCCCTCCCCTCCCATCCCATTATTCCACATAAGTATCTATGTAAGACGCTTCCCCCGAACTCCCCTCCCCTCCCATCCCATTATTCCACATAAGTATGTATGTAAGGCGCTTCCCCCGAACTCCTCTCCCATCCCATCCTATTATTCCACATAAGTATGTATGTAAGGCGCTTCCCCCGAACTCCCCTCCCCTCCCATCCCATTATTCCACATAAGTATGTATGTAAGGCGCTTCCCCGAACTCCTCTCCCATCTCATCCTATTATTAAACACAAGTATGCATGTAAGGCGCTTCCCCCAAACTCCCCTCCCCTCCCATCCCATTATTCCACATAAGTATGTATGTAAGGCGCTTCCCCGAACTCCCCTCCCCTCCCATCCCATTATTCCACACAAGTATGTATGTAAGGCGCTTCCCCCGAACTCCCCTCCCCTCCCATCCCATTATTCCACATAAGTATGTATGTAAGGCGCTTCCCCGAACTCCCCTCCCCTCCCATCCCATTATTCCACACAAGTATGTATTTAAGGCGCTTCCCCGAACTCCCCTCCCCTCCCATCCCATTATTCCACATAAGTATGTATGTAAGGCGCTTCCCCGAACTCCCCTCCCCTCCCATCCCATTATTCCACACAAGTATGTATGTAAGGCGCTTTCCCCGAACTCCCCTCCCCTCCCATCCCATTATTCCACATAAGTATGTATGTAAGCCGCTTCCCCGAACTCCCCTCCCCTCCCATCCCATTATTCCACATAAGTATGTATGTAAGGCGCTTCCCCCGAACTCCTCTCCCATCCCATCCTATTATTCCACACAAGTATGTATGTAAGCCGCTTCCCCCGAACTCCCCTCCCCTCCCATCCCATTATTCCACATAAGTATGTATGTAAGCCGCTTCCCCCGAACTCCCCTCCCCTCCCATCCCATTATTCCACATAAGTATGTATGTAAGCCGCTTCTCCCGAACTCCCCTCCCCTCCCATCCCATTATTCCACATAAGTATGTATGTAAGCCGCTTCCCCGAACTCCCCTCCCCTCCCATCCCATTATTCCACATAAGTATGTATGTAAGCCGCTTCCCCCGAACTCCCCTCCCCTCCCATCCCATTATTCCACATAAGTATGTATGTAAGCCGCTTCCCCGAACTCCCCTCCCCTCCCATCCCATTATTCCACATAAGTATGTATGTAAGCCGCTTCCCCCGAACTCCCCTCCCCTCCCATCCCATTATTCCACATAAGTATGTATGTAAGCCGCTTCCCCCGAACTCCCCTCCCCTCCCATCCCATTATTCCACACAAGTATGTATGTAAGGCGCTTTCCCCGAACTCCCCTCCCCTCCCATCCCATTATTCCACATAAGTATGTATGTAAGCCGCTTCCCCGAACTCCCCTCCCCTCCCATCCCATTATTCCACATAAGTATGTATGTAAGGCGCTTCCCCCGAACTCCTCTCCCATCCCATCCTATTATTCCACACAAGTATGTATGTAAGCCGCTTCCCCCGAACTCCCCTCCCCTCCCATCCCATTATTCCACATAAGTATGTATGTAAGCCGCTTCCCCCGAACTCCCCTCCCCTCCCATCCCATTATTCCACATAAGTATGTATGTAAGGCGCTTCCCCCGAACTCCCCTCCCCTCCCATCCTATTATTCCACATAAGTATGTATGTAAGCCGCTTCTCCCGAACTCCCCTCCCCTCCCATCCCATTATTCCACATAAGTATGTATGTAAGCCGCTTCCCCGAACTCCCCTCCCCTCCCATCCCATTATTCCACATAAGTATGTATGTAAGCCGCTTCCCCCGAACTCCCCTCCCCTCCCATCCCATTATTCCACATAAGTATGTATGTAAGCCGCTTCCCCCGAACTCCCCTCCCCTCCCATCCCATTATTCCACATAAGTATGTATGTAAGCCGCTTCTCCCGAACTCCCCTCCCCTCCCATCCCATTATTCCACATAAGTATGTATGTAAGCCGCTTCCCCGAACTCCCCTCCCCTCCCATCCCATTATTCCACATAAGTATGTATGTAAGCCGCTTCCCCCGAACTCCCCTCCCCTCCCATCCCATTATTCCACATAAGTATGTATGTAAGCCGCTTCCCCGAACTCCCCTCCCCTCCCATCCCATTATTCCACATAAGTATGTATGTAAGGCGCTTCCCCCGAACTCCTCTCCCATCCCATCCTATTATTCCACACAAGTATGTATGTAAGCCGCTTCCCCCGAACTCCCCTCCCCTCCCATCCCATTATTCCACATAAGTATGTATGTAAGCCGCTTCCCCCGAACTCCCCTCCCCTCCCATCCCATTATTCCACATAAGTATGTATGTAAGGCGCTTCCCCCGAACTCCCCTCCCCTCCCATCCTATTATTCCACATAAGTATGTATGTAAGCCGCTTCTCCCGAACTCCCCTCCCCTCCCATCCCATTATTCCACATAAGTATGTATGTAAGCCGCTTCCCCGAACTCCCCTCCCCTCCCATCCCATTATTCCACATAAGTATGTATGTAAGCCGCTTCCCCCGAACTCCCCTCCCCTCCCATCCCATTATTCCACATAAGTATGTATGTAAGCCGCTTCCCCCGAACTCCCCTCCCCTCCCATCCCATTATTCCACATAAGTATGTATGTAAGCCGCTTCTCCCGAACTCCCCTCCCCTCCCATCCCATTATTCCACATAAGTATGTATGTAAGCCGCTTCCCCGAACTCCCCTCCCCTCCCATCCCATTATTCCACATAAGTATGTATGTAAGCCGCTTCCCCCGAACTCCCCTCCCCTCCCATCCCATTATTCCACATAAGTATGTATGTAAGCCGCTTCCCCGAACTCCCCTCCCCTCCCATCCCATTATTCCACATAAGTATGTATGTAAGCCGCTTCCCCCGAACTCCCCTCCCCTCCCATCCTATTATTCCACATAAGTATGTATGTAAGGCGCTTCCCCCGAACTCCCCTCCCCTCCCATCCCATTATTCCACATAAGTATGTATGTAAGGCGCTTCCCCCGAACTCCCCTCCCCTCCCATCCCATTATTCCACATAAGTATGTATGTAAGCCGCTTCCCCCGAACTCCCCTCCCCTCCCATCCCATTATTCCACATAAGTATGTATGTAAGGCGCTTCCCCGAACTCCCCTCCCCTCCCATCCCATTATTCCACATAAGTATGTATGTAAGCCGCTTCCCCCGAACTCCCCTCCCCTCCCATCCCATTATTCCACATAAGTATGTATGTAAGCCGCTTCCCCCGAACTCCCCTCCCCTCCCATCCCATTATTCCACATAAGTATGTATGTAAGGCGCTTCCCCCGAACTCCCCTCCCCTCCCATCCCATTATTCCACATAAGTATGTATGTAAGGCGCTTCCCCCGAACTCCCCTCCCCTCCCATCCCATTATTCCACATAAGTATGTATGTAAGGCGCTTCCCCCGAACTCCCCTCGCCTCCCATCCCATTATTCCACATAAGTATGTATGTAAGGCGCTTCCCCCGAACTCCCCTCCCCTCCCATCCCATTATTCCACATAAGTATGTTTGCAAGGCGCTTCCCCCGAACTCCCCTCCCCTCCCATTCCATTATTCCACATAAGTATGTATGTAAGGCGCTTCCCCCGAACTCCCCTCCCCTCCCATCCCATTATTCCACATAAGTATGTATGTAAGGCGCTTCCCCCGAACTCCTCTCCCCTCCCCTCCCATCCCATTATTCCACATAAGTATGTATGTAAGGCGCTTCCCCCGAACTCCTCTCCCCTCCCATCCCATTATTCCACATAAGTATGTATGTAAGGCGCTTCCCCGAACTCCCCTCCCCTCCCATCCCATTATTCCACATAAGTATGTATGTAAGGCGCTTCCCCCGAACTCCCCTCCCCTCCCATCCCATTATTCCACATAAGTATGTATGTAAGGCGCTTCCCCCGAACTCCCCTCCCCTCCCATCCCATTATTCCACATAAGTATGTATGTAAGGCGCTTCCCCCGAACTCCCCTCCCCTCCCATCCCATTATTCCACATAAGTATGTATGTAAGGCGCTTCCCCCGAACTCCCCTCCCCTCCCATCCCATTATTCCACATAAGTATGTATGTAAGGCGCTTCCCCCGAACTCCTCTCCCCTCCCCTCCCATCCCATTATTCCACATAAGTATGTATGTAAGGCGCTTCCCCCGAACTCCTCTCCCCTCCCATCCCATTATTCCACACAAGTATGTATGTAAGGCGCTTCCCCCGAACTCCCCTCCCCTCCCATCCCATTATTCCACATAAGTATGTATGTAAGGCGCTTCCCCCGAACTCCCCTCCCCTCCCCTCCCATTATTCCACATAAGTATGTATGTAAGGCGCTTCCCCCGAACTCCCCTCCCCTCCCATCCCATTATTCCACATAAGTATGTATGTAAGGCGCTTCCCCCGAACTCCCCTCCCCTCCCATCCCATTATTCCACATAAGTATGTATGTAAGGCGCTTCCCCCGAACTCCCCTCCCCTCCCATCCCATTATTCCACATAAGTATGTATGTAAGGCGCTTCCCCCGAACTCCCCTCCCCTCCCATCCCATTATTCCACATAAGTATGTATGTAAGGCGCTTCCCCCGAACTCCCCTCCCCTCCCATCCCATTATTCCACATAAGTATGTATGTAAGGCGCTTCCCCCGAACTCCTCTCCCCTCCTATCCCATTATTCCACACAAGTATGTATGTAAGGCGCTTCCCCCGAACTCCCCTCCCCTCCCATCCCATTATTCCACATAAGTATGTATGTAAGGCGCTTCCCCCGAACTCCC
This sequence comes from Arenicola marina, assembly GCA_964019135.1. Lineage (NCBI taxonomy): Eukaryota > Metazoa > Annelida > Polychaeta > Arenicolidae > Arenicola > Arenicola marina. The sequence goes on from OZ025255.1 coordinate 8,924,494, forward strand.
CTCCCCTCCCATCCCATTATTCCACATAAGTATGTATGTAAGGCGCTTCCCCCGAACTCCCCTCCCCTCCCATCCCATTATTCCACATAAGTATGTATGTAAGGCGCTTCCCCCGAACTCCCCTCCCCTCCCATCCCATTATTCCACATAAGTATGTATGTAAGGCGCTTCCCCCGAACTCCCCTCCCCTCCCATCCCATTATTCCACATAAGTATGTATGTAAGGCGCTTCCCCCGAACTCCCCTCCCCTCCCATCCCATTATTCCACATAAGTATGTATGTAAGGCGCTTCCCCCGAACTCCCCTCCCCTCCCATCCCATTATTCCACATAAGTATGTATGTAAGGCGCTTCCCCCGAACTCCCCTCCCCTCCCATCCCATTATTCCACATAAGTATGTATGTAAGGCGCTTCCCCCGAACTCCCCTCCCCTCCCATCCCATTATTCCACATAAGTATGTATGTAAGGCGCTTCCCCCGAACTCCTCTCCCCTCCTATCCCATTATTCCACACAAGTATGTATGTAAGGCGCTTCCCCCGACCTCCCCTCCCCTCTCTTCCCAGCACTCACCATGTGTATAATATATCGACCCCCCCCCTCCCGCTGCCATCTCCCTTCCTGTGCTAAGCAGCTCAGGTGGCACTTTAATGGCAACTTTAGTGTCCTCCTGACAAACAGCATCACGTGGGGTGGCCAGTGTGGTCACGAGAGGCGCTGCGATCGCTGCCCTGCACTAAGGGCACTACGGCCGCCAGAGGCGCTGCGGTTGTTTTTCTGAATGGCGGTTTACGCCCCGACAAGCGATTGAACTTGGACGTCATCAGTGACGTCTGTCGCACTAGACATAGGAACACATATGTATATGTCATCGAGAGACAACCTGCGCCATGTTAACAACCGAACGTTGTCGGTTGGTTATTCTAACGTTTAACTGGCAAACATGTCAAACGTGAGATCAAAATCACCATTGTACACATGACACATTGTAATTTACTTCAGAGTGACCTCCGCTATTTGATCAGTTTGAGTTCTTCAAGAATGATTTTTGAAGCCTTTAGAAAGGAACGCATTTGACTCTAAAGAATAGCTACTAATGTAATAAACATCATTTCATCAATGTTGTCAATGCGTGTTTGTTTATATAAAATATTTATATAATGTTTGTATTGCAATGCTAATAAAGATAAACTTGTACAGTTTAAATGCTTTTGCCTTACAATAACCATCAAGTGAAATATATGTCAAAAGCATGTTTACAAATTATATAATATGAAGGTTCGTCTCACAACACATATCAAAGATTGTCAGACCCAAAGATTGTCAGAACACAAATGAACAAGGAATGTTAGCCTTAAGAATGCTGAAAATACGATAAAGGCGGGGTGCTATGAGGATCCAACCCCTCCATTATCAGCGCACAGGGGGGCGTATTAAGTATGAAGCCACCCCCCCCCCCACCCCCGCTCTCCCCCGTCTCACACTCTCGCATTTTATTGTGGACACCACTTCATGGGGTGGGTTCCGGAAATTTCGAGGAAGAGAAGACCCTATAGCTACCCACCAGCCTTCGCAAGGCCTCACTCCAACCAAAATTGAACCCCAAGATCCCTTGCTTTTTATAAAACCTGAATCCCACTGGACCTATATAACGTTATAGCCTACCTGAGAGCAGCCACGTGACTTGTAACAAGGCGGCAGCAACGCTTGTCAGGGATGATGTCATCGTGATGGTATCCGTCACGTGACCACAGAGGGACACGGGTTATTCCAGCGCCACCTTTGCCGTGGCCAGTGTACACGTGGCGCCCCCTCGTTGGAGACAAATATCCACGGGGCCAGAACTATAGCGTGGTCACTTAAATACGGGCAACTCACCAAGCCCAGCGCATGCGCGTAGCGACCTGGTCCTTTCATCCGGATCAACAGAACTGATCGACGTCTGATCTCTAGCACCTGGCTTTTCATAGGCTACAGTCGAGTGTAATCTGCAAGTAAATAGACACGATATGTTTGATATCTATGTGAAATAACATATATAGCCTTCGATTGTCCCTACTACTAATAATAGAGTATATTGTCCACAAGATCTGTATCTCCTGTAAATAAACGAGCATGTACAATATAGATAACTATATACTAACAGAAAGTGTAATATCACACAAACTAAGGAACGGAAAAATACCCGCATCGACGCCCCCCCCCCCCCCACTGTGTGTCGATCTAAGCTAACATCATAACTTGAAGGAGGTACGGCGGTTCATGAGGGACACGAGGTGGGGGTGACACGAAAGGGCGGACCATGCCTACAGTGCCTCCTACACCTGTCGTCATAGAGACGGATCATGCCTACAGTGCCTCCTACACCTGTCGTCATAGAGACGGATCATGCCTACAGTGCCTCCTACACCTGTCGTCATAGAGACGGGCCATGCCTACAGTGCCTCCTACACCTGTCGTCATAGAGACGGGCCATGCCTACAGTGCCTCCTACACCTGTCGTCATAGAGACGGGCCATGCCTACAGTGCCTCCTACACCTGTCGTCATAGAGACGGACCATGCCTACAGTGCCTCCTACACCTGCCGCCATAGAGACGAGCCGTGCCTACAGTGCCTCCTACACCTGTCGTCATAGAGACGGATCATGCCTACAGTGCCTCCTACACCTGCCGCCATAGAGACGAGCCGTGCCTACAGTGCCTCCTACACCTGCCGCCATAGAGACGAGCCGTGCCTACAGTGCCTCCTACACCTGTCGTCATAGAGACGGACCATGCCTACAGTGCCTCCTACACCTGCCGCCATAGAGACGAGCCGTGCCTACAGTGCCTCCTACACCTGTCGTCATAGAGACGGACCATGCCTACAGTGCCTCCTACACCTGCCGCCATAGAGACGAGCCGTGCCTACAGTGCCTCCTACAACTGTCGTCATAGAGACAGACAATGCCTACAGTGCCTCCTACACCTGTCGTCATGGAGACGGAACATGCCTACAGTGCCTCCTGTATCTGTCGTCATGTCGGACCATGCCTACAGTACCTCCTGTATCTGTCGTCATGTCGGACCATGCCTGCAGTACCTCCACCGGTCATCATTGAGACGAGCCATTCCATTTCATTAATGCTGACATTCTGGCCAGCCGTATATTTATCAATTGCTGTTCTTGGATAAAGTGGTTGCACCGTATGGCTGCCAATAGAGCGATCCAGGCTGCCAATATACCGATCCAGGCTGCCAATAGACCGATCCAGGCTGCCAATAGACCGATCCAGCCTGCCAATAGACCGATCCAGCCTGCCAATAGATCGATCCAGCCTGCCAATAGACCGATCCAGCGTGCCAATAGACCGATCCAGGCTGCCAATAGACCGATCCAGGCTGCCAATAGACCGATCCAGGCTGTCAATTATTCCCTGACGTCAATGTTGCTTTTATCCAATCATGTTGTGCACAAAAGGTCTTCCACGTGCGTTAGGTCGGACAAACAATTCGGACAAACAAAGTAGCATGTCACTTTCTTGTCAGTTTTAGAGATGAGTACTTCTCACGTGTACCCACCATCAGCTATGATTGTCAATTTCATACTCACGATTAAGGAAAAAGGACTCGAGTGCGGGCGGGGCTTAGGGTCGGAGTGTGGATCGGTTTATTGGCGCATCAGCGTCGATGGCAAAGTGCCATATTATATATATATATATATATATATGGACAGATAGAGCAAGAGAGCGAAAGTTGGTGAGGGAGGGAGAGAGAGAGAAGAATGAGAAACAGGAACAGACACAGAATCAGCGACTTGCTTCCGTAAGGAAATCGACATCTGGAGAGCGATGGGGCTACTGGGAAGTAAAGGACCATGAAGGATTAGGAGTGGTACAGGGGTCTGGGAGAGCGGTGGGGAGAGGGGGGGGGGTGAAGGACGCAGGGGGGTGGGGGTCAGTGGCTGAGGACCGCTGTTCACTGATTCGTTTTACCAATTTGACGGCCCATCTGGCGTATTGGCGCAGCTCAGCGCTGCAGACACGAGTCCACTCTTGATGCTCCACCGCCCCCCTTCCTCCCCCCCCCTCGCCTCCTCTCACCCCAATTTGAATGTAGCCCTAGGGTTATAGCAGGGGTCCTCTCCAGGTTCCCGTCTTAATGCGCAATGATTAGGTTCCAGGTTCGGTTTTGATTCACTTTTAAACGGCGAGAGATCTGGAGAGAGGTATAAACTACCGTAGAATGACCTCAAGTGGGGTCACACGGTGTGACGGGGGGAGGAAAAGAGGGTGGGGGTGTCGGGGTGGATAGGTTAGGGTGAGGGGTGGATAGGTTAGGTTGGGGGTGGATAGGTTAGGGTGGGGGTAGATAGGTTAGGTGGGGGTGGATAGGTTAGGTGGGGGTGGATAGGTTAGGGTGGGTGTAGATAGGTTAGGGTGGGGGTAGATAGGTTAGGGTGGGGGTAGATAGGTTAGGGTGGGGTGGATAGGTTAGGGTAGGGGTGGATAGGTTAGGGTGAGGGTAGATAGGTTAGGGTGGGGGTGGATAGGTTAGGGTGGGTGATGGATAGGTTAGGGTGGGGGTGGATAGGTTAGGGTGGGGGTGGATAGGTTAGGGTGGGTGATGGATAAGTTAGGGTGGGGGTAGATAGGTTAGGTGGGGGTGGATAGGTTAGGGTGGGGGTGGATAGGTTAGGGTGGGTGTAGATAGGTTAGGGTGGGGGTGGATAGGTTAGGTTGGGGGTGGATAGGTTAAGGTGGGGGTAGATAGGTTAGGGTGGGGGTGGATAGGTTAGGGTGGGGGTAGATAGGTTAGGGTGGGGTGGATAGGTTAGGGTAGGGGTGGATAGGTTAGGGTGGGGGTGGGTAGGTTAGGGTGGGGGTGGATAGGTTAGGGTGGGGGTGGATAGGTTAGGGTGGGGGTGGATAGGTTAGGGTGGGTGATGGATAGGTTAGGGCGGGGGTAGATAGGTTAGGGTGGGGGTGGATAGGTTAAGGTGGGGGTGTATAGGTCAGGGTGGGGGTGGAGAGGTTAGGGTGGGGGTGGATAGGTTAGGGTGGGTGATGGATAGGTTAGGGCGGGGGTAGATAGGTTAGGGTGGGGGTGGATAGGTTAAGGTGGGGGTGTATAGGTCAGGGTGGGGGTGGAGAGGTTAGGGTGGGGGTAGATAGGTTAAGGTGGGGGTGGATAGGTTAAGGTGGGGGTGTATAGGTCAGGGTGGGGGTGGAGAGGTTAGGGTGGGGGTAGATAGGTTAAGGTGGGGGTGGATAGGTTAGGGTGGGGGTAGATAGGTTAAGGTGGGGGTGGATAGGTTAGGGTGGGGGTGGATAGGTTAGGGTGGGGGTGGATAGGTTAGGGTGGGGGTGGATAGGTTAGGGCGGGGGTAGATAGGTTAGGGTGGGGGTGGATAGGTTAAGGTGGGGGTGGATAGGTTAGGGTGGGTGTAGATAGGTTAGGGTGGGGGTGGATAGGTTAGGGTGGGGGTGGATAGGTTAGGGTGGGGGTAGATAGGTTAGGGTGGGGTGGATAGGTTAGGGTAGGGGTGGATAGGTTAGGGTGAGGGTAGATAGGTTAAGGTGGGGGTGGATAGGTCAGGGTGGGGGTGGAGAGGTTAGGGTGGGGGTAGATAGGTTAAGGTGGGGGTGTATAGGTCAGGGTGGGGGTGGAGAGGTTAGGGTGGGGGTAGATAGGTTAAGGTGGGGGTGGATAGGTCAGGGTGGGGGTGGAGAGGTTAGGGTGGGGGTAGATAGGTTAAGGTGGGGGTGGATAGGTTAGGGTGGGGGTAGATAGGTTAAGGTGGGGGTGGATAGGTTAGGGTGGAGGTGGATAGGTTAGGGTGGGGGTGGATAGGTTAGGGTGGGGGTAGATAGGTTAGGGTGGGGGTGGATAGGTTAGGGCGGGGGTGGGTAGGTTAGGGTGGGGGTGGATAGGTTAGGGCGGGGGTGGGTAGGTTAGGGTGGGGGTGGATAGGTTAGGGTGGGGGTGGATAGGTTAGGGCGGGGGTGGATAGGTTAGGGCGGGAGTGGATAGGTTAGGGCGGGGGTGGGTAGGTTAGGGTGGGGGTGGATAGGTTAGGGTGGGGGTGGATAGGTTAGGGTGGGGGTGGATAGGTTAGGGTGGGGGTGGATAGGTTAGGGCGGGGGTGGGTAGGTTAGGGTACGTTTTCAAAGTAGAAATGGCTGAACCAAATCACTGACGATCAATACATTCTCAACCAGTCACCTTAAACAAGGCAGAGGAACACACTTGTGGGAGGGAGGGGGGGGGGGTGTCGTTCCCAAAAAAGGATATTGATCATATTTCTAGACGTTAGGTTCACTCGTTCTCATGCCCATTAAAGAGCTCTCTCATTAACCTTTTTCTTCCTGACGGAAGGCATCTTCATCCGTCAACCAAGAACAGTTTAGCTTCCATAGACCGCGGCACTTCACGGGGGGTTGAGCCCGCATTGTGACGTCATACCCGCATGACGTCACACTATTTTTCTCCACTAACTTGCACCTTGGCGAGGAGGACCCCCCCCCCCACTCTTCTCACCAGCCACTCCACCCACCCCAAACAGTTCTCCCCGTTACTCGTTTGCCTGAAGCAATATCGACTTCTCATTTGGGAGAAGGTCAGGTTGATTTCCGTCTATCCAATTTGCTTGATTTGCCGACTCTGTTTATCAGTTGCTGTCAGCACTCAGTCGCGATCGAGGTTGGGTAAGGAGGGGTGAGGGTGAGGGTGGGGGGGGGGGGGGCGGAGGTGAGTGTGTGTGAGGGGTGGGTGGCGACCACGTGGTTTGGATGCCGTGGCGCCCCCTTGCGGCGAGACTCACGGCGTAATTGGTGGCAGAACCCCCTGTCGGTTAATTGATGACAGACACGTGTGCGTAAATTCTACCTTGGTCAAATAAGTGTCCATTTACAAACCCGGAGAGATCTGCTGCTTGTTGAAGACGACAGAGATTTGAAGTGGGAGGGGGTCGGTGGGGAGGGGGACGGGGCGGTTGCAGGGAGATGCTCTTATTGAATGAGATCTATTACCGGGGCAACCACCATTTTTGAAAGGCTGTTCTTTCAGTGAACAAGCACTAGAGCCAGGAACACGTGCTTATTTCTAAACGCGCTGAGTAGAAGTGTTATTCCCATGATCCTTGGACTTAGCGCAATGGCTTCCGGTGTCTCTAGGGCGGACCCACTCACTGACTGGAGTGGGCTGGGTGAAGCACGGGCTGTTAAACCCGCAGGTTGACCCGGTGTAATACAGAGTGCACATCTACTGGCTATCGCACCTTAATCTAAACAGAGGAAATAAATACTGCACGCTGCCTTCCTGGCTAAGTGCTACCAATTGGTGCGGCTCGCGTAGTGTGACGTAGTCAATCCGTGCTGCAAAGCCGATCTCATGCAAGCCATCAAATCACGATGTCAAACATCAAAAAGTGAAAATAAAACAGCATTGGTGCGCGTTGGTTCCCGACTGGGGGACTGAGTCAACAGAGGGGTGCGCAGCCAGCGCAATGATCACCGAAGCAAAGCCAAACTCACTGGAAACAATAAAGCTCTTGAAAACACCAATAACCCACAGTTACGTCTCAACACACAGGGCAGAATGTCGGCGCAAGTACAAAGATAACACAGAGCGATAATCGACATAAATGAGGCAATATTTGGATTATCTGATAATGTATTGATGACGTATTGATGACGTCAGGCATTGCACATCCGGGCCTACAACCAGTAATCGTCACTATGCCTCCCACCCCTTCCCACCATAATAAAAATAAATAAGAGCGGGCTTCACAGTTCAGCAATAAGAGGAGAAAATCGTAAGAAGAACTGTTTGTGAGACCATAGTTTTGAAAGCCCATGGGTTTGGTAATGGCGTTTCGGGAATGGAGGTGTTTAATTTTTGAGTAGTACGAGAATCTATAATCGTCCAGCATGAATACCGAGGTATAAAAGAATCGCCATAGCATTAGTAGGCCAATTGTGTTAGATGAACATTAATAATTCCTTTGTTCTTATCAATTTTACATACTATGTTGGTCAAACAATGATGGATGATGCCAATGTTTATTACGGTGCCGAAATGTTACGGTGTAGAAACGACATTGCACGGTGGCGGCATCTGGTGATCAATCACCCAAGCATAGCAAGTCAAACACATGTCACGTGGGTCACGTTAAAGAATCAGCCAGTAGAGGGCAGCATTGTACGATGCGGTGTACGGGATTCAACATTGAAATTATAAGAGGCGAAATCTCGGAGCATTGACCAACCGTTAGATGGTTGTTGGGTTCTGTTGTTGGCGGTGTGGCAACCGCAAGTGGAATTGCGAGCTTCGTGGTGGGTCGATTACCGGCCAGTGAAGGCGGCGGGGCGTGGGGGGGGGGGGGAGGGGGGAGGTAGGTCTTTACGGCGTGGCTTTCCCCTCGACCCTTCTAAACAATGACTCGAGATGACGTGCAGAGCTCGATGGGTTAATGTTGGAAGGGGTGGGGGGTTGGGCGGTGGGGTTGGGTGCAGAAGGGGGGGTGGGTAGTGCGGGATGGGGACGGAGGGCGTGGAGCTGGGGTAGAAAGGCAATGGAATGGAAGAGACGACGGGGGTGGATATTGGTAGGAAATGAAACAAGAATGAAAGACGCTCATGGGGGTGGGGCGGCCAAAGGCCACGGCAGTTAGAACACCTCATACTCATGATGAAATTCTATTGTCTGATCCAATTACGCCGCCTGACCCAGGCGCACCAGGGAGCAGGGAGGGGGAGAGGAGGGAGGAGGTGATTGGGTGGTCTCACGATTCTGAACCACTGGACTGCGCGGAGCGGGCTGCGACGTGGAGGGCCTACGTAAAAGTCCATTTTGGACTCCGACGGGAGAAAGAAAGTCTCTGTTTGTATGGAGTATTTCTGCGACCGTACGGCTCATAGTTATATATTAGAAGGTTTTATTTGACAGGGCAAAGCTGCGTTGCGACTCGATGGGTGGGATCAGTCGGATGGATATTGAGCAAGGTGGTGGCGGGTTAGGGAGTCTGAAACACTCACCCAGACTTCCCATGAGTGTGGATCTGACAGGGGGCTGGTGTCGAAGACGAACCGCAGGCCCGTTAAGAAAACGCCCATGCGTCAATATGGGATAACAAAAAAACTCCCATCCAATTGAAACTAACGTTACAAAAAAACACGCATGCCGAAAAACACTTTAAGGAGATAATAAATGTCAGTGTAGCTCTGTGATTGACGTGAAGCCCTGGAATCATATTCTTATACCCCTGTACCGACACGTCACTTAAACAGAAAAAAAGATTAAAGAAGTGCCATATAAGCGAGAGGCTGTTCGAATGTGCCAGAGTGTGCTGCAGCATTATGGAAAAATAAACACATGACATATGGTAGTACAAGTATACAACGTAGACCATGGCTAAAGACATATGCCAAATAACAACAAATAACAATTCCACAATACACACATGCAACATGCCCTATAGTAAGCCTAGCTCACACTGTGCCGGTGTTGGCTACGGTTTACCCCGGTCCTCCCCGGTCCTTCCCGGTCTATATACCGGGACAAACCGGGGCCATCGCGCAACATTTTGGCGCGAAAACAGTAGGCCACGGTGTCACTACGGTTCTGGTACGGTAGGCCACGGTATATCAAGTTGTCACAACGGTGGATGCCGGTACGACTACGGTTTTACTAAGGATTGACTACGGATCATCACGGTAGGCCAAGGTTCATCCAGGTACCACTAAGGTATCACCACGGTTTTTCAAGGTGTGACTGCGGTTTGTCCCGGTTTAGCAAGGTTATGCTACGGTCCACCAAGGTGGTACTACGGTCGTGCCCGGTCGTGCCACGGTTTCACTACGGTCTCACTACGGTGACGCTACGGTAACCGTGTCAGGGCGTTGCCTCATGGTTGTCAGCAGGCACTGGAACCTGTGTGCTAGGATGCCGAAAGCGTTCTTAAATATCCTTAGAGCCCTGGACAGCCAATAATTGAAGATTCTCTCATCATCAGTGAGTTGCCTTTTGGAGGACGGTTTTCTAAGCCAGGTCCTCAGGTGGAAGGCGTCATCAGCAGCTATGAAGTAGGGTATGTCCTTGTCATCACCAGGCAGTGCCTTGGGAGGGGGGAGTCCTATGGTTCCTTCCTCAATGACCTCTTTCATGTCAGAGTTGTTAATACCTGGGCATCTCCGGAAGATCCATTGGCACCAACGCCCACCCAGGTGAATTTGTAGTCTGATGATCGCATGGAAGCCCTTGTAGCTGTAGTAGATTGATCCCCCTTTGTTTGGACAATTAATGGCTATGTGTTTGCCATCCAGAGCACCTATACATTTACGGAAGTGCCATCTCTGCCCGAATTTCTCAGCTATAGATGTCCATTCTTGTAGGGGTGGTTGGACATTCTATTCCATTCTGAACTTCTTCAGCATATTCAGCTATAAAGGCTTCGCACACTTCACGAATTAACAGCGAAATGGTGTTGTCAGGTACCCGGAAGCCATACATGCGTGAGTGGTAATGATCACCTGTGGCTAGCTACCTCAGATTTATGGCCAACTTCAACCCAGGTTCCAGAGCCTTGCGAGACCATGTGTCTTGCTTGCGTGATTCTGTTCTCCAGTCGCAAGAGTAGTTGTTTAAACATTTCTGGATTCACACGTAGGAAGTTCTTAAAGGCTAGCTCTTCCGTCTCCAACACGCAATTCGTACATCAGACTTGTGTACTGCCCTAGTGTCACTCGCCTCTCGGCCCAAGGTCTCACCCACACAGTTCTCTGTTTTCGGGCCCTCTTTCTTTTCATTCTTCTGTTTTGCTGAATAACTTGGAGCATCGCCATGTTGTTTGTAGCCTGCTGTCTGTTCAACTGCAGTTGCCAGTTCATCAGTTAAAGTCTGTTCCAGTAGTTGTTGACGACAAGATCTAGGATGCGTCTCCTTCCAGGGATAAAGCACCAAGTGATTTGAAGCCAATGTTATCCCACTTTATACTACCCTAGTGCTGCCGCGATTCCTCGTGGCCCCAGAAGGCCACGGTCATCCCCGGTTGCCTACGGATGGCCCCGGTAGCTTGCACGGTGGTACGACGGTGAAACCCGGTTGTACTACGGTGGCACTAAGGTTTCACAAGTTTTGAAAATACCGGGGCTCGGTCCCGGTTCATGCCGGTAGTTTTGAACAGTTCAAAACCACCGGGGCGACCTACGGTTCACCACGGTACACCCCGGATCACCCCGGATTGACTACGGACTGGCTACGGTTCCACAGGGTTGTCCAAGGTTGTCCCCGGTTTTCAGAACCGGGGTAAACCGGGACCATGAACCGGCACAGTGTGAGCCACCCTGTAGAGCCATAAGCAGAATAATAATTTGAATAATTTATTCCGCCAATTCATTAATACACATCGGAGAATAACTGGAGAATAAACAAGACTCCATATTCATACGTAATACCCAGTCGGGTCGCTTTCATGAGAGCCACCGCAATAGACACATGTACCATACCGCATAGCGCTGCAATGGACACATGTACCATACCTCATAGCGCCGCAATAGAGGCATGTACCATACCACATAGCGCTGCAATAGAGACATGTACCATACCACATAGCGCTGCAATAGAGACATGTACCATACCACATAGCGCTGCAATAGAGACATGTACTATACCTCATAGCGCTGCAATAGAGACATGTACCATACCGCATAGCGCTGCAATAGACACATGTACCATACCTCATAGCGCCGCAATAGACACATGTACCATACCACATAGCGCTGCAATAGACACATGTACCATACCACAGAGCGCTGCAATAGACACATGTACCATACCTCAGCGCTGCAATAGAGACATGTACCATACCTCATAGCGCTGCAATAGATACATGCACCATCTCACATAGCGCTGCAATAGACACATGTACCAAAGCTCATAGCGCTGCTATAGACACATGTACCATACCTCATAGCGCCGCAATAGACACATGTACCATACCACATAGCGCTGCAATAGACACATGTACCATACCACAGAGCGCTGCAATAGACACATGTACCATACCTCAGCGCTGCAATAGACACATGCACCATACCTTATAGCGCTGCAATAGACACATGTACCATGCCTCATAGCGCTGCAATAGACACATGTACCATACCACAGAGCGCTGCAATAGACACATGTACCATACCTCAGTGCTGCAATAGAGACATGTACCATACCTCATAGCGCTGCAATAGATACATGCACCATACCACATAGCGCTGCAATAGACACATGTACCAAAGCTCATAGCGCTGCTATAGACACATGTACCATACCTCATAGCGCCGCAATAGACACATGTACCATACCACATAGCGCTGCAATAGACACATGTACCATACCACAGAGCGCTGCAATAGACACATGTACCAAACCTCATAGCGCTGCAATAGACACATGTACTATACCTCATAGCGCTGCAATAGACACATGTACCATACCACATAGCCATGCAATAAACACATCTACCATACCACATAGCGCTGCAATAGACACATGTACCATACCACATAGCCATGCAATAAACACATTTACCATACCACATAGCGCTGCAATAGACACATGTACCATACCTCATAGCGCCGCAATAGACACATGTACCATACCACATAGCGCTGCAATAGACACATGTACCATACCACAGAGCGCTGCAATAGACACATGTACCATACCTCAGCGCTGCAATAGAGACATGTACCATACCTCATAGCGCTGCAATAGATACATGCACCATACCACATAGCGCTGCAATAGACACATGTGCCAAAGCTCATAGCGCTGCTATAGACATATGTACCATACCACATAGCGCTGCAATAGACACATGTACTATACCTCAGCGCTGCAATAGACACATGTACCATACCACATAGCCGTGCAATAAACACATTTACCATACCACATAGCGCTGCAATAGACACATGTACCATACCACATAGCGCTGCAATAGACACATATACCATACCTCAGCGCTGCAATAGAGACATGTACCATACCTCATAGCGCTGCAATAGACACATGCACCATACCTCAGCGCTGCAATAGAGACATGTACCATACCTCATAGCGCTGCAATAGACACATGCACCATACCACATAGCGCTGGAATAGACACATGTACCATACCACATAGCGCTGCAATAGACACATGTACCATACCACATAGCCATGCAATAAACACATTTACCATACCACATAGCGCTGCCATAGACACATGTACCATACCACATAGCGCTGCACTAGACACATGTACCATACCACATAGCGCTGCAATAGACACATGTAACATACCGCATAGCGCTGCAATAGACACATGTACCATACCACATAGCGCTGCAGTAGACACATGTACCATACCACATAGCCATGCAATAAACACATCTACCATACCACATAGCGCTGCAATAGACACATGTACCATACCACATAGCCATGCAATAAACACATTTACCATACCACATAGCGCTGCAATAGACACATGTACCATACCACATAGCGCTGCAATAGACACATATATCATACCTCAGCGCTGCAATAGAGACATGTACCATACCTCATAGCGCTGCAATAGACACATGCACCATACCACATAGCGCTGGAATAGACACATGTACCATACCACATAGCGCTGCAATAGACACATGTACCATACCACATAGCCATGCAATAAGCACATTTACCATACCACATAGCGCTGCCATAGACACATGTACCATACCACATAGCGCTGCACTAGACACATGTACCATACCACATAGCGCTGCAATAGACACATGTAACATACCGCATAGCGCTGCAATAGACACATGTACCATACCACATAGCGCTGCAGTAGACACATGTACCATACCACATAGCCATGCAATAAACCCATGTCACATACCGCATAGCGCTGCAATGGACACATGTACCATACCACATAGCGCTGCAATAGACACATGTACCATACCACATAGCCATGCAATAAACCCATGTCACATACCGCATAGCGCTGCAATGGACACATGTACCATACCACATAGCGCTGCAATAGACACATGTACCATACCACATAGCCATGCAATAAACCCATGTCACATACCGCATAGCGCTGCAATGGACACATGTACCATACCACATAGCGCTGCAATAGACACATGTACCATACCACATAGCGCTGCAATAGACACATGTACCATACCACATAGCGCTGCACTAGACACATGTACCATACCACATAGCGCTGCAATAGACACATGTACCATACTACATAGCCATGCAATAAACACATTTACCAAACCACATAGCGCTGCAATAGACACATGTACCATACCACATAGCCATGCAATAAACACATTTACCATACCACATAGCGCTGCAATAGACACATGTACCATACCACATAGTCATGCAATAAACACATTTACCATACCACATAGCCATGCAATAGACACATGTACCATACCACATATCGCAGTAATGTAAACATTTAACATATTGCATAAGCAGCACTAACACATTTACCATACTGCATAATCCAGCCATAGACACATTTACCATACTGCATAACCCAGCAATAAACACCTTTACCATACTGCATAACTCAGCAATAAACACATTTGCCTTACCGCATAACCCAGCAATAAACACATTTACCATACCCCATAACCCAGCAATAAACACATTTACCATATTGCATAACCCAGCAATAAACACATTTACCAAACTGCGTAACTCAGCCATACACACATTTACCACACTGCATAACTCAGCCATAAACACATTTACCATACCGCATAACCCAGCTATAAACACATATGCCATACCGCATAACCCAGCTATAAACACATATGCCATACCGCATAACCCAGCTATAAACACATATGCCATACCCATTGAAGAGCTGCACAGCATCGAGAACAGCACACAAGGTAAGTAAGCCATGAACATACCTATAATAACATTGATCGTATTCCAGGGGTGTGATATTGATCGATCCTAAGGTCACACATTGCATCATCATGCATGTATCCACATTACTGGCTGTCGATAGTGACTGTCGAATAGGAAATAGACCACACCTGCTCACCCGTGTTAAATAAACTCCAGTCACGGGCTATATCCAGAAACTCAGTGACCTTTCTATCAAATAATCCAGATTCTCAACTGATCCATATGGTGGTACCAGATTTCCTTAATTTTAGTTGGTTTCGTGTCCGGGTGGTATTTATGTGTTGGTTCTCTTTATCCGGTGGGCCAGCTGGTCTGACCTGTCTGTGGCCCCAGTCCGCACGCCCATCGGCAGGGTGTATAGCCAGCCAGGCCCGTGCCTCACGGGCCGTGGGTGGTCAGCGTATCAGGCGCTGAGAGGCCTCACGGCTGGGGGCCCGAGGAACCCCAGGCATGGCGTGTGCGGGGCGCGGGCGGGGCGCGGGCGCCAGCCGCTCACTAACCGGGGGCTGGGACGGGGGTTGGGCCGTGGATAAGAGCAGGGGTGGAAGAGGCGGGGGCGGGGCGGGGGGGGGGATCTCCTGCGCGTTCCTGGGACAGGACCCACGCGGTGATGCTGGATGCTGGGTGCGTGGGTTTAGGCATGGGTGGCACAGAGACCACGGAGACACCCCCAGACTAAAGACAATTGGAGGTGAGCCTCGAATTACAGTCCACTTGGATTGCTGGCATACGTTGGCATAGCTTCCTCTTCTGGTGTCTCTGGCTGTTATTGCTGACTGGTGTCCCTGGCTGGTGTCTCTGGCTGGTGTCCCTGGCTGGTGTCCCTGGCTGGTGTCCCTGGCTGATGTTCCTGGCTGGTTTCCCTGGCTGGTGTCCCTGGCTCTTGTCCCTTGCTTGTGTCCCTGGCTGGTGTCACTGGTTGGTGTCATTGGTTGGTGTCACTGATTGGTGTCTCTGGCTGGTGTCCATGGCTGGTGGCCCTGGCTGGTGTCACTGGCTGGTGTCCCTGGCTGGTGTCCCTGGTTGGTGTCACTGGCTGGTGTCCCTGGCCCTGGCTGGTGTCACTGGCTGGTGTTCCTGTCCCTGGCTGATGTCCCTGGCTGGTGTCCCTGGCTGGTGTCACTGGCTGGTATCCCTGTCCTTGGCTGGTGTCTCTGGCTGGTGTCCCTGTCCCTGGCTGGTGTCCCTGTTCTTGGCTGGTGTCTCTGGCTGGTGTCCTTGTCCCTGGCTGGCGTCCCAGGCTGGTGTCCCTGGCTGGTGTTCCTGTCCCTGGCTGGTGTCCCTGGCTGGTGTCCCTGTCCCTGGCTGGTGTCCCTGGCTCTTGTCCCTGGCTGGTGTCCCTGGCTGGTGTCACTGGTTGGTGTCCTTGCTTGGTGTCACTGGTTGGTGTCTCTGGCTAGTGTCCATGGCTGGTGGCCCTGGCTGGTGTCACGGGCTGGTGTCTTTGTCCCTGGCTGGTGTCACTGGCTGGTGTCCCTGGCTGGTATCCCTGGTTGGTGTCACTGGCTGGTGTCCCTGTCCCTGGCTGGTGTCCCTGACTGGTGTCCCTGTCCCTGGCTGGTGTCCCTGTCCCTGGCTGATGTCCCTGGTTGGTGTCACTGGCTGGTGTCCCTGGCTGGTGTTCCTGTCCCTGGCTGGTGTCACTGGCTGGTGTCCCTGTCCCTGGCTGGTGTCCTTGGCTGGTGTCTCTGGCTAGTGTCCCTGTCCCTGGCCGGTGTCCCTGTCCTTGGCTGGTGTCTCTGGCTGGTGTCCCTGTCCCTGGCTGGTGTCCCTGTCCTTGGCTGGTGTCTCTGGCTGGTGTCCCTGTCACTGGCTGGTGTCCCTGGCTGGGGTCCCTGGCTGGTGTTCCTGTCCCTGGCTGGTGTCACTGGCTGGTGTCCCTGTCCCTGGCTGTTGTCACTGGTTGGTGTCACTGGTTGGTGTCACTTGTTGGTGTCTCTGTCTGGTGTCCTTGGCTGGTGTCCCTGGCTGGCGTCATTGGATGGTGTCCCTGGCCCTGGCTGGTGTCACTGGCTGGTGTCCCTGTCCCTGGCTGGTGTCCCTGGCTGGTGTTCCTGTCCCTGGCTGGTGTCACTGACTGGTGTCCCTGTCCCTGGCTGGTGTCCCTGTCCCTGGCTGATGTCCCTGGTTGGTGTCACTGGCTGGTGTCCCTGGCTGGTGTTCCTGTCCCTGGCTGGTGTCACTGGCTGGTGTCCCTGTCCCTGGCTGGTGTCCTTGGCTGGTGTCTCTGGCTAGTGTCCCTGTCCCTGGCCGGTGTCCCTGTCCTTGGCTGGTGTCTCTGGCTGGTGTCCCTGTCCCTGGCTGGTGTCCCTGTCCTTGGCTGGTGTCCCTGGCTGGGGTCCCTGGCTGGTGTTCCTGTCCCTGGCTGGTGTCACTGGCTGGTGTCCCTGTCCCTGGCTGTTGTCACTGGTTGGTGTCACTGGTTGGTGTCACTTGTTGGTGTCTCTGTCTGGTGTCCTTGGCTGGTGTCCCTGGCTGGCGTCATTGGATGGTGTCCCTGGCCCTGGCTGGTGTCACTGGCTGGTGTCCCTGTCCCTGGCTGGTGTCCCTGGCTGGTGTTCCTGTCCCTGGCTGGTGTCACTGGCTGGTGTCCCAGTCCTTGGCTGGTGTCCCCGTCCCTGGCTGGTGTCCCTGGCTGGTGTCCCTGGCTGGTGTCTCTGGCTGGTGTCTCTGGCTGGTGTCCCTGTCCCTAGCTGGTGTCCCTGGCTGGTGTCCCGGGCTGGTGTCACTGGCTGGTGTCCCTGTCCCTGGCTGGTGACCCTGGCTTGTGTCCCTGGGTAGTGTCCTTGGGTAGTGTGCCTAGCTGGTATCCCTGGCTGGTGTCCCTGGCTGGTGTCTCAGGCTGGTGACCCTGGCTGGTGTCCCTGGCTGGTGTCTCTGGCTGGTGTCTCATGTCCTTGTCCCTGGTTGGTGTCACTGGCTGGTGTCCCTGGCTGGTGTCTCTGGCTGGTGTCACTGGCTGGTGTTCCTGTCCCTGGCTGGTGTCACTGGCTGGTGTCCCTGTCCCTGGCTGGTGTCCTTGGCTGGTGTCTCTGGCTGGTGTCCCTGTCCCTGGCCGGTGTCCCTGTCCTTGGCTGGTGTCTCTGGCTGGTGTCCCTGTCCCCGGCTGGTGTCCCTGTCCTTGGCTGGTGTCTCTGGCTGGTGTCCCTGTCCCTGGCTGGTGTCCCTGGCTGGGGTCCCTGGCTGGTGTTCCTGTCCCTGGCTGATGTCACTGGCTGGTGTGCCTGTCCCTGGTTGTTGTCACTGGTTGGTGTCACTGGTTGGTGTCACTGGTTGGTGTCTCTGTCTGGTGTCCCTGGCTGGTGTCCCGGGCTGGTGTCATTGGATGGTGTCCCTGGCCCTGGCTGGTGTCACTGGCTGGTGTCCCGGTCCCTGGCTGGTGTCCCTGGCTGGTGTCCCGGGCTGGTGTCACTGGCTGGTGTCCCTGTCCCTGGCTGGTGACCCTGGCTTGTGTCCCTGGGTAGTGTCCTTGGGTAGTGTGCCTAGCTGGTATCCCTGGCTGGTGTCCCTGGCTGGTGTCTCAGGCTGGTGAGCCTGGCTGGTGTCCCTGGCTGGTGTCTCTGGCTGGTGTCTCATGTCCTTGTCCCTGGCTGGTGTCCCAGGCTAGTGTCCCTGGCTGGTGTCCCTGTCCCTGGCCTGTGTCCCTGGCTGGTGTCCCTGGCTGTTGTCCCTGGCTGGTGTCCTTGGCTGGTGTCACTGGCTGGTGTCCCTGTCCCTGGCTGGTGTTCCTGGCTGGTGTCCCTGCCCCTGGCTGGTGTCACTGGTTGGTGTCACTGGTTGGTGTTACTGGTTGGTGTCACTGGTTGGTGTCTTTGGCTGGTGTCCCTGGCTGGTGTCACTGGCTGGTGTCTCTGTCCCTGGCTGGTGTCACTGGCTGGTATCCCTGTACCTGGCTGGTGTACCTGGCTGGTGTCCGTGTCCCTGGCTGGTGTCCCTGGCTGGTGTCCCTGTCCCTGGCTGGTGTCCCTGTCCCTGGCTGGTGTCACTTGTTGGTGTCACTGGTTGGTGTCACTGGTTGGTGTCTTTGGCTGGTGTTTCTGGCTGGTGTCACTGGCTAGTGTCTCTGTCCCTGTCTGGTGTCACTGGCTGGTGTCCCTGTCACTGGCTGGTGTACCTGGCTGGTGTCCCTGTCCCTGGCTGGTGTCACTGGCTGGTGTCCCTGTCTATGGCTGGTGTCCCTGGTTGGTGTCCCTGGCTGGTGTCTCTGGCTGGTGTCCCTGTCCCTGGCTGGTGTCCCTGGCTGGTGTCCCTGGCTGGTATCACTGGCTGTTGTCCGTGTCCCTGGCTGGTGTCTCTGGCTGGTGTCCCTGGCTGGTGTCCGTGTCCCTGGCTGGTGTCTTAGGCTGGTGTCCCTGGCTAATGTCCTTGGTTGCTGTCCCTGGCTGGTGTCACTGGCTGGTGTCCCTGGCTGGTGTCCTCGGCTGGTGTCCCTGGCTAATGTCTTTGGCTGGTGTCCCTGGCTGGTGTCCCTGGGTGGTGGCACTGGCTGGTGTCTCTTGCTAGTGTCCTTGGCTGGTGTCACTGGCTGGTGTCCCTGGTTGTTGTCCCTGGCTGGTGTCCTTGGCTGGTGTCACTGGCTGGTGTCCCTGTCCCTGGCTGGTTTTCCTGGCTGGTGTCCCTGCCCCTGGCTGGTGTCACTGGTTGGTGTCACTGGTTGGTGTCACTGGTTGGTGTCACTGGTTGGTGTCTTTGGCTGGTGTCCCTGGCTGCTGTCACTGGCTGGTGTCTCTGTCCCTGGCTGGTGTCACTGGCTGGTATCCCTGTACCTGGCTGGTGTACCTGGCTGGTATCCCTGTCCCTGGCTGGTGTCCCTGGCTGGTGTCCCTGTCCCTGGCTGGTGTCACTGATTGGTGTCACTGGTTGGTGTCACTGGTTGGTGTCTTTGGCTGGTGTTTCTGGTTGGTGTCACTGGCTAGTGTCTCTGTCCCTGTCTGGTGTCACTGGCTGGTGTCCCTGTCACTGGCTGGTGTACCTGGCTGGTGTCTCTGTCCCTGGCTGGTGTCACTGGCTGGTGTCCCTGTCTATGGCTGGTGTCCCTGGTTGGTGTCCCTGGCTGGTGTCTCTGGCTGGTGTCCCTGTCCCTGGCTGGTGTCCCTGGCTGGCGTCCCTGGCTGGTATCACTGGCTGTTGTCCGTGTCCCTGGCTGGTGTCCGTGTCCTTGGCTGGTGTCTTCAACTGGTGTCCCTGGCTAATGTCTTTGGCTGGTGTCCCTGGCTGGTGTCCCTGGGTGGTGTCACTGGCTGGTGTCCCTGGCTAGTGTTCTTGGCTGGTGTCACTGGCTGGTGTCCCTGTCCATGGCTGGTGACTCTGGCTAATGTCCCTGTCCCTGGCTGATGTCCCTGTCCCTGTCTCTGGCTGGTGTCACTGGTTGGTGTCACTGGTTGGTGTCTCTGGTTGGTGTCTCTGGCTGGTGTCCCTGGCTGGTGTCCCGGGCTGCTGTCACTGGATGGTGTCCCTGGCCCTGGCTGGTGTCCCTGGCTGGTGTCCCTGGCTGGTGTCCCTGGCTGGTGTTTCTGTCCCGGGCTGGTGTCACTGGCTGGTGTTCCTGCCCCTGGCTTGTGTCGCTGGCTGGTGTCCCGGGCTGGTGTCACTGGCCTGTGTCCCTGGCTGGTGTCCCTGGCTGGTGTCACTGGCTGGTGTCCTTGTCCCTAGCTGGTGTCCTCGGCTGGTGTCCCTGCCCCAGGCTGGTGTTACTGGTTGGTGTCACTGGTTGGTGTCACTGGTTGGTGTCTTTGGCTGGTGTCCCTGGCTGGTGTCACTGGCTGGTGTCCCTGTCCCTGGCTGGTGTCCATGGTTGGTGTCCCTGGCTGGTGTCCTCGGCTGGTGTCCCTGGCTAATGTCTTTGGCTGGTGTCCCTGGCTGGTGTCCCTGGCTGGTGTCCCTGTCCTTGGCTGGTGTCTCTGGCTGGTGTCCCTGTCCCTGGCTGGTGTCCCTGGCTGGTGTCCCTGGCTGGTGTTCCTGTCCCTGGCTGGTGTCACTGGCTGGGGTCCCTGTCCCTGGCTGGTGTCCCTGGCTGGTGTGTCTGGCCGGTGTCCCTGGGTAGTGTCGTTGGGTAGTGTCCCTAGCTGATTTCCCCGGCTGGTGTCCCTGGTTGGTGTCTCAGGCTGGTGTCCCTGGCTGGTGTCCCTTGCTGGTGTCTCTGGCTGGTGTCTCGTGTCCTTGTCCCGGGCTGGTGTCCCTGGCTGGTGTCCCTGTCTGGTTTCCCTGGCTGGTGTCACTGGCTGTCCCTGGCTGATGTCTCTGCCTGGTGTCTCTGGCTGGTGTCCTTATCCCTGGCTGGTGTCCCTGGCTGGTGTCCCTGGCTGGTGTCTTTGGCTAGTGTCCTTGGCTGGTGTCCTTGGCTGATGTCCCAGGCTAGTGTCCTTAGCTGGTGTCACTGGCTGGTGTCCCTGTCCCTGGCTGGTGTCCCTGTCCCTGGCTGGTGTCACTGGTTGGTGTCACTGGTTGGTGTCACTGGTTGGTGTCACTGGCTGGTGTCTCTGTCCCTGGCTGGTGTCACTGGCTGGTGTCTCTGTCCCTGGCTGGTGTACCAGGCTGGTGTCCCTGTCCCTGGCTGCTATCCCTGGCTGGTGTCCCTGTCCCTGGCTGGTTTCACTGGTTGGTGTCGCTAGTTGGTGTCACTGGTTGGTGTCTTTGGCTGGTGTCCCTGGCTGGTGTCACTGGCTGGTGTCTCTGTCCCTGGCTGGTGTCATTGGCTGGTGTCCCTGTCACTGGCTGGTGTACCTGGCTGGTGTCCCTGTCCCCGGCTGGTGTCACTGGCTGGTGTCCCTGTCCCTGGCTGGTGTCCCTGGTTGGTGTCCCTGGCTGGTGTCTCTGGCTGGTGTCCGTGTCCCTGGCTGGTGTCCCTGGCTGGTGTCCCTGGCTGGTGTCCCTGGCTGGTGTCCCTGGCTGGTATCACTGGCTGGTGTCCGTGTCCCTGGCTGATGTCTCTGGCTAATGTCCTTGGCTGCTGTCCCTGGCTGGTGTCCCAGGCTAGTGTCCCTGGCTGGTGTCCCTGTCCCTGGTTGGTGTCCCTGGCTGGTGTCCCTGGCTGGTGTCCCTGGGTGGTGTCCTTGGCTGGTGTCACTGGCTGGTGTCCCTGTCCCTGGCTGGTGTCCCTGTCCCTGGCTGGTGTCACTGGCTGGTGTCCCTGTCCCTGGCTGGTGTCTCTGTCCCTGGCTGGTGTCACTTGTTGGTGTCACTGGTTGGTGTCACTGGTTGGTGTCTTTGGCTGGTGTCCCTGGCTGGTGTCACTGGCTGGTGTCTCTGTCCCAGGCTGGTGTCACTGGCTGGTGTCTCTGTCCCTGGCTGGTGTACCAGGCTGGTGTCCCTGTCCCTGGCTGGTATCCCTGGCTGGTGTCCCTGTCCCTGGCTGGTTTCACTGGTTGGTGTCGCTGGTTGGTGTCACTGGTTGGTGTCTTTGGCTGGTGTCCCTGTCCCTGGCTGGTGTCCCTGGCTGGTGTCCCTGGCTGGTGTCCCTGGCTAGTATCACTGGCTGGTGTCCGTGTCCCTGGCTGATGTCCCTGGCTAATGTCCTTGGCTGTTGTCCCTGGCTGGTATCCCAGGCTAGTGTCCCTGGCTGGTGTCCCTGTCCCTGGCTGGTGTCCCTGGCTGGTGTCCCTGGCTGGTGTCCCTGGCTGGTGTCCTTGGCTGGTGTCACTGGCTGGTGTCCCTGTCCCTGGCTGGTGTCCCTGTCCCTGGCTGGTGTCACTGGCTGGTGTCCCTGTCCCTGGCTGGTGTCACTGGCTGGTGTCCCTGTCCCTGGCTGGTGTCCCTGTCCCTGGCTGGTGTCACTGGTTGGTGTCACTGGTTGGTGTCACTGGTTGGTGTCTTTGGCTGGTGTCCCTGGCTGGTGTCACTGGCTGGTGTCTCTGTCCCAGGCTGGTGTCACTGGCTGGTGTCTCTGTCCCTGGCCGGTGTACCAGGCTGGTGTCCCTGTCCCTGGCTGGTATCCCTGGCTGGTGTCCCTGTCCCTGGCTGGTTTCACTGGTTGGTGTCGCTGGTTGGTGTCACTGGTTGGTGTCTTTGGCTGGTGTCCCTGTCCCTGGCTGTTGTCCCTGGCTGGTGTCCCTGGCTGGTGTCCCTGGCTAGTATCACTGGCTGGTGTCCGTGTCCCTGGCTGATGTCCCTGGCTAATGTCCTTGGTTGTTGTCCCTGGCTGGTGTCCGTGTCCCTGGCTGGTGTCCCTGGCTGGTGTCCCTGGCTGGTGTCCCTGGGTGGTGTCCTTGGCTGGTGTCACTGGCTGGTGTCCCTGTCCCTGGCTGGTGTCCCTGTCCCTGGCTGGTGTCACTGGCTGGTGTCCCTGTCCCTGGCTGGTGTCTCTGTCCCTGGCTGGTGTCACTTGTTGGTGTCACTGGTTGGTGTCACTGGTTGGTGTCTTTGGCTGGTGTCCCTGGCTGGTGTCACTGGCTGGTGTCTCTGTCCCAGGCTGGTGTCACTGGCTGGTGTCTCTGTCCCTGGCTGGTGTACCAGGCTGGTGTCCCTGTCCCTGGCTGGTATCCCTGGCTGGTGTCCCTGTCCCTGGCTGGTTTCACTGGTTGGTGTCGCTGGTTGGTGTCACTGGTTGGTGTCTTTGGCTGGTGTCCCTGTCCCTGGCTGGTGTCCCTGGCTGGTGTCCCTGGCTGGTGTCCCTGGCTAGTATCACTGGCTGGTGTCCGTGTCCCTGGCTGATGTCCCTGGCTAATGTCCTTGGCTGTTGTCCCTGGCTGGTGTCCCAGGCTAGTGTCCCTGGCTGGTGTCCCTGTCCCTGGCTGGTGTCCCTGGCTGGTGTCCCTGGCTGGTGTCCCTGGCTGGTGTCCTTGGCTGGTGTCACTGGCTGGTGTCCCTGTCCCTGGCTGGTGTCCCTGTCCCTGGCTGGTGTCACTGGCTGGTGTCCCTGTCCCTGGCTGGTGTCCCTGTCCCTGGCTGGTGTCATTGGTTGGTGTCACTGGTTGGTGTCACTGGTTGGTGTCTTTGGCTGGTGTCCCTGGCTGGTGTCACTGGCTGGTGTCTCTGTCCCAGGCTGGTGTCACTGGCTGGTGTCTCTGTCCCTGGCCGGTGTACCAGGCTGGTGTCCCTGTCCCTGGCTGGTATCCCTGGCTGGTGTCCCTGTCCCTGGCTGGTTTCACTGGTTGGTGTCGCTGGTTGGTGTCACTGGTTGGTGTCTTTGGCTGGTGTCCCTGTCCCTGGCTGTTGTCCCTGGCTGGTGTCCCTGGCTGGTGTCCCTGGCTAGTATCACTGGCTGGTGTCCGTGTCCCTGGCTGATGTCCCTGGCTAATGTCCTTGGTTGTTGTCCCTGGCTGGTGTCCCAGGCTAGTGTCCCTGGCTGGTGTCCCTGTCCCTGGCTGGTGTCCCTGGCTGGTGTCCCTGGCTGGTGTCCCTGGCTGGTGTCCTTGGCTGGTGTCACTGGCTGGTGTCCCTGTCCCTGGCTGGTGTCCCTGTCCCTGGCTGGTGTCACTGGCTGGTGTCCCTGTCCCTGGCTGGTGTCCCTGTCCCTGGCTGGTGTCACTGGTTGGTGTCACTGGTTGGTGTCACTGGTTGGTGTCTTTGGCTGGTGTCCCTGGCTGGTGTCACTGGCTGGTGTCTCTGTCCCTGGCTGGTGTCACTGGCTGGTGTCTCTGTCCCTGGCCCGTGTACCAGGCTGGTGTCCCTGTCCCTGGCTGGTATCCCTGGCTGGTGTCCCTGTCCCTGGCTGGTTTCACTGGTTGGTGTCGCTGGTTGGTGTTACTGGTTGGTGTCTTTGGCTGTCTGTCCCTGGCTGGTGTCACTGGCTGGTGTCTCTGTCCCTGGCTGGTGTCATTGGCTGGTTTCCCTGTCACTGGCTGGTGTACCTGGCTGGTGTCCCTGTCCCTGGCTGGTGTCACTGGCTGGTGTCCCTGTCCCTGGCTGGTGTCCCTGGTTGGTGTCCCTGGCTGGTGTCTCTGGCTGGTGTCCCTGTCCCTGGCTGGTGTCCCTGGCTGGTGTCCCTGGCTGGTGTCCCTGGCAGGTATCACTGGCTGGTGTCCGTGTCCCTGGCTGATGTCCCTGGCTAATGTCCTTGGCTGCTGTCCCTGGCTGGTGTCACTGGCTGGTGTCCCTGGCTGGTGTCCTCGGCTGGTGTCCCTGGCTAATGTCCTTGGCTGGTGTCCCTGGCTGGTGTCCCTGGCTAATGTCCTTGGCTGGTGTCCCTGGCTGGTGTCCCTGGGTGGTGTCACTGAC
The DNA here is from genome assembly GCA_964019135.1 of Arenicola marina. Lineage (NCBI taxonomy): Eukaryota > Metazoa > Annelida > Polychaeta > Arenicolidae > Arenicola > Arenicola marina. The sequence continues at coordinate 8,949,611 of OZ025255.1, forward strand.
TGGTGTCCCTGGCTGGTGTCATTGGCTAGTGTCACTGGCTGGTGTCCCTGTCCCTGGCTGGTGTCTCTGGATAGTGTCCCTGGCTGGTGTCACTGGCTGGTGTCACTGGCTGGTGTCACTGGCTGGTGTCTCTGGCTAGTGTCCCTGTCCCTGGCTGGTGTCCCTGGCTAATGTCCTTGGCTGGTGTCCTTGGCTGGTGTCCCTGGCTGGTGTCACTGGCTGGTGTCCCTGTCCCTGGCTGGTGTCTCTGGCTAGTGTCCCTGTCCCTGGCTGGTGTCCCTGGCTAATGTCCTTGGCTGGTGTCCTTGGCTGGTGTCCCTGGCTGGTGTCACTGGCTGGTGTCCCTGTCCCTGGCTGGTGTCTCTGGCTAGTGTCCCTGTCCCTGGCTGGTGTCTCTGGCTTGTGTCCCTGGCTGGTGTCCCTGGCTGGTGTCACTGGTTGGTGTCACTGGCTGGTGTCCCTGTCCCTAGCTGGTGTCCCTAGCTGGTGTCCCTGTCCCTAGCTGGTGTCCCTGGCTGGTGTCCCTGGCTAGTGTCCCTAGCTGGTGCCCCTGGCTGGTGTCCCTGGTTGGTGTCCCAAGCTAGTGTCCTTGGCTGGTGTCCCTGGCCGGAGTCCGTGGCTGGTGTCCCTGGGTAGTGTCCTTCGGTAGTGTCGCTGGCCGGTGTCTCTGGCCGGTGTCTCCGGCTGGTGTCCCTGTCCCTGGCTGGTGTCCCTGGCTGGTGTCCCTGGCTGGTGTCCCTGGTTGGTGTCACTGGCTGGTGTCCCTGTCCCTGGCTGGTGTCACTGGCTGGTGTCCCTGTTCCTGGCTGGTGTCCCTGTCCCTGGCTGGTGTCCCTGGCTGGTGTCACTGGCTGGTGTCCCTGTCCTTGGCTGGTGTCTCTGGCTGGTGTCCCATTCCCTGGCTGTTGTCCCTGTCCTTGGCTGGTGTCTCTGGCTGGTGTCCCTGTCCCTGGCTGGTGTCCCTGGCTGGTGTCCCTGGCTGGTGTTCCTGTCCCTGGCTGGTGTCACTGGCTGGGGTCCCTGTCCCTGGCTGGTGTCCCTGGCTGGTGTCCCTGTCAATGGCTGGTGTCCCTGTCCCTGGCTGGTGTCCCTGGTTGGTGTCACTGGCTGGTGTCCCTGGCTGGTGTCTGGCTGGTGTCACTGGCTGGTGTTCCTGTCTCTGGCTGGTGTCACTGGCTGGTGTCCCTGTCCCTGGCTGGTGTCCCTGGCTGGTGTCCCTGTCCCTGGCTGGTGTCACTGGTTGGTGTCACTGGTTGGTGTCACTGGTTGGTGTCTTTGGCTGGTGTCCCTGGCTGGTGTCACTGGCTGGTGTCTCTGTCCCAGTCTGGTGTCACTGGCTGGTGTCCCTGTCACTGGCTGGTGTACCTGGCTGGTGTAGCTGTCCCTGGCTGGTGTTACTGGCTGGTATCCCTGTCGCTGGCTGGTGTCCCTGGTTGGTGTCCCTGGCTGGTGTCCCTGGCTGGTATCACTGGCTGTTGTCCGTGTCCCTGGTTGGTGTCCCTGGCTGGTGTCCCTGGCTGGTGTCCGTGTCCCTGGCTGGTGTCCTCGGCTAGTGTCCCTGGCTAATGTCCTTGGCTGCTGTCCCTGGCTGGTGTCACTGGCTGGTGTCCCTGGCTGGTGTCCTCGGCTGGTGTCCCTGGCTAATGTCTTTGACTGGTGTCCCTGGCTGGTGTCCCTGGCTGGTGTGACTGGCTGGTGTCCCTGGCTGGTGTCCTTCGCTGGTGTCACTGGCTGGTGTCCCTGTCCCTGGCTGGTGTCTCTGGCTAGTGTCCCTGGCTGGTGTCACTGGCTGGTGTCCCTGGCCGGTGTCACTGGCTGGTGTCTCTGGCTAGTGTCCCTGTCCCTGGCTGGTGTCCCTGGCTGATGTCCTTGGCTGGTGTTCTCGGCTGGTGTCTCTGGGAGGTGTTACTGGCTGGTGTCCCTGGCTGGTGTCCTTGGCTGGTGTCACTGGCTGATGTCCCTGTCCCTGGCTGGTGTCACTGGTTGGTGTCCCTGGTTGGTGTCCCTGGTTGGTGTCACTGGTTGGTGTCCCTGGCTGGAATCACTGGCTGGTGTCCCTGTCCCTGGCTGGTGTCCCTGGTTGGTGTCACTGGCTGGTGTCCCTGGCTGGTGTCTGGCTGGTGTCACTGGCTGGTGTTCCTGTCTCTGGCTGGTGTCACTGGCTGGTGTCCCTGTCCCTGGCTGGTGTCCCTGGCTGGTGTCCCTGTCCCTGGCTGGTGTCACTGGTTGGTGTCACTGGTTGGTGTCACTGGTTTGTGTCTTTGGCTGGTGTCCCTGGCTGGTGTCACTGGCTGGTGTCTCTGTCCCAGTCTGGTGTCACTGGCTGGTGTCCCTGTCACTGGCTGGTGTACCTGGCTGGTGTAGCTGTCCCTGGCTGGTGTTACTGGCTGGTATCCCTGTCGCTGGCTGGTGTCCCTGGTTGGTGTCCCTGGCTGGTGTCCCTGGCTGGTAACACTGGCTGTTGTCCGTGTCCCTGGTTGGTGTCCCTGGCTGGTGTCCCTGGCTGGTGTCCGTGTCCCTGGCTGGTGTCCTCGGCTAGTGTCCCTGGCTAATGTCCTTGGCTGCTGTCCCTGGCTGGTGTCACTGGCTGGTGTCCCTGGCTGGTGTCCTCGGCTGGTGTCCCTGGCTAATGTCTTTGACTGGTGTCCCTGGCTGGTGTCCCTGGCTGGTGTGACTGGCTGGTGTCCCTGGCTGGTGTCCTTCGCTGGTGTCACTGGCTGGTGTCCCTGTCCCTGGCTGGTGTCTCTGGCTAGTGTCCCTGGCTGGTGTCACTGGCTGGTGTCCCTGGCCGGTGTCACTGGCTGGTGTCTCTGGCTAGTGTCCCTGTCCCTGGCTGGTGTCCCTGGCTGATGTCCTTGGCTGGTGTTCTCGGCTGGTGTCTCTGGGAGGTGTTACTGGCTGGTGTCCCTGGCTGGTGTCCTTGGCTGGTGTCACTGGCTGATGTCCCTGTCCCTGGCTGGTGTCACTGGTTGGTGTCCCTGGTTGGTGTCCCTGGTTGGTGTCACTGGTTGGTGTCCCTGGCTGGAATCACTGGCTGGTGTCCGTGTCCCTGGCTGATGTCCCTGGCTAATGTCCTTGGCTGCTGTCCCTGGCTGGTGTCCCAGGCTAGTGTCCCTGGCTGGTGTCCCTGTCCCTGGCTGGTGTCCCTGGCTGGTGTCCCTGGCTGGTGTCCTTGGCTGGTGTCACTGGCTGGTGTCCCTGTCCCTGGCTGGTGTCACTGGCTGGTGTCTCTGTCCCTGGCTGGTGTCACTGGCTGGTGTCTCTGTCCCTGGCTGGTGTACCAGGCTGGTGTCCCTGTCCCTGGCTGGTATCCCTGGTTGGTGTCCCTGTCCCTGGCTGGTTTCACTGGTTGGTGTCGCTGGTTGGTGTCACTGGTTGGTGTCTTTGGCTGGTGTCCCTGGCTGGTGTCACTGGCTGGTGTCTCTGTCCCTGGCTGGTGTCATTGGCTGGTTTCCCTGTCACTGGCTGGTGTACCTGGCTGGTGTCCCTGTCCCTGGCTGGTGTCACTGGCTGGTGTCCCTGTCCCTGGCTGGTGTCCCTGGTTGGTGTCCCTGGCTGGTGTCTCTGGCTGGTGTCCCTGTCCCTGGCTGGTGTCCCTGGCTGGTGTCCCTGGATGGTGTCTCTGGCTAGTGTCCCTGGCTGGTGTCTCTGGCTGGTGTCCCTGTCCCTGGCTGGTGTCCCTGGCTGGTGTCCCTGGCTGGTGTTCCTGTCCCTGGCTGGTGTCACTGGCTGGGGTCCCTGTCCCTGGCTGGTGTCCCTGGCTGGGGTCCCTGTCCCTGGCTGGTGTCCCTGGCTGGTGTCACTGGTTGGTGTCACTGGTTGGTGTCACTGGTTGGTGTCTTTGGTTGGTGTCCCTGGCTGGTGTCACTGGCTGGTGTCTCTGTCCCAGTCTGGTGTCACTGGCTGGTGTCCCTGTCACTGGCTGGTGTACCTGGCTGGTGTAGCTGTCCCTGGCTGGTGTTACTGGCTGGTGTCCCTGTCGCTGGCTGGTGTCCCTGGTTGGTGTCCCTGGCTGGTGTCCCTGGCTGGTATCACTGGCTGTTGTCCGTGTCCCTGGTTGGTGTCCCTGGCTGGTGTCCCTGGCTGGTGTCCGTGTCCCTGGCTGGTGTCCTCGGCTGGTGTCCCTGGCTAATGTCCTTGGCTGCTGTCCCTGGCTGGTGTCACTGGCTGGTTCCCTGGCTGGTGTCCTCGGCTGGTGTCCCTGGCTAATGTCCTTGGCTGCTGTCCCTGGCTGGTGTCACTGGCTGGTGTCCCTGGCCGGTGTCACTGGCTGGTGTCTCTGGCTAGTGTCCCTGTCCCTGGCTGGTGTCCCTGGCTGATGTCCTTGGCTGGTGTTCTCGGCTGGTGTCTCTGGGAGGTGTTACTGGCTGGTGTCCCTGGCTGGTGTCCTTGGCTGGTGTCACTGGCTGATGTCCCTGTCCCTGGCTGGTGTCACTGGTTGGTGTCCCTGGTTGGTGTCCCTGGTTGGTGTCACTGGTTGGTGTCCCTGGCTGGAATCACTGGCTGGTGTCCGTGTCCCTGGCTGATGTCCCTGGCTAATGTCCTTGGCTGCTGTCCCTGGCTGGTGTCCCAGGCTAGTGTCCCTGGCTGGTGTCCCTGTCCCTGGCTGGTGTCCCTGGCTGGTGTCCCTGGCTGGTGTCCTTGGCTGGTGTCACTGGCTGGTGTCCCTGTCCCTGGCTGGTGTCACTGGCTGGTGTCTCTGTCCCTGGCTGGTGTCACTGGCTGGTGTCTCTGTCCCTGGCTGGTGTACCAGGCTGGTGTCCCTGTCCCTGGCTGGTATCCCTGGTTGGTGTCCCTGTCCCTGGCTGGTTTCACTGGTTGGTGTCGCTGGTTGGTGTCACTGGTTGGTGTCTTTGGCTGGTGTCCCTGGCTGGTGTCACTGGCTGGTGTCTCTGTCCCTGGCTGGTGTCATTGGCTGGTTTCCCTGTCACTGGCTGGTGTACCTGGCTGGTGTCCCTGTCCCTGGCTGGTGTCACTGGCTGGTGTCCCTGTCCCTGGCTGGTGTCCCTGGTTGGTGTCCCTGGCTGGTGTCTCTGGCTGGTGTCCCTGTCCCTGGCTGGTGTCCCTGGCTGGTGTCCCTGGATGGTGTCTCTGGCTAGTGTCCCTGGCTGGTGTCTCTGGCTGGTGTCCCTGTCCCTGGCTGGTGTCCCTGGCTGGTGTCCCTGGCTGGTGTTCCTGTCCCTGGCTGGTGTCACTGGCTGGGGTCCCTGTCCCTGGCTGGTGTCCCTGGCTGGGGTCCCTGTCCCTGGCTGGTGTCCCTGGCTGGTGTCACTGGTTGGTGTCACTGGTTGGTGTCACTGGTTGGTGTCTTTGGTTGGTGTCCCTGGCTGGTGTCACTGGCTGGTGTCTCTGTCCCAGTCTGGTGTCACTGGCTGGTGTCCCTGTCACTGGCTGGTGTACCTGGCTGGTGTAGCTGTCCCTGGCTGGTGTTACTGGCTGGTGTCCCTGTCGCTGGCTGGTGTCCCTGGTTGGTGTCCCTGGCTGGTGTCCCTGGCTGGTATCACTGGCTGTTGTCCGTGTCCCTGGTTGGTGTCCCTGGCTGGTGTCCCTGGCTGGTGTCCGTGTCCCTGGCTGGTGTCCTCGGCTGGTGTCCCTGGCTAATGTCCTTGGCTGCTGTCCCTGGCTGGTGTCACTGGCTGGTTCCCTGGCTGGTGTCCTCGGCTGGTGTCCCTGGCTAATGTCCTTGGCTGCTGTCCCTGGCTGGTGTCACTGGCTGGTGTCCCTGGCTGGTGTCCTTCGCTGGTGTCACTGGCTGGTGTCCCTGTCCCTGGCTGGTGTCTCTGGCTAGTGTCCCTGGCTGGTGTCACTGGCTGGTGTCCCTGGCCGGTGTCACTGGCTGGTGTCTCTGGCTAGTGTCCCTGTCCCTGGCTGGTGTCCCTGGCTGATGTCCTTGGCTGGTGTTCTCGGCTGGTGTCCCTGGGAGGTGTTACTGGCTGGTGTCCCTGGCTGGTGTCCTTGGCTGGTGTCACTGGCTGATGTCCCTGTCCTTGGCTGGTGTCACTGGTTGGTGTCCCTGGTTGGTGTCCCTGGTTGGTGTCACTGGTTGGTGTCCCTGGCTGGTATCACTGGCTGGTGTCCGTGTCCCTGGCTGATGTCCCTGGCTAATGTCCTTGGCTGCTGTCCCTGGCTGGTATCCCAGGCTAGTGTCCCTGGCTGGTGTCCCTGTCCCTGGCTGGTGTCCCTGGCTGGTGTCCCTGGCTGGTGTCCCTGGCTGGTGTCCTTGGCTGGTGTCACTGGCTGGTGTCCCTGTCCCTGGCTGGTGTCCCTGTCCCTGGCTGGTGTCACTGGCTGGTGTCCCTGTCCCTGGCTGGTGTCCCTGTCCCTGGCTGGTGTCACTGGCTGGTGTCTCTGTCCCTGGCTGGTGTCACTGGCTGGTGTCCCTGTCCCTGGCTGGTGTACCAGGCTAGTGTCCCTGTCCCTGGCTGGTGTCCCTTTCCCTGGCTGGTGTCACTGGTTGGTGTCACTGGTTGGTGTCACTGGTTGGTGTCTTTGGCTGGTGTCCCTGGCTGGTGTCACTGGCTGGTGTCTCTGTCCCTGGCTGGTGTCACTGGCTGGTGTCCCTGTCTCTGGCTGGTTTCACTGGTTGGTGTCGCTGGTTGGTGTCACTGGTTGGTGTCTTTGGCTGGTGTCCCTGGCTGGTGTCACTGGCTGGTGTCTCTGTCCCTGGCTGGTGTCATTGGCTGGTTTCCCTGTCACTGGCTGGTGTACCTGGCTGGTGTCCCTGTCCCTGGCTGGTGTCACTGGCTGGTGTCCCTGTCCCTGGCTGGTGTCCCTGGTTGGTGTCCCTGGCTGGTGTCTCTGGCTGGTGTCCCTGTCCCTGGCTGGTGTCCCTGGCTGGTGTCCCTGGCTGGTGTCTCTGGCTAGTGTCCCTGGCTGGTGCCACTGGCTGGTGTCCCTGGCCGGTGTCACTGGCTGGTGTCTCTGGCTAGTGTCCCTGTCCCTGGCTGGTGTCCCTGGCTGATGTCCTTGGCTGGTGTTCTCGGCTGGTGTCCCTGGGAGGTGTTACTGGCTGGTGTCCCTGGCTGGTGTCCTTGGCTGGTGTCACTGGCTGATGTCCCTGTCCCTGGCTGGTGTCACTGGTTGTTGTCCCTGGTTGGTGTCCCTGGTTGGTGTCACTGGTTGGTGTCACTGGATGGTGTCCCTGGCCCTGGCTGGTGTCACTGGCTGGTGTCCCTGTCCCTGGCTGGTGTCCCTGTCCCTGGCTGGTGTCCCTGGCTGGTGTCCCTGGCTGGTGTCCCTGGCTGGTGTCCCTAGCTAGTGTCCTTGGCTGGTGTCCCTGGCTGGAGTCCGTGGCGGGTGTCCCTGGGTAGTGTCCTTGGGTAGTGTCGCTGGCTGGTGTCTCTAGCTGGTGTCCCTGCCAGGTGTCCCTGGCTGGTGTCTCTGGCTGGTGTCTCTGGCTGGTGTCCCCGTCCCTGGCTGGTGACCCTGGCTGGTGTCCCGGACTGGTGTCACTGGCTGGTGTCCCTGTCCCTGGCTGGTGTCCCTGGCTGGTGTCCCTGGGTAGTGTCCTTGGGTAGTGTCCCTAGCTGATTTCCCCGGCTGGTGTCCCTGGCTGGTGTCTCAGGCTGGTGTCCCTGGCTGGTGTCCCTGGCTGGTGTTTCTGGCTGGTGTCTCGTGTCCTTGTCCCGGGCTGGTGTCCCTGGCTGGTGTCCCTGTCTGGTTTCCCTGGCTGGTATCCCTGGCTGGTGTCCCTGTCCCTGGCTGGTTTCACTGGTTGGTGTCTCTGGTTGGTGTCACTGGTTGTTGTCTTTGGCTGGTGTCCCTGGCTGGTGTCACTGGCTGGTGTCTCTGTCCCTGGCTGGTGTCATTGGCTGGTGTCCCTGTCACTGGCTGGTGTCACTGGCTGGTGTCCCTGTCCCTGGCTGGTGTTTCTGGTTGGTGTCCCTGGCTGGTGTCTCTGGCTGGTGTCCCTGTCCCTGGCTGGTGTCCCTGGCTGGTGTCCCTGGCTGGTGTCCCTGGCTGGTATCACTGGCTGGTGTCCGTGTCCCTGGCTGATGTCCCTGGCTAATGTCCTTGGCTGCTGTCCCTGGCTGGTGTCACTGGCTGGTGTCCCTGGCTGGTGTCCTCGGCTGGTGTCCCTGGCTAATGTCCTTGGCTGGTGTCCCTGGCTGGTGTTCCTGGCTAATGTCCTTGGCTGGTGTCCCTGGCTGGTGTCCCTGGGTGGTGTCACTGGCTGGTGTCCCGGGCGGGTGTCATTGGCTGGTGTCACTGGCTGGTGTCCCTGTCCCTGGCTGGTGTCTCTGGATAATGTCCTTGGCTGGTGTCACTGGCTGGTGTCACTGGCTGGTGTCACTGGCTGGTGTCTCTGGCTAGTGTCCCTGTCCCTGGCTGGTGTCCCTGGCTAATGTCCTTGGCTGGTGTCCTTGGCTGGTGTCCCTGGCTGGTGTCACTGGCTGGTGTCCCTGTCCCTGGCTGGTGTCTCTGGCTAGTGTCCCTGTCCCTGGCTGGTGTCTCTGGCTTGTGTCCCTGGCTGGTGTCCCTGGCTGGTGTCACTGGTTGGTGTCACTGGCTGGTGTCCCTGTCCCTAGCTGGTGTCCCTAGCTGGTGTCCCTGTCCCTAGCTGGTGTCCTTGGCTGGTGTCCCTGGCTGGTGTCCCAGGCTAGTGTCCCTGGCTGGTGTCCCTGTCCCTGGCTGGTGTCCCTGGCTGGTGTCCCTGGCTGGTATCACTGGCTGGTGTCCGTGTCCCTGGCTGCTGTCCCTGGCTAATGTCCTTGGCTGCTGTCCCTGGCTGGTGTCCCAGGCTAGTGTCCCTGGCTGGTTTCCCTGGCTGGTGTCCCTGGCTGGTGTCCCTGGCTGGTGTCCCTGGCTAGTGTCCTTGGCTGGTGTCACTGGCTGGTGTCCCTGTCCCTGGCTGGTGTCCCTGTCCCTGGCTGGTGTCACTGGCTGGTGTCCCTGTCCCTGGCTGGTGTCCCTGTCCCTGGCTGGTGTCACTGGTTGGTGTCACTGGTTGGTGTCACTGGTTGGTGTCTTTGGCTGGTGTCCCTGGCTGGTGTCACTGGCTGGTGTCTCTGTCCCTGGCTGGTGTCACTGGCTGGTGTCTCTGTCCCTGGCTGGTGTACCAGGCTGGTGTCCCTGTCCCTGGCTGGTATCCCTGGCTGGTGTCCCTGTCCCTGGCTGGTTTCACTGGTTGGTGTCTCTGGTTGGTGTCACTGGTTGGTGTCTTTGGCTGGTGTCCCTGGCTGGTGTCACTGGCTGGTGTCTCTGTCCCTGGCTGGTGTCATTGGCTGGTGTCCCTGTCACTGGCTGGTGTACCTGGCTGGTGTCCCTGTCCCTGGCTGGTGTCACTGGCTGGTGTCCCTGTCCCTGGCTGGTGTTTCTGGTTGGGTCCCTGGCTGGTGTCTCTGGCTGGTGTCCCTGTCCCTGGCTGGTGTCCCTGGCTGGTGTCCCTGGCTGGTGTCCCTGGCTGGTATCACTGGCTGGTGTCCGTGTCCCTGGCTGATGTCCCAGGCTAATGTCCTTGGCTGCTGTCCCTGGCTGGTGTCACTGGCTGGTGTCCCTGCCTGGTGTCCTCGGCTGGTGTCCCTGGCTAATGTCCTTGGCTGGTGTCCCTGGCTGGTGTCCCTGGCTAATGTCCTTGGCTGGTGTCCCTGGCTGGTGTCCCTGGGTGGTGTCACTGGCTGGTGTCCCGGGCGGGTGTCATTGGCTGGTGTCACTGGCTGGTGTCCCTGTCCCTGGCTGGTGTCTCTGGATAGTGTCCTTGGCTGGTGTCACTGGCTGGTGTCACTGGCTGGTGTCACTGGCTGGTGTCTCTGGCTAGTGTCCCTGTCCCTGGCTGGTGTCCCTGGCTAATGTCCTTGGCTGGTGTCCTTGGCTGGTGTCCCTGGCTGGTGTCACTGGCTGGTGTCCCTGTCCCTGGCTGGTGTCTCTGGCTAGTGTCCCTGTCCCTGGATGGTGTCTCTGGCTTGTGTCCCTGGCTGGTGTCCCTGGCTGGTGTCACTGGTTGGTGTCACTGGCTGGTGTCCCTGTCCCTAGCTGGTGTCCCTAGGTGGTGTCCCTGTCCCTAGCTGGTGTCCCTGGCTGGTGTCCCTGGCTAGTGTCCCTAGCTGGTGTCCCTGGCTGGTATCCCTGGCTGGTGTTCCTGGCTGATTTCCCTGGCTGGTGTCACTGGCTGGTGTCCTTGCCTGGTGTCCCTGGCTGGTGTCCCTGGCTGGTGTCCCTGGCTTATAATTGATATATTTGGGGTATGAGTTCTAAATTATTATAAAAATACTGTTCATATGGAAGACAACTGAGTCGCACAAGGTTGCATATGAGTAGTATTCTCATAAAAATATAATAATAATTCTATGACTGTATCGATGCCAACAATTGCCATCAACAGTGCAACCAGTTGATACCGGATTATGAAGGTGATATGGAAGTAAAGAGCAAAGATGCTTAGAGTACTAGCCATTACATGAGATGCCTGATGTCTGAGCCGACAGAGATGGCATGTGATTCAATGAAAAGAAACATAATCCGGAATAATAGCGAAGTTAATTGCAAATACTATCGTTGGGAAAATAACGCCAAGAAGCGTACAAAGAAAATGGAAGTAATAGGCTGATTGCTGATGTGATGTGTAAGATGCAGAAACTTACGTGACTCAAATAGACGATATAATACAAGGACCACTGTATCAGTAACTTTAAATGCAATGAATTTCATGTACACAAGATGACCCGTCATCAATGGTGGAAGGAAAGGAAGGACACCAGCTGAACAGGGCACCACGTGTTCACGTGACAAAGGGGAGAGGAGGACGGGGGAGGGGGGGGGGGGTGAAGAGGAAGCTTGCAGACGGGGGAAGAAATGGGAGCGGAGGGAGGGGGGAAAGGGATGGGACAGAGAGAGAGGGGATCGAGGTATCGTGACCTACTTGATATTAAGTCCGTATTGTCGACAAGGAGGGGGTAGCTAGCCTCGCCGCGGCCCAATGACCGTGTCGAGCAGTGGCCTATGCGGGAAGGATTCATTGTGGGGCTAACTCCTTGAATAACAATGACCAGGTCTGGTGTAAATCGGCACCCTGGTCTCCAGGTTCGTGCGCTGTACAGGGCGATCTGGGCGGCCAAGAGATCAGACACTCCCAAGCTTCTATCCCCTCACCATCCCCTTTCCAGCCGCTCCCCTATTGGTCTATAGCATGAATATAGCGAGGAGTGGTGGTGAAGGGGGTGCGAGGGAAGGGGGCGGGGGGAGTACGACGGTAATCGTCAGATCAAGGTCGAGTTGCTCCCGCTTGTGTGTCTGTCCCGCGCTGAGGTCTCGTGGTCCAGTCGCGCTGAAATCTCGTCCCCTCGTGGGCCGCATTGCCGCGGGATCGTATCAGCTGTGACAGAATACGGCGTCACCCCACCCCCCCCCCACCCGACCTCCCCCTCCCCCCACCGCACTACCAGCTGATACCTGTCGGCCAGGACATCCACATAGATATCCACCGCGTGACCTTGTCAGCTGATCAAGGGCAGCGTTCCCTGTCGCCGATGGTGACGGTCCACGTGGAGAGCGGGCGTTTGTGATCACGTGGTGCCTAGTCCCGGATATGACGTAATTATAACGAGACATTGTGTGATTGCACCTCGTTAAGCCGTCAACGTACATAACAAAACACCCATTAGTAGCCTATATTGTACATTACATGGACAGAACTTCACAGAAAATGAAAGTACAAATCCTTTTCGACGTGGGTCGGTGGTTCGAGCCCTGCTGTGGCCATGTATGTGTGGTCGCATGATAAAGACCCCATGTCTTTCTTCGTAAAGAGTAGGGGGTTACCCCCGGGGATATGGCTCCACTTTCCCTTCCTTCTCCCATTGACGCGATATGACCAAAAGTGGTTAAAGCGTCCTGAATAACACACCAACCAACCTTTTCATTGTGATTGCCGGCACCATTGAGATCAGGGTAAGACGTTCATCCACAATTAACAAGATCAGGAAAATGAATTAGATCAGGGCATCGACAATGCATTAGATCAGGATATCGATAATATATTAGATCAGGATATCAATAATATATTAGATCGGGACATCGACAATGCTTTGATTCAATATATCTCGTTAAATGTTGCAAAGCCTTGATGCAAATCCTGGATCAGTATACTGGATCAAAATCCTGGATCAAAATCTTGGATCAAAATCCTCGAACAAAATCTTGGAACAAAATCCCGGATCAAAATCCTAGATAAAAATCCCGGATCAACATCCCGGATTAGAATCCCGGATTGGAATCCTAGATTAGAATCTTGGATCAAAATCCTAGATCAACATCCTGGATCATCATCATGGATCAAAATCCTGGATCAAAATCCTGGATCCAAATCCTGGATTCAAATCCTGGATCAACATCATGGATCATCATCCTGGATAATATTCCTTGATCATAATCCTGGATCCGCCCCTATAGGTCGACGTTGATGACGCGGCATTGCCAGGCATTGCTCAAGCTGATTATAGTCGGCGCGTTTAATATCTGCCGCCTCCCGCACCATTTGCAGCCACCATTTATGTAGTTATGTGCTCCATTACAAGAGACTCTTGTGATTTTAACTTACTTGAAAGTGTATCTTGTCTAATAACAGCACAACACAATAGTCTCTAGCTTAAAGTATAGCAGACGAAAGACGCCTTTTATGACGTCGTAAGGTGAAGGTCATATTACTGCGCTTTCACTGGCTAAAAGAAATAAGTCCACGGAAGAGTCTAATATCAGGCACTAGAAAAGGGGACAGAGCATTATGTGCCCATGCAAAGTTTCTATACTAACAGTAATTTTAGCGTCTCAAAGCAAAAGCAATGCAAAAGGAATGAGTTTGTAGCTTCAATGTTCTTATATATGAAAGGAACTATAAACGCATGTAAGCTTAATTCAAGCTACGGCTTGACATTGACACAACCAATCCCCCTGCCCAAAATACCAGCAATACTATCGCCCACAGACACGACAGATGACAAAGTAAACAGATTGACGGCCATAGCGAAACTTGTCTGCTTCGTTTGCGTGAAACTCATAATGTTGGCATCATGTGAATTCTTTTGACAACAGGACTGTGAGTACGCCAAATTCTGTTGGGTCTTTGGTTCAAGTTGACAAATATAAACTGATTTTAGTCTTGTCAATGAAAAATTTCGTGTCAAATTAGAAAACGAGGCGGCAAATAGTTTAACGTCTAAACACTTTAGATTCAAACCCAGTCGACACAGTTCAAGTACCATACCAGTGCAGATACAAGCCACCCATATCAGTATCCTTTGTACCTTCGGCACTTACGAGATGGAAACCTCGACAGAAACCATCTTGCCGACGAGCTTTCGCCTTTTCTATATTAAGGAAAAATGCTTTCGGAAAGGCCACTTTCTGTCCAGGTTGTCTTTTTTTAATTTACTTAAGCCAAAAAAAATTAAATCTTTGGATCGAACACAAGTCGTGGTTGCCACCATGCGACTGAGGGACACTCACTGTGACCACATGCCCTGCCACATTTAATCCCGCCTTGCAACGCACTTGCTCTCGGCCGGCGCGTTATGATACGTCACACATCAGTTCTGTCATAATGACTCCGGCCAGACATGCACACACGTTTATTGGAAGGCGGAGCGTGTGCGGGTAGCAATGTATTAAGTACCACCCACCCCCGGGGTCGAGGCCATTGCCTTCTTGCAAGACTTTCGCAACTGACGACAAAAACAGGGAAAGACTTCCTTATATTAAAATCTTATATATATATATATAAATTTATATATATATAAGATATTAAATATTTCTATATATGTGCCTCGCCTCCAGGTCACTCGGCTCTAACCGGCTCAAAGGGTGGAACAAGGACTCTATTGGGGGATATTGCTCGTGATGCGTTGCGATCATACATTTAATTTAGGCACCACAGCGCCATCCCTCTCCCCACCCCGCCTGCATGGCGAAGCATATCACGGATATGACGTCACGGGGAGCTTTAACTTCCGTAGCCCCTAGCGGTGTGTGGTGGGAGGCAAAGTGAACATTTTAATTTAAACGCAATTTCGTCTCCCTGGGGAACTAGCTTAATCTCCTTATCTTATAGTTCCTGGCGGTGACAAAACTGTCATCGTTCATTGCCTCTTTTCTGCTGTAGATCTAGACCTCAACGATGCGGTCGTACCTTGTTGCAAGGTTTCCACGATAAATGTCTGTGTGTTTAAATTCATGAAGTTGTTTATTGAGAGTTATAAATGTGCATAAATGTTGCATATTCATCGGTGAATGGAGCACAATGATATCTCCCATTTTCTTCGTCTTGGCTTTTAGTGGTTGCATCATAACAGAATCGCGTTGGAAATTATAAAATAGATAATGAAACAAAGCAATATGTTATTGGCGTTAAAAGACGTTTTATCCTGCAATTCAGCTAGTTGTCAAGCAGTGTTTCGACTAAGGCGGTATTTTAAGTCAAGGTCCTTTTTGATTGATCGCTCACGATTTCAGCTGAAAATAAGCTTGTACGCTTCCTATGCCTATGTGCGATTTCAGGGGGTTACATGTGTGCGAACTACCACCCTCATACTTTTAATGTCATTTTGTTGCAATGTGTAGTACCTTTGAGGTCCCCCCCACCCCCACCGACGTCCATTGCCAGTGTGAGCCAACCACATTGCCCGCCTCCCTCTTCTCTTCTTTTCAATTTTTTATTCACTATTAAACAGACATTTAGCCGGCATTTCGCACAACATCCCGCCGTTTTTTCTTCAAAATCCCTGGTCTATCCTGTTGAAGATTTTTTTGCCCCAAACAGTGGGCTGGGTCAGCGTGCGTTCCGTAACCGCGGCTCTCGGACTGAGAGTTCATTCATCAGTCATCCATTACCCGGCGTCCTTGTTGTGCTGGAAGTGACATGCGCCGGAAGTGAGGTCCGCCACTTCCGCGTCCGTCACTACCAACCCCCGGACGTATACCAGAAACCCCTGGGGGTCACCCGTTGTCAAGGAGACGGATGACGGCGCAAACATACATACTTACGGTGTCCCTTTTCTTGCCGCTAAAGTGGGAGGTGGAAACTGGTGAAACCAGTGGCTGTAGAAGTTGGTGGAGGAGGATGTGGGGAGGGAGGGGCGGGGGAAGGGGGGGGGGGTATGATGTTCGGTGCAGGGGTAGAGGGGCAAAGGATGTGACTACCTTTTCATGCTGCCGACACATGAGTGACAGCGTAGCTTGCCTAGAAAGCAAACCGGAAGTGCATGGCGGGGTTGGGCGTGGGTGGGGGTGGAAGGGGCAGGCGATATTAGGTGAGGGTGAGGGGAGGGAGGTGCTGTTTGCGGTCACGGTGTCGGGTGTGGGGCTGCCCCACTTTCCGCCCTACACCTTCATTTCCTCGCGGAGATACTTTTCGGGGTGAGATTAGCATGAAGAGCCTCGCTTCCAGGACCGGCGAACCATTCATCACCGTGACGTCGGCACTTCACAGAGCGTCCCCCAAGGACCACCGTCCACAGAAACTGCAACTCAATTACGTCACGGCAGCCGCTCGCAGCATAAAAAACAAAAGCGAATCCCAGATGGCTGCCTGCCCAACCAGGGTCGAAGCGGATGGGGAGGGGGGGGGGGCTGGGCAAGGGGAGGGTAAAGAGGTTTTATTGACCCGTGATCTTATATGGTGGTGTGTGGCGGTGTGTCAAGCCAATTACCTTTAATTTAAAGGGTTTATCTCATGGTATGTCTCATCATATCAGCATTATCAAATATAAATCTGCCGCTTACAATATCCAACTCATGCCCCGAAATGATCTTATTACTAATAATTTCGCAAAAATCGTTCATTCGCGAAACCCGTATAGATACAAGAATAAGAAAAACATATTTTGATTAAAACCCTCTTTTCAGCGACATATCCCAGTAATAGTCTGGCAGATAAGGGAACTTAGGGAGGAATTAACGTTTAACTTGTGAATCAAGCACCAGATTTTATAATTACATATCCGTACTTTTCAGACCACTTTTTTTTAAAAACGCGTGAGCCTTTTGAAATTTATAGATGGCAGCCATATATATGATGGCGCCCATTTTGTAGGAATGTTTCAAGAAAACGGCCATTTTTTCAAGCTAAAGGCCAATTTGTCGATATGGTCGCCAAGGAGGTTCTCTATTCATGATTCTTTCGGAAAAAAACTGAAAAAAGGCCAACTTTAAATGTGCCCAGTTATCAGTGCGTTTGCGTTTTTCCGCCTATCTATCTACAGGTGTCTTGGTCAATCAGTGTGTTCTCTCGAAATCAGTTGTCAGTAGATGCCTTAAACGGTCATTTACTTCTGCCATGATGGGGTTAGCTCTCGTTATTACTCATATCGAATTAAGGCTGACTATTAGATTGTGATATTACACGTAATCGTTGAAAATGGTACTTGCCGAAGGGATCGCCTGTAGTGGCCCTCTTTGTAAGTGGGGCTGGGGCTAGCCAATCAGAGAGCGAGATTCAAATCGGTATTGACCGCAAGGGAGTTCTTTTCCCAATTTTGCCTATATGCAACAACGTAAATAGCCGCAATTCATAGTTAAGCACTCATATCAGACGGATATAATTCTTGAATGTTTGGTTGCTAAATCGAAGGTGGGTCTCGGGCCTAGTTTCTGGAAGCTTGGTGTACTGTGCGGTCTTAAATTGTAACAGCTCCAGCGCGAACCGAGGCCCCGGTCCATTTTTTCAGGCGTTTCCGCTGGTCAAGCGAGATAAAGCCAAATTCAACCGCATGTGGGCGCCACACGTATGATCATCCATGACGTCACGCTCTAGGGAGAAAGGGATCGGGAATTCGGGACAGGATCGGGAATTCATTTCTTTGAACCCTTTGTCCTTTAAGACTTCTCGTGTCGTGTTTTGCCAGTTTGCTTTCAGGGCCCAAACATTACCAATGCTTCAAGATTATATTAACGTTGTTACCGGCTTTTTACTGGCTGTAAGAGATATTGTTTGAGACTATATAAATTGAAATATCTTGCATTTAGGTTTGAGGGGTGTGTGCGCGCGTGTATGCGTAAAAGGGGAGGGGAGGGAATAATGTGGATATGGCTCAGAATCAGAATGAATCAGAATCATTTTATTCTCAGAATATTATAACTGAACAAATTGGACTTGATACGTGCCAAGTTGTAATGCATGAATCTGTAAGCGTGAGCATTCGAATAATTCGAATATATCTATAGCGTTGTGTTTGTTTTGAGTACGGAAGCTTTACACATTGACTCACAATTTTACTAAATAACAAACTCAGTACAAACTTCTCCCTTTCGTTGAAATAGCATTTTATTGATACAGCACGTGATAGGTGTCCATGCAGGAAATGACGTCACAAGTCGAAAGTGCGTGTGGACTTGGTAAGAGACGAACAAAGGGCGAGGCGCCCCAGGTTGTGGCCAATGGAAGATGACATGATGACATGTGATCGCTAGGGAAGATGATATGACGACACATGGTCGCTATGGAAGATGTTATGATTACACATGGTCGCGATGGAAGATGATATTACTGCACGAAACGGCAGCAGACGATAACATGATGGCAACAACGGCAATATACGATAACGGGATGACAGGTGCTGGCAATAGAAGATAACATGATGACTCGAAGCGGCAATAGAAGATAACATGATGACACGCGGCAACCATGAAGGAAAACATGATGACAAGTGGCTACGATGAAATATAAAATGATGACACTTGACTGAAAGATAACATGATGACACTTGACTGAAGATAACATGATGACACTTGACTGAAAGATAACATGATGACACTTGACTGAAAGATAACATGATGACACTTGACTGAAAGATAACATGATAACACTTGACTGAAAGATAACATGATGACCCTTGACTACGATGAAAGATAACATGATGACACTTGACTGAAAGATAACATGATAACACTTGACTGAAAGATAACATGATGACACCTGACTACGATGAAAGATAACATGATGACACTTGACTGAAAGATAACATGATGACACTTGACTGAAAGATAACATGATGACACTTGACTGAAAGATAACATAATGACAGTTGACTGAAAGATAACACAATAACACTTGGCTGAAAGATAACATGATGACACTTGACTGAAAGATAACATGACACTTGGCTACGATAAAAGATAACATGATGACATTTGACTACGATGAAAGATAACATGATGACACTTGACTGAAAGATAACATGACACTTGGCTACGATGAAAGATAACATGATGACACCTGACTACGATGAAAGATAACATGAAGACACGCGGCTGAAAGATAACATGATGACACTTGGCTGCGTCGGAAGATGATAAACTAATGTAATGTATGCCTGGTCAGACAGGAAGTCGACAAGAAAGCACAAGCCATTTTATACTATAAATATTAAACATGAAAAGGCGCTGTTTGGCAGGCTTTGAGAGCAAACGACAGAATTTAATTATATAACTGTACCTGACCAAGATAATGGGACGGTTTTAGGCCTATGGGACATCTATTCACGTGTACACCTTTTATTTCCTGACCGAAAGTATCACATCCAGTAGCAAATGCCAGCCAATGACAAAAGCAGTGTTAATGTTATTGCTGTCGCAACAGTTGCTCTGTTCTCCAGTTCTTTGGCAAGACATGATTCCACATTAATTTACTCAGCATACCCTCGTCCGCCTGACAAGGGCTTTAACACCAACTTGTACATGTAACGGCACATTCGGTCGCATGGTGTTTCCTACAGTGAGTTTCTTACTTAACCGAGCTAAAAAATCAGTTCGAACGCAATAACCATATACTTAATGGGACGCCGAAGTGTGAGAAATATTATGCAAATGGCGTGTTATACGTGTGAACCATATCCAGTGCAGCCATCTAGTGGAGCCAAAGGAAAGTAGAGAAAATACTTCAGTGGTGATTTACAAATATTTGATCCGAAGACGTCTGTTCGACAGTGAATTAAATATATACCAAAGGAAGTTTGCATTTATTAAGAGAAAGAATGCACGTCTGGTACACGAGCAGAAGTAACACAGCGAAAACTCAAGTGCGTTTGATAACTGTTCTCCATCGAAAAAGCCTATCTACACAGAGATCACCACCAGAAAGCAATACAAAGCAAGCCCTCTAAGCTGACAATATCTCTAATTCATTGCTATGTTGTTTTGCAACTTTTGCTGTTTTTATTAAACAACTTCGTCATCGGTCGTTATGCCGACAATACACTTCACGATTCATCTGCAAATTAATCTGAACATTAGCGCAACGCCAATGATGGAACACCTTGGAAAGACAACATCTTAAAGATAACAAGCGCCACTGCGCTAGCCACAGACCATTTTTCAAAGCATCCTGTCACATTTAGTATAAAGCAAAATGGAGAGGGAGGTGACGGGGATAGATCCGTTATGAATGTTCGCCATCGGAGCCAAATTGAACCTCCAAAACTTTAAAGGTATAAGTCTCTTGGCAAAGGCAGTATGAAAATTGGACACATTGATTCTGATGCGTGGCAATCTTCCACGACCCTAGAGGAACAAGGCGTAATCTAGTTAGAAACGATGGGCTCTGCTTGAGCATTTGCAGCGTTAGAAGAGACCAGACATGTAGACAAACCAATACTCGGGACTAACCCTATTGGAGGCACGTGCTCCAAATTATGGCGATTATTACATATTGATTGGTGCGGCAAGAAATGTAAATGCGAAAACCAAATCATAATTGTAATTTTATGAACTTACTGCTCACTAAGGATACGAAGCCCTCGCCCTGTGTAGAGCAGCGATGAACAGAACAATGCTGGACATTACTTTGACAACAGTTGCGGCTGTAGCGTGGGTTAACCATCCTGTGGCGCAGTAATACACTGTAGATTGATATTATAATGTCTAAACATAAAAAAATAAACAAAATTGCTTTATCGAAGACGTGAGCCACATAAAAACCAGTTAGTTGACCTCATTCCATAGTTTAGTGGACGTGTCGCGATAGTTCGATTGTGAGTTACGTAAAAAGCTGATAAGCGTGGGTTTTAAGAGCTGGAAGGGCGGAACCGTTTGTAGTTCCCGGAAAAAGAGGAACGCGGGTCTGGAACGCATTTTAGTCAAGGGATTCCGGGAGCTGACGAGGCAATATCTAGAATAATATATAGCGATTTATAATAATACGCCATTGGGTAATTTATAATATCAAACACCTAGTTGCAATTAAGATTTAGTTGTAAATAAAATCGATCTGTTGACATCGTCATCTTTTCGTTGTCTGTCGATTACCACAAGCCGATCTACGGAACCTGGGTCAGTCTCAACCGAGAAGTACGGGTGTTCCCTGATCAACAAATCAACGAGTGGGTAGCCGGGGCATACGGCGCGCCATTGGGCGTGGATCTCAGTTAGCCAATCACGCTTCAACTTTCGGAGGGCGTGGTCGCGTGGAGCCAATGGGAATGCAGCGTCATTGTGCGCGGATCCTAGTCAGCCAATAACGAGTCAGATTTTGGAGGACGCGGTCGTGGCCAATGGGATTGCAGCGCTATTGTGCGTGGATCCCGGTTGGCCAATCACGCTTCATCTTTCGGAGGGCGTGGTCGCGTGGAGCCAATGGGAATGCAGCGCTATTGGGCGTGGATCCTAGTCTGCCAATAACGTGTCAGCTTTCGGAGAGCCTGGTAGTGACCAATCACGCCTCAGATTTTCGGAGGGCGTGGTCGCGTGGAGCCAATGGGAATGCAGCGTCATTGTGCGCGGATCCTAGTCAGCCAATAACGAGTCAGATTTTGGAGGACGCGGTCGTGGCCAATGGGATTGCAGCGCTATTGTGCGTGGATCCCGGTTGGCCAATCACGCTTTATCTTTTGGAGGGCGTGGTCGCGTGGAGCCAATGGGAATGCAGCGCTTTTGGGCGTGGATCCTAGTCTGCCAATAACGTGTCAGCTTTCGGAGAGCCTGGTAGTGACCAATCACGCCTCAGATTTTCGGAGGGCGTGGTCGCGTGGAGCCAATGGGAATGCAGCGCTATTGAGCGTGGATCCCAGTTAGCCAACCACGCTTCATCTTTCGGAGGGCGTGGTCGCTGGGAGCCAATGGCAATGCAGCGCCTTACTCCGCGGACATGGTGTCATTACCGAGGTGGATGTCTTTGGCCATGGGTCTCAGCACGAGCAGCGACACGGTGGAGAAGAAAGTCAGCGAGAAGAACAACCAGAAAAGAAGTCTGTCGAACACCACAGCTATCTCCTGCCACTCTCTCACCAGGTGGCGCTCCACGTCATCCTTATCCTGTCGGTCCATGATGGCGCGTAGATACCGCAGCAGTTCCCGCTCCACCTGAGCCCAGACCGGCGGCTGGCAGTTGTCCACGTGGTGGGCGTTGTCCATGCTGCTCCCAGTCACCGTCTGGTGCAGGCGCACTTGCCCATTCTCCATGCGGAAAATCGCCTTCATAGGGGGCGCTGGCGAGGCCGGCTTGCCCTGGAAGCCCTCGTTAAAGCTCCCGAAGCCCGACTTCATTCGGCTCGGAGCCGCTTGCGGTTCCTCGTTCCAGGTGTGCGTCCACTTTGTGCGCACGCGCACGACGCGCGCCAGGATGTGCAACGCCAGTTTGCGCAGCCAATGGGGAGCGCGGATCCCTTTGCCGCCATGATGGTGGAGGTGGAGAATAAACACAGAAAAGACGACGGACATGGACGTCATCGCCATTATGACCGTCAGGTAGATCCCTGGGCACAGGAAAAAAGTCCCTCGTTAATAAGATGTGCAGATGGAATTATTAGACTACATAGGCAGCACTTTGGTATGCACTACTGAGAACCATTCACTTATGTACAGACTTGATTCTGATATTTATTTGCCATGGCAATTAAAAACTTAATATGTATCAATGGGCCAGACCATTGTGTTACAAAATGCCATTTTGTGCGGTGTAACAATATGTAGTTCGGTGAGAGATAACTTACACGGCAGACATAGTTACCACCAGCAACAAGTTGCAAGTTTTATGGATTGTACCAATGTAACTCTTAATTTAGAGCATTGCAGAGTTAATCATATGTTTCCACGGATAGGTTAATTGTATCATATTATATATTATAATAATCAGGTAAATGCGGCAAAAAAGGACCACAAATACCTCGTATATAGGGTTCGGCACCTCAAAGCCAATAAAATGATGAGAAAATACACCAGATGGCGCGGCGGGGCTTACCCATGAGAGGTACGAACTCGGAGGTAGCGGGCATGTTTTCGGCAATCAGGAGCATGAAGACGGAGAAGGCTAGGAGAACGGTGAGTCCCAGGCTGACCTTCTCCCCGCTCTGGGCCGGCAGCAGGAAGCCCGCCAAGGTCAGGATGGACAGCATCACGCAGGGGATGATGACGTTAAAGGTGTAGTAGGTGGTGCGCCTGCGCAGGTGGAACCAGAAGGTGACGTCCGGGAAGGGTTCTGGACAGCAGGGGTAGCGGACCACGTTCCGGACGGCCCTGGCCTCCACCAGCGTCCATTCCCCGTTGTCCACGTAGTTGGAGAGATCGGCTTCCGGCTGCATGTTCTTCACGTCCACCTACAACGGGGCGACAACACCAGGGGAAGTCATCATAATCTTAATGGCGTAATAAAGTGGAGCAAAAAGTGCCGTGATAATTTGTCAAGCTCATAGTGATTAGTAGTGGTGTTCATAGTCCAACAGAATTGTATTTTAGATGTTCCTAATTCAGACAATGTTCTTCATAGCCCTAAGAAAGTTTGCCCAGCTTCTTAACGTTAAGAGCGGATCCCAATTATCGCACCTTCATGCTATTTTCAGTATTTAGCCAATGCGAAAAATAACAAATTAGAGACGCTGACGTCATTTTATGCGAGATATAACCCATGCGGGTAAATTATTAGCTGACGTTACTTTAACAGCGACCATCTTAATCTCGCATACACCGAAGAACGTTTGGAGTACGTGGGTGACGATCATTAGTCACGTTACTACCGCGATCAGGTTATTACTCTCGGCGTTCCATGTCCCTACTCTCGCAACTATGGGTCTGGAAGGGGTAAATGGCGACACGCGACATAGGCATATTTGAAAAATCAACATTCGACATTGACCCCGAAATTCCGACACTGAGGATCTGAAAAAGCGACATCGACACATATTTTTGAAAAAACGACCCTGAACTTAGTTAAAAAGGGACAGGGAACATCGGCGCGTTTGTATATTCTTAACAGGTTTAAATTTATACAAACCTTAAACATAACCCTTCTGTAACGCATTTTTTTATTCTCAACAAATGGGAAACCTCAACAAGTTTACTCCAACTTCTTCAACAAGTTTAACCTTGTTGACACTTTGGTTAACATAATGACGTCAACAAATTCAACAGAAACCTCAACAAAAGTAGAAACGCGTTTCTTTATCCTCAACAGGTTTACGTTTAAGGTTCGTCAACAAAGGTAGATGTAAACAGTAAACCTTCAACAGGTTGAGAATAAACAAACGCGCTCAGCGTGAAAAATCCACATTCGACACTGAGAATTTTGAAAAATCGACACTGGACACTGGAACCCCCCTTTACAGACCCCTGCAACTTAAATACAGAAATATACAATATATATGCAGCCTATGCTGAGCGGCCCAGGGGCTCGCCTCCCCCCTGCCTAGACCTACCTGGAAGCCGTCGTAAGCCCAGGACCCCATCTTCATGTGGCAGATCTGGTCGTCGAAGGGGAAGTACGTGATGTCCACCTTACACGTGGACCGGAAGCGAACGATGGGCGGCCAGAACACGGTCCCGTCGTTGGTGACCCAGGCCAGACTGCGCATGTAAGGCTCCGTGTAGTCGTCAACACTGCGGGGGGGGGGGGGGGGGCAGACAGGTCATTGAGGTTATTAAAATACAATAAAATATTTATTTCACACTTGTCAGAATAGCAATATTTCACACAAAAGCAAAAGCAGATTACGAACACATACATCAATTTATTTTCAATTTTTCAATAATAATTATGTAATTTATTAGATAAGTTAGTAGAGAGTACAACACCTTTCCTTGTCTCTTTTAACAATGTAAAGAAACCCAATAACGAATGCCTATTACAACGTAAATAATGGTCTTGACGCGATATTTCTTTGGGTGGTTTTCGCACAACCCACAAGGACACGACCCAGCCCTCCCTCCTACCTGTTGTACAGGACTATGTCCGGGAGCCAGATGGACACGAACACCGACCCGCCAGCCCTCCCGCCTACCTGTTGTACAGGACTATGTCCGGCAACCAGATGGACACGAACACCGACCCGCCAGCCCTCCCGCCTACCTGTTGTACAGGACTATGTCCGGCAACCAGATGGACACGAACACCGACCCGCCAGCCCTCCCGCCTACCTGTTGTACAGGACTATGTCCGGGAGCCAGATGGACACGAACACCGACCCGCCAGCCCTCGCGCCTACCTGTTGTACAGGACTATGTCCGGCAACCAGATGGACACGAACACCGACCCGCCAGCCCTCCCGCCTACCTGTTGTACAGGACTATGTCCGGGAGCCAGATGGAGTCACAGGGGATCCTGAACTTGGTCAGCCCCCCGTAATGCTTGGGGTTCCACTTCAGCTTGGCATCTTCCCACTCCTGAGAGGATTCACAGTATACTGACTGGAGGACATGTTAAAAATAGCGGCTTAGATAGAAGGGCCAGGAGAAACTCTGCAGCGCCATCTGGCGTAGTCCTCAGCCCGTACACTGAATCCTGTATACATGTCATTTGTATTGCGCTTCGGCGCTATAAAGCCTTATTATTATCGCAGTGACGTACTTGTGGAAACAAATGTATCTAATTCTTGCAATCTACAAGATTCCGATGGCATTGGGATAACAATATCAAAGAAACTACACATACCGGACATAGAATTGGTCGGGTTTTCTATGCCAAGAGAAGCGAGAGATCGATAGATGCCTGCTTGGATGTAAGATTTCGTTTTGCGTAAGATTTTATGGGTCGGGAAATAAACATCAATTCTAGATATAGGAGTTGTAAATATCTAATTCGCTTTCTACAGTACTATTAGACTAATGACGCAGTAGTTTGTAGCTGTAGATCGATATTTTAATGTGTCAATACGTTTCACAATTACCGGAAGGTTGAAGGTATTTGATGAAGAACGTTGGTGGAATACATACCTGATCTAACCATATATTGACGGTCAGCACCTGATTCTTCTCGTCCTGAAAGGCAAGATCCATAATTAATTATTCTTGTCAGATTATAGGAAGTATCACAATCAAATAATAATAAAGACATAGTTATATATTTTAAACAATGAGGTATGATAGGGGAGTTGGTGCTATTAGACATTGAATGTGTCATGGTTAAGCCAGACTTTATCAGAATCGGAATGGGAGGGGGGGGGGTGGGTGGGCGGAGGGGGTACTGGTAACCGGAAAAGGTTAGGGGGGGGGTAATCACATCTATGAAGTGGGTGGCATCCCAAGGTTGAGCACCACCCGACGGGGGGGGGGGGGAGGGGCCGTGGAGGGTGAGGGGCTACTCACCATATCTATGATCTGAGTGAGCGTCAACCCCAGGTTGATGACCACTGGTGTACTTGCGTTGATGACCGGTCGAACGGATTTCTCGTAGTTCTTCATCAACTTCCGGTACAACCTCTGCTCGTCTGACATGATAACCGTCGATGCATTCCCTGGTGGTCCCAATCAGAACTTCGTTACAATGACACACAATCACACTTCCTCCATACCAGCCAATCAGGAACAGCTACTGACGCCGGACGTGAAGCAGCCAATTAAAACAGTCGTTACATATTTGACCGAGCAAGCACCACATCTTGTTGAGATGGCTTAATTGGTAAAGTTAGAGAGATATTGCCAGCGAATTTACCCAAAAATGGCATAATATAAGATAAGTTTTTACAATTCAGACAACTATAACATTAGCTTTACACTGGAATGGTAAATATGGCAAAAACAGTACTTTGGGGTTGAGAGCCGGTCACTTAGTTAGCAGCTACGTACATGACGTCACGGATTTGCAAAGTTTTACGGATGCTGAGGAGACTCCATGCAGTGAATTTTATCAATAATTGAATTGATAATGCTTGCTCTAAAGTTGGTCATCAATTGTTAAAATTTAGACCGTGACACGGTGCTGGCTGGAGATAACAGTTTGAATAGCTTCGATGGCACTGGAAGTGAAACACAAATGGGCAATTCGTCTATGAGGTAGTGCCGCTGAGGAAATCATCCTAAGAATATCAACTTATGGACTGTCGAAACTATGGCGCTAATTAGGTTGAAATTATGATTAGTATTAGTCATAACATAATTTCGCAGTGGACCTCCTTCCCCCAGAGAGACTCGGGAACAGGGACCATACTAGCCATGCAGATGTTACAATGTGGTTTCTAAGATATTGTCAAGACTTTATGGGTTCATTCGGCTGGAAATAGATGTGTAATCTTCTCTGTGCGTCCTACCGCCAAACGAATCTACGAATCTATTAAGTTTTAAAACTAATAATAATGATGTTTGCCTAATTTAATCCATTGCTGCATTGAGTATACCGCAACTTTCATGTTTAGAATCGTATAATGTGATATCTGCGCCTTGATAGAATATGCTTCTCGAACTGCGATATGACGTCATCTCAGTCTCTGTATTCGATGCTGTAGCAGTTAGCCCCATTCATCGTTGCGTCCTTTTGCCGATATCGGTTCGCCGTCGTATAGAACGCCAAGCAGCATTCATCCCTTAGTTTTATCATTCTGGTGGCTCCTATTTGCTACAAACCTGGACGGTAGCGACCTCTGGCGAGCCCACAGGGAGGTTGGCGAGGACCACACCTCTACAGCTCCCCCCCCCCCTCATCACGCCGGCCCCCACCCTCCCCCAACTCACCACACTCAGCCGTCACACCCCTCGGAAATACATTTCTTCCAAGTAATTTTGGATAAAAGTGGCCTTATCACAGACCTCCCAGGGGAGCTTTTTCGAAGCAATCTTTTCTGACAGATCACCGGCCTTTAGTGGTTGCGGAACCAAAACCTGCTATCCCTTTGACGTACTATCAGAGCCTGGGCTGCGAGAGGCAAAAAAATCCTCGCCTACCCGCCCGCCGTTGTCTGCGCTACTCCGGGGATGTGCCTCATGTCACAGATGCGATAATTACTTAAATGAATTAGAATACTGAGGAATATCTGGCGCTCAGTTCCCAGTGGAAATACCACCGTCTTGCTCAGCAAATGCCGGCGAAGCGCTGTGCATGTCGGGTAAAGAAATAAGAAAAACATATCGACAGTATACGGGGCTGCGCCAGATGTTATCAGCGATAGATGCATCATTTCATGATTTTTGTTTGATATTTGTTCTGTTGTATGCCATTATTAGCGAGTAATGGAATTCCTGAATGACCCTCCCTGTGTCTGGCAACACGGTAAACTAAGAGGCGGATGTTAGCGGCGGAGGTTTAATGAAACAATACATGGTCAGCAACCAACCTCTGGCACCGGGCGAGGACAAATAAGAATTTTAGATGTGTGAATTTTCAGAATGAAGCGATTTGCTCATATTACTTTGGCGTACCAGACACGATCACAGGACATGTAACCATGACGGCACCATGATAGCACATGTGGTTATGGCGTAACATAGATAATGGGAGGCCCAGTACCATACAGTACCCCGCCCCATGGCACACCCACTGTGTCTCTCGCTTCATTGGCCGCTGCCACTACCGCAGAGTTGACGGACCTCGTTTAAGGTTAATTGTGTGGACAGATTCACTGAGCGAATCCTTTCACAATGAGCGCCTATCCCTCTTGTTCCCTGGCGGATCTAATTACAACTGACAGCGACGCACGGATAATCCGAGCCCCGTTCCCCACCCCCACCCATCCTCCCTCCCTCCTCACCCTCACCCAGGCGCCCCACCACTGACTCTCCGGGCAGCCTGCCCTCCCCAGGCCATACAACCCATCGTCTTCCCGCGCAATCTCATCGAGGTGGCGCTGCGGTTCATTAGACACTCAGTGCCTCATGTGTAGTTAGTTTTGTCCGCTAATAACGTCCGACGAGACGAGGAATACGGCGGGGTGGACCGGTACCAGCCTGACTCGAGGCTAGAGGCACCTGGGCGGGGAACCAGGCAAGCCCGATCAGTCGGCGTTATGATTGGCTGAAATATGGCTTCATTTCAGTGGGCTTAACAACAACGCTCCAAAACCAACCGCTCTCACCCCCCCCCCCCCCCTCCATCCCCTACTCTCGCCTTCCGCACTCTCCTTGCCTACCCCAATAAGAATGCTCGTTACGGGTAATTATAAAAATTGGAACCCTATTCGTGACTTTCTCCATACACCGGCAAACAAGCACCATGCATTCATTAGCTTGTCATGATTAGTAATTACATTAGTATCTGTTGGTTTTTTTTACTCATCCTGGTTTTGAGGTAACTTTCCGTGGTTCCCGGGCGCTCTGTTCATTAACGTTCTGCCGACCCTGCAGAAATCAAATTTCTTCTCAACGGGCGTACCATGTGGCATCAAAAGACAATTTTACAGACATGATTCGTTTACTGGCATACACACTGGCGGAGAAGGATGAAAGGGGGGGGGGGTGAGGTAGAGCTGGGTGGTAGGGGGTAACGTGGCGGGGAGGGGGGGCTGTAAGTGTAGGCTTTGTTTCGGCAACAGTAGTGTACGATATCTCGCCATCATATATCAAGTAGTATATGTCAATCCGATCTGCTTTAAGCTGACGATTAATTAATTAGTAAGGAAGTATCCTCACTTACTGTCACTTACTGACAGCGTAATGTTATTCGTTTTTGTTTGAGGTTATATCGTCCACCCAATCGGGTTTTACTTCCCTTTTACGTGTTTCTTAAGAGTTGTTTATTTGCCAGAAGTTACTTCCTTGTAGCATCAATTTGGTATTTAATGGCCATCACCTTGGTGTATGAATCTTCATCAGGTCTGTGTGTAGGAATTAAGGTGTATGTTACGGTTAGAGGCGATAGCATCGCTTTCAGGAGATCCTCAGAAAAACATTACAAAAAAAGGTGTGCCAAACAGGGACTCGATTTGGACAAAACACCTTCATTTACCATGTTTAGTAGATTTATTTCAAATTGATGAGATCAGATGAATACAAAATAATTGTTTTTAGAAACATGGGTAGATTTTATTCAACCAAGTCTGGAATAGTGTTCGACCAAATTTCGGGCCATGTGTTTGGAAAATTCATTACACTTTATCGAATACAAAAATTTAATATTATGCATAAATTATGGTGCATGTGCAGTTATAATAGGTATTACGTCACTGAAATAACGTGTAACATTGGCGAAAGGCAATAAATATTGCGCTTTCTGTTCTGGTCTGTGATACCAGTGACATACATGCTGGGTGACCTCCCAGCCGCTAAGGAACGCTACCTGGTCCCGCAGGGTTCTCAGACAGTTCATAAATCGGGGCAGAATAATGTATCACGGCGCCTTGAAGATAACAATAAGTGGTCCCTCTGCCCGGCAGTAGGTAGGGGCTGATGGATAGGTCACCCAGGAGCTGCCCCCCCCCCGCCCACCCCGGCGTCCGGTAGGGGTAGGGTAGGTGGGCGTCCGGTAGGGGTAGGGTAGGTGGGTGAGGGGTGGGGAGTGGCGACCATGAGCAGTCAGCAGGGAGGCCCCGCCCTGCCAGGGACACTGTCAGGACTAGTTGACACACACGGAGGGGAAGATTCATTGCCCAGGATGGTGATCCCAGAGACAGATGAGCCCCCCCGGCCACGGGGCACCCCCCGGGGGGACCTCCGCCCGGCCACCCCCCGGAGGGGACCTCCGCATCCGCACTCCCAACACCCCCTGCCAGCCTCCGGGCCACCGCGCGGGGGTTGGGGGGGGGGGGGTGGCTCCCCTCCTTCTATTCACCCCATCCCCACCTTCACCCCCCACTACCAACCTCAGGGCGACCCCGCGGGGGGGGGACTACCCCCGCCCTTCTACCCAACCCACCCTCACCCCCACCCCTTCCCCCCACCCCGCCAGTCACAGGACGTCCCCCTGATGGAACCTCCGTCCACTCCACCCTCCCTGGGCACAAGGTTCCCCATCCCTGCACCCCCCCCCCCTTCTACCCGCCCCTCCCCGGCCGCGCCCGTCAGTTCAGATTCCCAGTCAGCGGGATTATTTGAAGGACAAGGGGCTCACGAAGGTCAACTCAGTCGTACATACAAACCAATTGACTTCCTGGTCATATCATCCCAGCATGAGACACCACAATCCCTGCCCCCCCCCCCCCCCCACTCTCCCTGTCTACGGGTGATGTAGTCACTATCATAGTACCACCCCCCACCCCAGCCAAACCGCCCTCGCCCCATCCCCACCCCAGCCAACCCACCATCGCCCCATCCCCACCCCAGCCAAACCCCCCTCGCCCCATCCCAACCCCAACCAAACCCCTCCCGCCCCATCCCCACCCCAGCCAAACCGCCCTCGCCCCATCCCCACCCCAGCCAACCCACCCTCGCACCATCGCCACCCCAGCCAAACCGCCCTCGCACCATCCCCACCCCAAACAAACCCCCCTCGCCCCATCCCCACCCCAGCCAAACCCCCCTCGCCCCATCCCCACCCCAGCCAACCCACCCTCGCCCGATCCCCACCCCAGCCAAACCCCCCTCGCCCCATCCCCACCCCGACTCCTCAGTCCTCGGTTTACCGCTCTCATTCCCGATAAGACATCCTTACCGGGTATTACCGACCCTGTACCCTGTTACTGCCCTGGTACCAGCCAACCAAAACGAGATCTTATACCAGCGTAGGCACCGAGACGGGGTGACGGTGGGTGGGCAGGGTCCCCGGGGGGAGAGGGGGGGGGGATCTAAGGGTAGTCAGTTCAGAATGATTGGGTGGATGGGGAGGGGGAGAGCCTGAGATTATCGGGGAAAGACTTGCATGCATTTTGGAAAGTGAATGTTGAGGTTGAGAGAAACAAGGAATGGCTGACACAAGTCCGTGACAAGACGACAATAAGTGGTGGTAGACTCACGGCAACTATTAAAGGCTTCTGAAATCTTGGCGGACCTGATTACGTGTTGAAAGCCCCATCGCATGACAATCAAAGAGTATATTGCAAAAGAAAAAAGGAGAAAAAAAAAGTGCCACTTTTTTCCATTGCAAATGAATTAGAAATGCCAGAACCACTTAATATAAAGGCCACTGACTTGTCTACTGAATCAGATGTGCATGCCATCGGGTGAGAGCCATCGGCTTAATACGAAAACGATTATTGTGTACCAAATACAGGGCACAGAAGACAAGATTGCCAGTTCGGGCAGAACGTTTTAACCTGGGTCACATTGCGACAATAGGACGGGCGAAGAAAGACATGGGCTCGTTATTTTTTTTCATCGTTGTAAACATTACGTAATTTAAGTGGTTATCAGTAACGAATACACATGTGACTGACCAAGGGATTCTAACCATGCACAGGGTTGCTTAGGCTGACCCAGCAGAACGCAATAGCCAATACCCGAATACGCTACCTGCTTGAGTCCAGGGGGCGACCCCATACAGAACATATCAAGTGATTTATTTAGCTTTTATTCAGCGGTTAGATTTTCGCATTCGTAATTGCGCCCGCGATTGTGTTATCGAATACATGTGGCGTTAAACAACAGTATTATTGACGCCAAATTGTCATATATGTTGCTCTTACGATAGCTTTAAAGCGCCCCGATTGTGTGACAGAGATACTCTTGTCAGATCTCTGGAATAAATCATTGGCCTGACCAACGTCACTGGCGTAACACAGTGATCAATGCGAGACCGGCAGACTTTAAATTGAAGACCATGGCCCCTCCCCATTGATCAGTGTGGGCGACACGCAGCGGCAAGGTAATTGAAAAATGCAGTGATGGATGGAGGCACTGAATTCACGTATTATTCAAGGCCTGTCTCCAACTTCTGAAGGTTTCTAATTGGCCGCTCGGGGTAGGGAAGTAAGGTAGGTAGGGGTAGTGGGGGGGGGGGTCTTACAAATGGGATGAGGAAGAGAGGAGGATGTTGAATATCTAACCAGTTAGGGGGGAGGAGGGGGGGAGGGGGGGCTAGAGCGTAAAAGGTGTGAAGAGAAAGGAACATGCAAGGTTTGCGTTTAGTTTAGTGGACGTTGGATGGGTGGCTTTACAACTTAAAAGTCTTATTTCCTTGGGAGACCACCCCTCCCTCCATACACCCTCATACACCCTCCATAGACCGCTACATCTTCGTCACTGTCCCAAAGAACACAGCAATAGATCACGTGATCAGGCAACGGCCTATTCGGCAAGTCTAGGTTATTAATTGATATGCAAATTATTCGAATATGCTCATATCCCATCCAGACAAGAACGAGCATTACAACCAGCCACCAGATGAAAACAACTAACGTTTGTAAGTCTTGGTATTACCGAGTGTACTTGCCCTTCACATGAAGATCGTTGACCTCTATAATTACGATTCAGAAATCGTAATTATCTGACAATTGCATTACCGCCGAAACAGTTACAGTGTGTACCGTAATGCAATGAGTACACATTACTTGTTTACCTTTTGATGTTTAACCGGGCAGCCCGCCCCCCCTCCCCCTGACCCGGAAAACCCGCTGACCCGCAGTAATGAAATCACGCTAGTGGTCTCACCCCGGCATTTGGCTCACTTCTTCACACGCCTCAATATTGCGCGCTTTGAGGCATTATCCCATGCCATCGGGGTAGGTTTTAAACAAGGCAAATGTTCAATCGTCTGTGAGCCTCGGAGGACGTTCTTAATGAGACCAGTGATCGATGGCTGTGGGGCCCCTGGCCTCTCCCCCTACAGCTCCATTGGCTTGTGTCCTCCGAGCTCAAGGGGTACTTACTACCCACGGGCGCAAAAACCACAGGGGGTTGTTTGAGTCTGAGATACACGCAGTCGTAATTTGGTAATTGTGGCTGAGAAGGGGAATGGCATACACGCCATTGGGTGACATGAGATGGTTGTCATTGGGTGACAAGATATGGGCGTCATTGGGTGACATGAGATGGGCGTCATTGGGTGACATGAGATGGGTGTCATTAGGTGACATGAGATGGGTGTCATTGGGTGACATGAGATGGGTGTCATTGGGTGACATGAGATGGGTGTCATTGGGTGACATGAGATGGTGCCATTAGGTGACATGAGATGGGAGTCATTGGGTGACATGAGATGGTGTCATTGGGTGACATCAGATGGGTGTCATTATGTGACATGAGATGGGTGTCATTGGGTGACATCAGATGGGTGTCATTAGGTGACATGACATGGGTGTCATTAGGTGACATGAGATGGGTGTCAGTGGGTGACATGAGATGGGTGTCATTAGGTGACATGAGATGGATGTCATTGGGTGACATGAGATGGTGTCATTGGTGGCATGAGATGGGTGTCATTAGGTGACATCAGATGGATGGCATTGGGTGACATGAGATGGGTGTCATTGGGTGAAATGAGATGGGTGTCATTGGGTGACATGAGATGGTGCCATTAGGTGACATGAGATGGATGTCAAGGGGTGACATGAGATGGTGTCATTGGGTGACATCAGATGGGTGTCATTAGGTGGCATGAGATGGGTGTCATTGGGTGACATCAGATGGGTGTCATTAGGTGACATGACATGGGTGTCATTGGGTGACATGAGATAGGTGTCAGTGGGTGACATGAGATGGGTGTCATTAGGTGACATGAAATGGGTGTCATTAGGTGACATGAGATGGGTGTCATTGGGTGACATCAGATGGGTGTCATTGGGTGACATAAGATGGGTGTCATTGGTAACATCAGATGGGTGTCATTAGGTGACATGATATGGGTGTCATTGGGTGACATGAGATGTGTGCCATTGGGTGACATCAGATGTGTGCCATTGGGTGACATGAGATGGGTGTCATTGGGTGACATAATGGGTGTTATTGGGTGACATGAGATGGGTGTCATTGGGTGACATGATATGGTGTCATTGGGTGACATCATATGGGTTTTATTGAGTGACATGAGATAGGTGTCACTGGGAGACATGATATGGGTGCCATTGGGTGACATGAGATGGATGTCATTAGGTGACAGCAGATGGGTGTCATTGGGTGACATGAGATGGGTTACAGTGGGTGACATCAGATGGGTGTCATTGGGTGACATCAGATGGTTGTCATGAATCTCGCAGTGGTTCATCTCATCTCGCGGGTAGAGTTCTCGGCGAGACCTCATCCCTTGACTTCCTGGGTCCATGGTTGGGTGTCTGCTCATTTCTGGTGTCGTGTATTTTTGTTGTATGCTTTGTTGTATGAATCCATGATAAACATTCTGCATCCTGTTCTAGAGTCCATGTATTAATGGTCTGCCATCCTGTTCTAAAGTCCATATATTAATGGTCTGCCATCCTGTTATCTCTCTTATGTATGGTTCTAAATAGTGTATCTGATACCTCTTGCAGTGATCAAGTATTAACTCTGGCACCATGTTGGTGATTCAATGTCATCCTCTGCGCATCTGTAAGCGAGTTCATGTGCTGGTTCCCTGTCATGCTACTAATAGTAACTTCAAATTCAAGGGGTTGGCTCCCTGTTTTCCGCCTTCCCCGAGCCGTGCACTGGTTCCCTGTCACCCCCCGTTGAGAGCCCACTAGTTAACTGGCTCCCTGTCATCCCACTTTTAGCGTCCCCAAGAGGGTTTCCTGCTCACCGGTTTTGGCGAATCTGAACAGGGACCCCTGGCTCACTGTCACCGCATTACGTGCTGTCGAAACACACACAGAACAGTCCTGGTAAAACTAACCTTTTCTTTTCTGAAGTCCGACCAGCCTCCTCAGCTACACCCCTTTAACCCGCCTTAACCCCCTCACCCCCTCACTGACCTGGCCTTTCTTTCGCACCCGGCCCCTCAGGCTGCGGAATGCCAAACGTGTACCCTCCCGCCCTCCTCTTTAGCCCTATCCCACCCCCGTGAATCAGCCCTTAATGACCGCCATAAAAATACGAATACTCTCCTCGGAATTACTGTTAATGAAATGAGCTGAAGCTTATGAATAACAGGCGCGGTTGGCCGCCATTGTGACATAAAGGTTCGGGTCGCCGGGCTGTGCCTTAGGACTGCCTAGGTGCCTTTATTATCGCCCATGCTCCCACGTGCCAAGACGGGTGGATTTGTCATCGTCACAATAAAGAGGGGGCGCGCCAGTGAAACCGCCAGATTCCAATATTAACTCACAAAAAACCTCGACTCCAAAACAGTATTTAAGAGGAACTGAGTCGCTGAAGCTCGCTTGGTATTTAATCGTATGTTAGTGGAACCCAATTCTCTTCCAGGTGAATAGTAATTTATCGATGTATATGAGGTAATTCGTATGACATAAGAGTTATAAGACGAAGCAGTTGAAGGGGGGGGGGCATAACCAATTCACAATGTATACCAGAGATAGATCACTTTTGCAATTAATGACCTTCTGAACTGACTCGACTCACAAAATAAGATTTCTGCCTAATGTACGTTACCATTCAATTAAATTGTAATTAAATATAATATGAATAGGCATTGCCTAAGTTGCGAGCTCACCCCAGTCAAGTCAGTCAAATGAAACAATCAAATATCATTTATTTAAACCCAAGTATACAAAAATATGGCTGAAATACAACAAGTCGAGGAAGAAACAAAAATAAATAAATGAAAGAAATTGAATAATAATGTAGTTCTTGAAGCTGCTATATCAACTGCAGCAGTTGTGATAGCCTTAATTATAGCTGCTGTATCAACTGAAGTCACTCTAGCTTATATTCTTAAAGCCTCTTAATTATACTGAAATATCTGTCTATAGAAATAATATTTTTATATATATGTATTTTACTTAAATAAGATGGATGGCTTAGTTGTTTAGCATTATTATATGGTCTTAGGATCATACACAGAGAAATATAAGAATAAGTAATTAATTGGGCCAATAATTCATGATATTATTTTATGATAATTATTCTTTATTTATTTTTCTCTTACTCGTTTGGATATTGTTTTATGATAATTATTCCTTATTTAATTTTCCTGTTAGTTTTGTTTTTTACTTATTATAAATAGATTAATGAGATATTTTAAGCTAAGGTTAAAGCTGGTCATTGATTGATAGCAATTTTCCACCTATTAAATGCATGCAGTTTACTAAAGATACTGGTAGTATGAATTATAGTATGATCTTTCTAGTATTAACACTCTTGCAGTTGAATGCATAGTTTATAATATCTGTGTAGCAGATATAAGTTAGAAGGTGAAATCTACAATAATGCATAGTTTATAATATCTATGTAGCAGATATAAGTTAAAAGGAAAAATCTACAATAACGCTTAATGTTGATGATTTTGTTCATCAGAAAGGTACACCCTTCCACAGAAAATGCCTTAATTTGGCTAAAATGATTTTGTTGACAACATGCCCATCAATATTTCTAGTTCTATTATAAGGACTACTTGTATCATTTCCATTGAAATTATTCTAAGGTAAATCCTTGTTCATGAAGAACAAGCTATAGATACCATGAGTAAGCTTCTTGAACAATTACACCATGTCAGAAGTATTAGTTTTATCAGTTAATTTAGGTCCTTCTGCTATGCGATTCGCTACCAATGAAAGCACTGGTATGACGTACAAAAAATGCAGTTAGAAAATAAAGATAAAATATATGGAGTAACTGCTTATATATGTTAGTTGCCTATTTAACCACTTTCACATGTTTAACCCCTATTTATTATGTATACCCAGTATATTTATATTTGAAAGTAGTACATGTATAGTGGTCCAGACAGTATGCAGGTTCTCAAAATGGTGTCATATTTGTGTTGGTTATGATATGAACTAATGAGCTTTCTATATGGTTGCCTTTTTTATGAGCTAATGAGCTTTCTATATGGTTGCCTTTCTTATTACGTTGTAATGTTTGGTCAGCAAGGAGATGTTGACAATGCAAAGTCCCACCTTTTTGTTTGTAAATATTTTCAAAGCCAGACACTTTAGGGAAAATGGATTTCATTCAGTATTTGTTGAATTTTTGACATCCTAGCTATTTTTGTAATAAAATAGCTGGTGATATGTTTAATTTCTATGCCCAAATAGACTGAATATGAAAACACTTGTAGGTCCTGTGTTGTTTTGCAATGGTAATCTAGATCTATATTTGTCTGGCAGGGAAAACCAGTTAATGACATTTTACATTAAAAATTATTATATTGGAACAATATTAAACTAAAATGTTTGTTTAAGATAAATAAAATATATACATTCTGCATTTGATTAAAATCGTAATAATGGCATTAATTTAAATAAGTTATACAGATTAAAATCCTCTGAAACTTAAAGGGAACCGCCAGCCTGGCCTCTAACGCTGCTTTACCGATTCCTATAATACCCAATTATCTATCCTCCAAATTATACAATTTTTTGTTTTATCTGTAGCTCACAATAAAATTTAGAAGTGACCGCCAGGCACGATTTCGCCGCCTACCCAGGCGGCAGCCCTTTTTGGAGGCGTGTCCGGGATTGACCAATCAGGAGACGATACTCTAATTTATTCAAACCGGAAATTACGCCTATTGTGTGAGCAAAACAAGAGCGGGTGATAATCGCTAATATAAATAGCGGCGATTCTAACTCCAATCATGGCATTGTTGCAGAGTCAATCGTCGCAAGACGTATATCAATTTGTTTGCACGGTACTCATCCATGAAACGCTAAGATCTTGCGCTACTGCGCGGCTTGGAACTGCCGCTGTTCATCTGTAAATCGCGGCCCTGATCTCTCTCTCCGCGAGCTGTAACGTAAGGCGGCGCCATATGAATAGTCACAATATGCGTCACTGCTCCCGGCAAAATGGCGCTCTGCTTGACATTGCTGGGGGCGGGTTGCCCTAATTTTTTTCTCCTTACCAGTAGGCCGGAACGAAGCGTTAACACTTGCCAATTTAATATTAAGATGTAAACTTTTGGTGCAGATCGCGATTAAATTAGGTTGGACACCCGCTTTAACAAAAATAGCACTGAAAACCCACTATTTTTTCAAATTATTGATGAGTGATATGGTTGTGAATAAATCTGAATTATCCTGAGGTGTCAAAAGTAGGCAAAATGTGTCAAAAATAGGAAATAGTAAGTCTTATGTGAACAATATATAATAAAATATTCTTAAAATATTTACATTTTTGGTTTAAACTACTGTTTAATTTGTCTCAATTAAACTCTTCAAATTAAATATTTCAGGGGTGGAGGCTTTCCATACTTGAAGCTTAACACATTGACAGTGAGTTGTACCTTGGCATAACAGGGGTTAGTCCCGTGTGACGTTTTTCCTTGAATTGGGCGACTTGGGGCTAAACAGGGATCAGCCTCGGGAGACCCACTCTGTTCCGCCGGACCCAGAGTGGGTCTCCCGAGGCTAAACAGGGATGTGTGCTGCGATGACTGTCAAAAGGTACCAGTGAAAAATAATGTGTTATTTAATGTTAACCTACCTATTTCGCCTTTGGAGCTGAAGCCGTATCCATCATTCGTTAGGCCAATTTAAACACACGAAGTGTCAGTGAAACTTAGCCTGTTGACTGACAATTCAATTGTTCAATCCGAAAAAGGCTACTCATGCTACCTGGACCAGACAATGTGAATATACAAAGCCTGGTAATCGAACCAGCAGTTAATTTGTCAAGGACAATTAACTTCGGAAAACCTGGGAAAGTTTGGACAAAAAGCACGGAACTTTGTTTACAACATTTCAAAACATAACACTGTCAGTGTCACTGCAAGGTGGGCGATAATACCCCTCGATGTCAATCGAAAAGCGGACGGTACCTTTCGTTGAAGAAGGCTTTTGTGCTATTCGTATCTTAGGCAGTTTTCTGAAGATGATATGGCTTAATCACGTAGTCGTTGAAACATTCGCCCAATCGGTTGTTTCTCAGTCATCTAAATCGGATTCGAAGTGTCAAAAATTGTGCGGACGATGCGTTACGTCCCACTCGGCAGTTCGAATTGACGCGCCGCCTCCCTGCGAGAGTGTTTAATTCAGGTTCAATTTAAGCCAATCATAGTCCGACACAGTCCGAAAAATCGGCCTGAAGGACCGGTATTATCGCTCATCTGTGAGGGACCGGTATTATCGCTCATGTGGTCACGGTTTTTCAATCGCATGGACATATGAAATTTCATTTTTTTTTTTTTTTTTTTTTTTGATTTTTTTTTATATATACATGTGTGTTGCTCCAGAAGCTCGCTTCGCTCGCTAATATATCATTGGATATATCCCAGTGGTATGCTATTCTACCGTTGAGACTTACACCCTTCGAATCCAGGAGAGGTCATAGTTGTGGGCAATGTACCCCCACACCGCTTATCCTGCGAAGGGACAGCAGTCCATGCATGATGCATGGCTTTCCCAGCAACTGGGAGTTTAAAGGGCCTTTACTCGACCAATAAAGGGGGATTGAGTCTACCTCCAGAGACCAGCCATAGTAGATGGCAGTGTAATGCTGACTCCCTCGCTGCCATCCTCTCGAGGTGACGATTGGTAGGCAGCACTTTGTGAAGGTCTGGTCTACCGGTACTACTGCAGGGGAAGTCCGGGGTCTGCCCCAGTCGGCGGATTTCTTTGGTTCGGGAGCAAGAGCCCCGGCGGTGCACCGGTCACGTGACAAAGTACTTCCGGGCTTAGAGACGCGACACAAGTGAAATGACGCCAGTAAATTGGTTGGTTGTATATTCAGGACGCTTTAACCCATTCTGACGCAGTAGATGCCACCGCGCCAGGGAAGCGGCCAGATACCAGCCTGATGTCACTCACTTGTAGGCCATCGCCTTGTGTCACAGATATGTCACAGATGTTTTACCAAGGTGTCACGGATGTGTCACCGAGGTGCTACTGATGTGTCACAGGTATGTCACAGATGTGTCACAGATGTGTCACAGGTCTATCACAGGTGTGTAACTGATGTGTCACCGATGTGTCACAGATGTGGTACAGATGTGGCACAGATGTGGCACAGATGTGGCACTGATGTGTCACAGATGTGTCATAGCTATGTCATCGATGTGTCACCGATGTGTCACAGATGTGTCATATGTGTGTCACAGATGTGACACAGATGTCTCACATACGTGGCAAAGATGTGTCACAGGTGTATCACAGGTGTATGACATATGTGTCACAGATGTCACAGATGTATTACAGCTGTGTCACAGTTCTGTCACAGTTATGTCACAGATGTATCACAGATGTATCACAGATGTGTCACAGATGTGTCACAGCTATGTCACAGATGTGTCACAGATGTGTCACAGGTGTGTCACATATATGTCTCAGGTGTGACACAGCTATGTCACAGATGTGTCACAGACGTGTCACAGGTGTGTCACAGCTATGTCACAGATGTGTCACAGATGTGTCGCAGCTATGTCACAGATGTGTCACAGATGTGTCACAGGTGTGTCACATATATGTCTCAGGTGTGACACAGCTATGTCACAGATGAGTCACGGATGTGTCACAAGTGTCACGGATGTCCGTGTTATGTAGTGGCAACAGTCGGCGCTTAGCCCCCGGATCCATTACGCTCACCCGGGTGGCCTGGTAGGTAGCCCGGTAGGTAGCCCGTTCGGCTCGTGTCGAGTGTGGCCAACTAGACCTAGCGACCAGTTTGTTGTCCCCACCTATGCAGTGCAGGATAAAGATTCCATGTCTTTCCTTCGCAAAGAGTAGGGAAACATGGATTCTCTCTCATTCTAACGCTTCCCCGGACCAATCAAAAGACGGGTGGTGGACTGAATGCGAATTGGTGCGCCTTCGGGCTATACCGGGGTAACAAAGGAATGTGATATGTTCTAACGACCGTCCTGTGTACCTTCTTCCGGTGGCTTACCAGACGGAATGTAACATTAAACTGTTGGCCTTCGTCGGACGAAACCCCTTGGTTCTACTTCCACCACAGCCGAGAGAGGACCTACCTCACACATTGTGATTCTTACATAACACACAGATGTCCGATATTTGCGAAAGTGGTATCATTATATTTCTGTATCCCGCTACATGCATTCCTTCCTTTGTGTTGTACGTTAAACGGCGAGATGTGCCGCCCATTGCAGCATTTGTGGAGTCTCCATGGCAACAGGATGATTAATGGGTCCTGGGGGTGGGAGGAGCGGGGTGGAAGGGAGAGAGAAGGCAGGGTCAGCACCCCTCCTGCCCCCTCCTACGTTAGGGCAGGTCTGCAACGCCCTCTATCCCATATGTGACGGAACGTTGATCGAAACATGACCATCTTTTTTCAACCCAATGTTCCGATGACAAAGCATCACATCTATTCCGATTCACCTATAACATACGAGGTAGAATTGACACATCGCACTGGTATACACGCTAAGAGCCGTGGGCGGGCAACGGGAATCGAGGAATCGTCCATAAACAAGACTATAGTGGATGGAGGAAGCCATGGGAACTAACGACCCCCAAAGGTCATATATTAATATAGCGGTATTTGTCAGCTGCACTGGTCGGCCGACCGACACAAACCCTGACCATAAGACAACAGTCATATCCCGTGTGTATACAATGGATCAGAAGACAAACCTTCAACCGGAAGTTCATTTATATATGACACTACGTATATATTTATATGTGTATATATATGTATATCCTCGTGATCACGTGTTCTTGGCAGACATCCAGCATTACATCAGTGCATCAGTATCTATGTCAACCATGTTCGCTTCCAGTATAAACTGGTTGCGAACTTATGCACAATGTCTTCCAAGTCCGGAGATAAATGCGAAAGGTTGTTATTAAGCTCTGTCAGTATCACTGCATAAATTATTTGATATACTTTAATGTTCATTTGTCCTATTAGAAGAAAAAATACATAACAAAATATTGAAGCAGATATGAGTGGGTGTGTAATTTAGATGGTTTATAGTTTGGTAAGTGTGGCGCATGTTAGTCACGAAATCTGTCGGGATTCAACTCTGAACGACCAAAGCCGTCATATTCGCGCCCCAAATGACGTAAATGGAGGTTCCGGTTTAATTGTAAAAGATAGGCAGGTGAACGGTTTATGTAAATTTTCAGATAAATTGATTTGTTTGAGAAAGGAGGTAACCAGTGTTTGATGTATTAAATTAATCATACCTGGAGTAGCCTATTTCACTGCGATGTTTTGTAACGGAATTTATACTGACAAGTTTGTATGACAGTCCGTCTCATGTGCACCGTGCGACTAGACAGAGCACTAGCTCTTCATGCTGGAACCTACGCTTACGACTTGTCGAATGATCGCCTCTGAATATTTCCTGATGTTTTAACGCGTCATATAGGATCAAGTTAATTACTTCTAATAGTGATCCCGAATTAAATTAACGCCTGTTGTCTCATGACGGGGCAATGTATTGGGATTCATGTCTTGAAAGTCCTTTTTTGATCCAGGAGTTGGACTTAAAAAAACATTTTAAGAAAGTCATATTTGTTGCAGATATGTTGCAAAAAGTAGGATCGTGAGATAAACTGTTGCCGACTTTCGAAGCTGAACTCATGCATTAGAAATTACAAAGAGACGATGCCAGGGTGTAATAAGGGAAGATCGCAATAACTCTATAGACATTGACTATCATTTTCTATGCAAATGTTCATTATGCAAGGATTTGCGTGAAGTATAGTAATTTAGAATGGCAAATTTTTGGCTGTTTAATATTTCTGAAACAAAACGTTTATTCCAAGATGTATTGATACATCTTCGAGATTCCTATGTTTAATATTATTTCCGGTGTTAATATTAATGTTTGCTATTTATATTTATTGTACATAATTATGCTTAGCACGAAAAGCCGGGGGTAAAGATGTATTACGTATATAAATAGCCGTATTACTTCTAATCATTCTTGGTAGTGGAGGACTTGTCAACGATTTGGCATTGTCAAGCCACGAAAGTGGCGTTTTCCGTTAACTTTATGTTACATTTTGTTACCTGAAATGACCTAACTAGTCGCCAGATAATGCCCATTACGAGCAACATTACTGATAATGGCTCCCCCAACACCTGCAATGTTGCCGTAAGTAACACTTAGACCGACCCCCCCCCCTCCCACTATAGGCCTTAGTAACCAGTAATGTACATAGCCCCTCGTCCTGTACACAACCCACCAAAGCCAGATGACATGGACGGCGCTAAGCCCCCCGGTTTAGACTCTCGCCCAAGGTCCGGAGTGAAGGAACTCAGCCTCACCTTGGGCTGTCGTAAAGAGGACTTGTCTGAAGGCCTTCCCCGGCCAATCTCGTTATTACATAGCTGCCCCGCCCCCAGACCACCATACCCCCTGACGCAGACCACCCCACCCCCTGAAACAGAGACCTCCCCACCCCCTGAACCACAGACCACCCCTCCCCCTGAACACCTGTTACCCCGCCCCCTGAACACCTGTCACCCCGCCCCCTGAACCACAGACCACCCCTCCCCCTGAACCACAGACCACCCCTCCCCCCTGAAACACCTATCACCCCGCCCCCTGAACCACAGACAACCCCACCCGCGTTAAAACGGGACCCGATCGGCTACTTACTGTGAGAATGCTGCTTGGAGCCCAGTCCACGAGTGAGCGACGGCAGGAGGAGGAGGACGAGGAGGAGAGGGAGGAGGTGGTGGTGGAGGGTAGCCGACAAGCGCGTCATCGCCTTAACGGCTACCCCATCTCCTCCCGGA
Source organism: Arenicola marina (assembly GCA_964019135.1). Taxonomy (NCBI): domain Eukaryota; kingdom Metazoa; phylum Annelida; class Polychaeta; family Arenicolidae; genus Arenicola; species Arenicola marina. The sequence continues at coordinate 8,993,336 of OZ025255.1, forward strand.
ACCGGAAACCACACGCCGGCCATGTATTCACTCCGTGCCCGGTGCGCCTGCGGGATTTCGCTTTAACGGCGGCGAGACAGATGGGGGTTGTCCCTCGAGGAAGAGTCTCTTCGGGGAATTATGGGGGCGAGGGGGGAATGGGGGTCGTTGTGACCTCGGTAAATAGTGGCGATTGTCACTCGCGACCTGTTGCTCGCTGGCGTCGGTGGCCGCGCCTGGTGGGCAGTGCAATTCTCCTAATTATCGCCCATTGCTGTAGTGCTTAGCGCCGGTGAAGATGCCGCGGTCGCCACCTGCAAGAATCGGAAGAAAACATGTACATATACACGGTGAACGGCAGTAAAGCTTAGAATAGCTTCGAAAACGGTCGCGATGGGAAGTGCAGGGGGGGGGGGGGTGGGTTGCGGATGAGGGCGGGTAAATCGAGATGAGGACAGGGGGGTGGGAGGGTCGGCCATGACTTACCTTCCGGATATGTACTAACAGGAGGTTTTCAGGTTGATTGTTTTGCTTTGATTGTTGATTGCTTTGATTGTAAAGCAATAAGTAATGAGGGAGCTATACTGAAATAATGGTTTGCCCTAATATAGAAGAACAAACTCAATACTTTATCATATCATGATATATAACCCTCAATGTATGTGGAAGAAAACTCTAATTTCAGCGAACTCACTCTTTCTCAACATTTATCCTTGCTGTTGACATCCAATTCCTTACTTTAGATGCACCGGTCTAAGCAGAATAAACCGAGACACTCATGTTACTATGAGCGGCATCATGGTTTATGCTGACACGTACCTAGAATACAAACCGTTTTGCGACTGTATCCTGCGTGAACATGGGGAAGAACTTGTCTAAGAATTAGCTTTTCGTTGGCGCTTTTCGCTCTTACATATATTTATAGTTCCATCAAGCGATACCAGGGAAGGCAGTGGGCCCCATTCATCTAAGGGAAAATAATGCGTCCCTATCATATGCTCTGCCTGAGTGGTTGCCTTGTGTGACATGGGGGAATTTCCTTCAATCTCTTGGGCGTTTTGTGTGCTTTCACCCCACGGCCGCTAGCTAGATTGTTGGGGGGTGGGGGGTGGGGGGGGGGGATCCGCCGTCATGTGGGTAGAACATAACTCCGTCACGGCTGCCTTTGTGACGCTGCCAGATTCGACTTGAAACTGGAGCGGATTGAGGGTGTCTTGAGGCACGCGGGGCCAGATGGGCAGTCCACATGAGGTCCGTGCCGAGACAATTTGTCCGGGAGCATCCTTTGTACTTGGTCTTGCATGGCCGGGGGTGGGTGTGGGGGGCGGGGAGGGGGGGTGCGGATGGGGGAGGGGGAGAGGGTGGGAGAGTGGAAGAGTGAGAGGGTGGGAGGGTACGAGGGTGAGAGGGTTTGTTGGAAAAGTACCACGAAGCTTGCGATATCACCCCCCCGCCGCCTGGGATAATGGACTGGTTTGTTTGGGAGGCTGGTGTGTGGGTGGGAGGGGGGATAATGGGTAATGGGCTGTGGGGGGTAGGGGGTAGGTGGTTTGAGCACTGGGGTGGTGGGGGATCCGGGTAGGTGAGTAGGTCAGGGTGCGTGTTTTGGGGTCTGTGTTTGTCTTAGTGTATTGGTAATGGGAAAAGAAGAAAACAAGATATCCACCGCTAGAAAGGGATAGATTTTTGGTGAGGGTGAGGGTGAGGATGGGGTGCACGGTTGGCCGGCCAGGGTGGATGTATGCCAGTGGCAGATGGAAGGGTCTATGGGGTGAGGGTGGGGGTAGAAGGATGAGGTCGATGGTGAGGGTGGGGGCAAACCGGATAAGGACTACGGAGACTGAGAACGTTCAAATGAACGTTCAAATGATTCACCCTTTTCCGATGTACTGTCCTCTGATGGGTCACCCACGGTCACTGATGGGTCGCCCACGGTCACTCATGGATCGCCCACGGTCACTCATGGCTCGCCCACGGTCACTGATGGGTCGCCCACGGTCACTCATGCTGGTTGGCCCACGGACATGGTTTTATTGCGATTTCCAATGATTGACACACTCAGTCATTGTACGACCACGATTTGAGAAATCCTTGAGGAGATTTAGGCCCTATGTCAAAACAAGAGGGGTGGGGGGGGAGCGTTTCTAAAAAACATATGGCCTAACAGTAATCAATAACAAAACTATTTATCCGGTTTGGATAATTCACAGACAATGTTCGGCGAAGGAGGGAATATGTTGAAGTACTTTCATTACGACAGGGACTAGAGAGAACACGGAATTCCCTCTATCGGGAGGTCGCATCCCAAACGCATCGGCGACCACTGGGTTAGCATAACTCAAGATGCGAATTTTGTTCGTCGATTTATGCCAAAAAACGCGTCAGCGCCCCGTATCGACAATTTAGAACTAACACTAAAGTCGTTCTCAACCAAATAGGTGATATGCATCTTTACTAGTTCATAAAAGGGTGTGTGACAAAAAGTATTTCCTGGAAAACACCATGTGTGTTTCTTCTTTTAGTTATCTTATCTATTTAATGTGAACGTATAAACGAAGTGGTTTTTGCATCAGTTCTTGTGGTGTTTAAATCCCTTAATGTCGGTCACAAGAACGCGACCTGTAGCTCAGTAATTCCCCACATTTTTTGACCGGTTTATGGTCTCATCTGGGACATTTTTTAGTTTCATTTGATTGCGACTTCCGGCATACCGTATAGCACAGTACTACGCGCTACCCTCTACCGGTCGAGCCATTCAATCACCCATGGATAGACTGTTACTTTAATGAGTTTGCCAATCCGTACTTTGGTTGCTATGTCTCACGTGTGGCAGATTAAAGACAATTACAAAGCAATTTGGTAAGACATTTAGTGCTATAAATAAAACTACCATCACAATTCACACAAAAAGGAGGTATCTTTTTACGATTTTCGTCATTTGGTGATTGAATATATGCATCATAGTTAACGTGGATGGAGTGTCAAGAGGCTAGTAGACCACTTGGGAGGGAGCGAAGAGGATGAGGACACTCATCTACTAACCAGTGGCGGTGGATACACTTCACCCCAGTGCGTAGCCACCCGCCTATTGGACAAGGGGTGACATACAACAGGCGGCTGCACCATGGCCACTGGTGTCGGCGAGGAAACCGTGACCCAGTGGCAGTGAGGGCTGGGCGAGCCAGCAGCCATCGGGCATTTCCGGTCATTGGAGCTGTGTGGCTGGATGGCTGGCTGGCTGGTTGGCTGGCTAGCTGGCTGGCTGTCTGTCTGGCTGTCTGTCTGGCTGGCTGGTTGGCTGTCTGGCTGGCTGTCTGGCTGGCTGGCTGTGTGGCTGGCTGTGTGGCTGGCTGAGTGGCTGGCTGGCTGGTTGGTGGAATGGCTGGCTGGCTGGTTGGCTGGCTGGCTAGCTGGCTGTCTGTCTGGCTGTCTGGCTGGCTGGCTGTGTGGCTGGCCGAGTGGCTGGCTGGCTGGCTAGCTAGCTAGATGGCTGGCTAGCTGGCTGGTTGGCTGGCGGGCTGACCGGCTGGCTGCCTGGAGCGGTGGCTGGCTGGCTTGCTGGTTGGTTAGCTGGCTGGCTGGCTGGCGGCCTGGCTGGCGGGTTGGCTGGCTGGCTGGCTGGCTGCCTGGCTGCCTGGCTGGTTAGCTGGGTAGCTGGTTGGCTGGCTGGCTTGCTGACTGACTGGTCGTCGTGAAGCATCAATGGGTTCACCACCCTACCTATTACATGACAACCGACAAGAGTCAGAAGGCGCCAAAGACATGAAATTTTATCGACCGCCCAGAGGGCCACTGGAATTGAATTTACCGACATCGAGTCTTCATCCGTTCTCACCTTTGATGCATCCTTTGAACACATAGGGTCTGGGAGCAAGAGGGATCGGCGGGAGCGGGTGGGGAGAGGTGGGGGGTGGTGAGAGGCGTGCTGTGTCCGCGGGATCGAGACGGGGACCGTGGGGGGTGGAGACCCGGAGAGGGACTCTAATCGACGGACGATAGGCGATCAGTGACGGTGTGGAAGAGTCCTGTCTTATCTTCCTCATACCGGGAGACGGAGGAGGGATGAGGCGGGAGGGGGGGGGGGGGCAGGAAGGGGGTAGCGAGAGGGAGGGATGGTGAAGGGGGGTATACGACGGCGACGGTATGGCGCGGATGGCCAGGAACCTCACACGGTTCTTATGTTATGGTCTAACCCCGTCCCCACCCCCTCCCCTTATAACCCCACGCACCGCCTCCCCCCACCTGTACCTAGACTCCCTCTTTGCGCCTGACCACCCTTCACGTAGAGCTCACTCCGACCCACCAGCCACTCACAATACCCCCCTCCCCCCCCTTCCGCACCGTCGGAGAAACACTTTCTCTGACCATCCTTAGCCACGTATCGATCGGTGAAATATTAGAAGGGTCACGTGACCTGTCTGGAGCCGTCCCGTCAATTTCTTTCTGATTTCGACGGTAATGAGAGAACCGTCAGAGTGGCCGGGGGGGTGGGCGGAGAGGGGGCGGGGAGGAGGCCGGCGAAGGCGGGGTGGGGGGGGGGGCGGGTTACAAGGGAGAGGGTGGGGGGAGAAAAGGGGCTCACAACCTACATCTCTCTGCCTTGGTCATGCCACAGAGGCAATCAAATTGTCACCATAAGGCATAGCTCCCCATGGAATTACATAAGGCCTCACTGAGTCGCCATTGCAAATAAATCAGCATGACTTAATAATGGTACATATGTCGACATGATAGCATAATGCGTCATCATGTCACATTGGTTACCATAGCCTCATCATGCCACATTGGTTACCATGGCTTCATCATGCCACATTGATTACCATGGGTTCATCATGCCACATTGATTACCTTGGCCTCATCATTCCACATTGGTTACCATGGCTTCAACATGCCACATTGATTACCATGGTTTTATCATGCTACATTGGTTGCCATGGCCTATTCAGGACATATTGGTTACCATGACTTCATCCTGCCCCATTGGTTACTTTGGCTGCATCATGGCACTTTGATTACCATGGGTTCATCATGGGACATTGGGCGCGAACCCATGACATGATGATTTGCAGCTCAGATGTCATACCAACTTAGCCCGGGAAGGGTCCCCCAAGCACGATGGCTTACTCGGCAGAGGTTAAGCTGATGATGTTCATTACGAGGCCATTCATGTAGCTACATTGCACTGTTGTGTCGTTCATTATTTAACTAACGCACACACGTATTCATAATGCATGGATACGAATAACGAACTCTTCATTATCATGAAACCGCTTTATGGTATATCTGTATAAATAATTTAACACATAAAACAAAGCGTGACGTCACACAACGGTTTACTACGCAAAACGCCAATGCGAAACACCAAGCGCCATTTTATAATCTAAAAAAACAACGCAAAGCTATCATACTATGAAGTATAGACACAGGGATAAACACCCACAAGCCATATGAGAGGCAGACAAGACCATTGAACTCTCACCAGGAAGCCAGGCTTTTAGCCAGCTGAGGACACATGCTTAACACCTAAAACTGGCGACACAGACATTATCGTCGCATGGATACACATGTTACTAGTATCCTCGCTGCATTTAAACATCGCCTCTTTTATCGCCCGATCACGTGACGTTTACCGAGTGTGTCTCCCCTGTCTGGACCCAAAGGTTTCTTTCCTCCGTCAGAGCTACAGAAAATTGCCAAAAGGCGTTTCAGGCGCAGGTGGCAAAACTAACGCAGCGTAAGGGGGCAAAACGTCAAACACAAAACTCCCAACGTCAGCTTTTGTTACCGCTGTTGGTTGGATGTCCTGTCTGGTGATGTTAAGTCGGGGAGTCAGGGCGTGGCTGTCTTCTCTGGTCTGGCTGACTGGACCTCCAAGAAATAAAAAGCAAACCCATCTTCTTGTCTTCTCTTTCAGAGGCCGTAAACCAAGTCTGGCTAGCTAAATCCCCGTCTCAAATTACTTCATTTAAAGCCGTTTGTCAAATTATTGAATTAAAGTCGCGTGTGACATTACTTTTCGTGTGTCAATTAAACCTGTCAAGCTTAGAGCCACGTGTGAAGTTATGAAATGAAAGTCGCGTGTGAAATTGCTTGAATTAAAATCGTGTGTACATTTAATCTTAAGTAGCGGAGTAATTGCTCAGGATGAGTGCCAATCCACTCCCGATCTCAAGCGTTTCTCCCCTTCTTCCTCATCACAGCCCTAACTCCCATTCCGGAGTCGGCCTTGTTATTTAACCCTTGCTCATCACAGCCCTAGCTCCCATTCCGGAGTCGGCCCTGTTATTTAACCCTTGCTCATCACAGCCCTAGCTCCCATTCCGGAGTCGGCCCTGTTATTTAACCCTTGCTCATCACAGCCCCAGCTCCCATTCCGGAGTCGGCCTTGTTATTTAACCCTTGCTCATCACAGCCCTAGCTCCCATTCCGGAGTCGGCCCTGTTATTTAACCCTTGCTCATCACAGCCCTAGCTCCCATTCCCGAGTCGGCCCTGTTATTTAACCCTTGCTCATCACAGCCCCAGCTCCCATTCCGGAGTCGGCCCTGTTATTTAACCCTTGCTCATCACAGCCCCAGCTCCCATCGCGGAGTCGGCCCTGTTATTTCACCCTTGCTCATCACAGCCCCAGCTCCCATTCCCGAGTCCGCCCTGTTATTTAACCCTTGCTCATCACAGCCCTAGCTCCCATTCCAAAGTAGGCCCTGTTATTTAACCCTTGCTCATCACAGCTCTAGCTCCCATTCCGGAGTCGGCCCTGTTATTTAACCCTTGCTCATCCCAGGCCCAGCTCCCATTCCGGAGTCGGCTCTGTTATTTAACCCTTGCTCATCACAGCCCTAGCTCCCATTCTGGAGTCGGCCCTGTTATTCAACCCTTGCTCATCACAGCCGTAGCTCCCATTCCGGAGTCGGCCCTGTTATTTAACCCTTGCTCATCACAGCCCCAGCTCCCATTCCGGAGTCGGCCCTGTTATTCAACCCTTGCTCATCACAGCCCTAGCTCCCATTCCGGAGTCGGCCCTGTTATTTAACCCTTGCTCATCACAGCCCCAGCTCCCATTCCGGAGTCGGCCCTGTTATTTAACCCTTGCTCATCACAGCCCCAGCTCCCATTCCGGAGTCGGCCCTGTTATTTAACCCTTGCTCATCACAGCCGTAGCTCCCATTCCGGAGTCGGCCCTGTTATTTAACCCTTGCTCATCACAGCCCCAGCTCCCATTCCGGAGTCGGCCCTGTTATTTAACCCTTGCTCATCACAGCCCTAGCTCCCATTCCGAAGTCGGCAATGCTATTTAACCCTTGCTCATCCCAGCTCCAGCTCCCATTCCCGAGTCGGCCCTGTTATTTAACCATTGCTCATCACAGCCGTAGCTCCCATTCCGGAGTCGGCCCTGTTATTTAACCCTTGCTCATCACAGCCCCAGCTCCCATTCCGGAGTCGGCCCTGTTATTCAACCCTTGCTCATCACAGCCCTAGCTCCCATTCCGGAGTCGGCCCTGTTGTTTAACCCTTGCTCATCACAGCCCCAGCTCCCATTCCGGAGTCGGCCCTGTTATTTAACCCTTGCTCATCACAGCCCCAGCTCTCATTCCGGAGTCGGCCCTGTTATTTAACCCTTGCTCATCACAGCCGTAGCTCCCATTCCGGAGTCGGCCCTGTTATTTAACCCTTGCTCATCACAGCCCCAGCTCCCATTCCGGAGTCGGCCCTGTTATTTAACCCTTGCTCATCACAGCCCTAGCTCCCATTCCGAAGTCGGCCCTGTTATTTAACCCTTGCTCATCCCAGCTCCAGCTCCCATTCCCGAGTCGGCCCTGTTATTTAACCATTGCTCATCACAGCCCTAGCTCCCATTCCGGAGTCGGCCCTGTTATTTAACCCTTGCTCATCCCAGCTCCGGCTCCCATTCCCGAGTCGGCCCTGTTATTTAACCCTTGCTCATCACAGCCCCAGCTCCCATTCCGGAGTCGGCCCTGTTATTTAACCCTTGCTCATCACAGCCCTAGCTCCAATTCCGAAGTCGGCCCTGTTATTTAACCCTTGCTCATCCCAGCTCCAGCTCCCATTCCGGAGTCGGCCCTGTTATTTAACCCTTGCTCATCACCGCCCTTGCTCCCATTCCGGAGTCGGCCCTGTTATTTAACCCTTGCTCATCACCGCCCTTGCTCCCATTCCGGAGTCGGCCCTGTTATTTAACCCTTGCTCATCACAGCCCTTGCTCCCATTCCCGAGTCGGCCCTGTTATTCAACCCTTGCTCATCACAGCCCTAGCTCCCATTCCGGAGTCGGCCCTGTTATTTAACCCTTGCTCATCGCCGCCCTAGCTCCCATTCCGGAGTCGGCCCTCTTATTTAACCCTTGCTCATCACAGCCCCAGCTCCCATTCCGGAGTCGGCCCTGTTATTTAACTCTTGCTCATCACAGCCCCAGCTCCCATTTCAGAGTCGGCCCTGTTATTTAACCCTTGCTCATCACAGCCCCAGCTCCTATTCCAGAGTCGGCCCTGTTATTTAACCCTTGCACATCACAGCCGTAGCTCCCATTCCGGAGTCCGCCCTGTTATTTAACCCTTGCTCATCACAGCCCTAGCTCCCATTCCAGAGTCGGCCCTGTTATTTAACCCTTGCTCATCACAGCCCCAGCTCCCATTCCGGAGTCGGCCCTGTTATTTAACCCTTGCTCATCACAGCCCCAGCTCCCATTCCAGAGTCGGCCCTGTTATTGAACCCTTGCTCATCACAGCCCCAGCTCCCATTCCGGAGTCGGCCCTGTTATTTAACCCTTGCTCATCACAGCCCCAGCTCCCATTCCCGAGTCCACCCTGTTATTTAACCCTTGCTCATCACAGCCCCAGCTCCCATTCCGGAGTCGGCCCTGTTATTTAACCCTTGCTCATCACAGCCCTAGCTCCCATTCCGAAGTCGGCCCTGTTATTTAACCCTTGCTCATCCCAGCTCCAGCTCCCATTCCCGAGTCGGCCCTGTTATTTAACCCCTGCTCATCACCGCCCTTGCTCCCATTCCGGAGTCGGCCCTGTTATTTAACCCTTGCTCATCACCGCCCTTGCTCCCATTCCGGAGTCGGCCCTGTTATTTAACCCTTGCTCATCACCGCCCTTGCTCCCATTCCGGAGTCGGCCCTGTTATTTAACCCTTGCTCATCACCGCCCTTGCTCCCATTCCGGAGTCGGCCCTGTTATTTAACCCTTGCTCATCACCGCCCTTGCTCCCATTCCGGAGTCGGCCCTGTTATTTAACCCTTGCTCATCACAGCCCTTGCTCCCATTCCCGAGTCGGCCCTGTTATTCAACCCTTGCTCATCACAGCCGTAGCTCCCATTCCGGAGTCGGCCCTGTTATTTAACCCTTGCTCATCACCGCCCTAGCTCCCATTCCGGAGTCGGCCCTCTTATTTAACCCTTGATCATCACAGCCCCAGTTCCCATTCCGGAGTCGGCCCTGTTATTTAACTCTTGCTCATCACAGCCCCAGCTCCCATTTCAGAGTCGGCCCTGTTATTTAACCCTTGCTCATCACAGCCCCAGCTCCCATTCCAGAGTCGGCCCTGTTATTTAACCCTTGCTCATCACAGCCGTAGCTCCCATTCCGGAGTCCGCCCTGTTATTTAAACCTTGCTCATCACAGCCCCAGCTCCCATTCCAGAGTCGGCCCTGTTATTTTTACCCTTGCTCATCACAGCCCCAGCTCCCATTCCGGAGTCGGCCCTGTTATTTAACCCTTGCTCATCACAGCCCCAGCTCCCATTCCCGAGTCCACCCTGTTATTTAACCCTTGCTCATCACAGCCCCAGCTCCCATTCCGGAGTCGGCCCTGTTATTTAACCCTTGCTCATCACAGCCCCAGCTCCCATTCCCGAGTCCACCCTGTTATTTAACCCTTGCTCATCACCGCCCTAGCTCCCATTCCCGAGTCCGCCCTGTTATTTAACCCTTGCTCATCACAGTCCTAGCTCCCATTACTAAGTCGGCCCTGTTATTTCACCCTTGCTCATCACGGCCCTAGCTCCCATTCGCGAGTCGGCTCTGTTTTCCCCCATCCTCATCACCGCCCTGTTTTCCCCCATCCTCATCACCACTCTGTTTTCCCCTTCCTCATCACCGCTCTGTTTTCCCCTTCCTCATCACCGCTCTGTTTTCCCCCATCCTCATCACCGCTCTGTTTTCCCCTTCCTCATCACCGCTCTGTTTTTCCCTTTCCTCATCACCGCTCTGTTTTTCCCCTTCCTCATCACCGATCTGGCTCCAATTCCCAAGTCCGCCCTGTTTTTCTCCTTCCTCGTCACCACCCTGGCTCCCATGGATTCCTGAGTCCGCCCTGCCCTCTCCCCCCCCCCGTCTTTACTTATGCCGCTCAGTGGCTGGATAGTCTACCCGTATAGCGATATCCATGGTCTCAGCGGGCTGGACGGGGCATGAGGTCTCTCTGGTGATCCTGGCGGCCGAGAAGGAGACCAGGGTGGGGGGGGGGCATGGGGCAGGTGGAGGCGAGAGAGGGAAGATGGGAAGGGGTGATGAGTCCCTCAGTCCCTTCCAGCTTCAGCGGAGGCCCGAGTAGAGGTGATGAGGTGGAGGGGGTGGGGAGAGGCAGGGCAAGAGGTGGCTGGCCGCGGCCCATCACCCTCCTCGTTGCCTGGATACTCCAGTGTCTGGGCTCAGCTGAGATAAGTGAAGACAAATGACATAACGGGAGGTCGTCATATCGAAACATCCCTCTTGTGGCTTACCCCCCCCCCCCTCCACCCAATGGTCCTCTTCCCTTCCCATCCACGTATCACGGCCACACCTCCCCCCGTCCCATCCGTCACCAATGGGAAAGGGGAGGAGAGAACAAAAGGCAGGTGATCGTTTTCTTTTCCGTTCAGTAATGTTTAACATAGTTCCAGGTGCAATAGTTATATACACTGGGATGATCTTACTGTTACACTTGTATTAGCGTCGAGAAGAGGGAATCTCTGGGCAACCATCTGACAGTGACAGCGAGAGAGTGGGAGGCACTTACCTGCCTCATCATCAGTGTATATAAACAGGTAGATACCTTGTAGCTATGGAGTCTGTGCTTGTCTATGGGTAACATAGTGTGGTGTCACCACATCATCACTTTGGTCTCGCTGTTGATTGTTGCTATGGTGACATAACGGTTCTATAAATTTAATATGAACAGAACTTTATTATTTCACTTCAAGGCCTCAGGCCCATAGTACACAAAAATGTCAAATTTAAGCCGGTCTTATAATTCAAACTGCAGTAATACTGTTACGATACATATCATGACGTTTGAAAGCATAGAACACAAATGCTGCTAATCTCTGTTGCACATCGCTGTTCTTGGTGGACATTAAGTTTCTGAAAGAAACCTGACCATCTATTTTACAACAATGTAGGAATCGTATTCGGATGCCGTCGTAAAGAGGACACGAGTTTACAAAGTGCGATTCATCCGGGATAATTTCTTTCGAGTTTGGGAGACAATATTTACATCATCTATTTACTCGCACAACTAGTCGGCGTAGTTTTTCAACAGCCAAATGATGGGTGGAACATCGTAGCTTAATTAATACAGTTCGGTGTTTCACGACGCGTACAGACGATAAATATAGTTCTGGTTCCAGCAAAGATTTATAAGTAAAATACGAAGATAACTTTGACGTGCCCGTTAACATGGCGTTCCATTCTTGAATAGTAATGTCTGCTACCCTTTGCTTAAATTCGGAAACAAACAATTCTGGGTTTCCTACTCGGCATACCCAAACATGTCCAAATCCATATTTAAATAATAATTCCTTGATATGATACGCCCACTTTCCTTTTCCATTATTACAAAGCTGGAACAGGCGGTAGTAGCAACTATGATTATATCGATGTTCATCAGTCTGAACCAATCGAAGCCAAAACTTGATACATCTTGTCATGTAGAGAACACTTAATGGTTTTTGCCCACATTCACCTAAACACTTTTGCCTGAAATTGTCCGATTTCGGTTTTATGCATATATCCCCAAAGTTCACATCCGTATAACAGAATTGGTGCCACCGACTTGTTAAATATATCTAGGCATATTTTTTTTGGTATATCACCATATTTTGATCTTAGGGATTTAAGCATAATTATGCCCTTGGATGCTTGCTGAACAAGAGATTTTAAAGGGCGGATTCATTTTAGTGTTGATGACATCACTAATCCTAAATATTTATAATATGATACAGTTTCAATCTGTTGTCCATTGATAAACCATTTCTCATTTTTTCGTAGGTGACAACCTCTGCGAAAAACAACAACTTTTGTTTTCGAGAGATTTATATGCAGAAGGTAGTCTTTACAAAATTTGGCTAATTCATCAAGTTGTTTTTGTAATCTACCAACCGTATCGTTAATTAACGTTAAATCGTCAGCGTACATTACCATAAATACACCCGGGAATACCTCACTAAAATAGATACCATTGCAGTCTCCTTGTTTCAAACGACGTTCTAACTCGTTTATATATAACAGAAAGAAGAATGGGCTGAGCATACACCCTTGTTTTACCCCTATGGAGCAATCAAAATATTCGGAAAGACCTTTCGAAGTTTTCACACACGACTTTAAGTTTGAGTACATGGATTTAATAACTGTAAAAATCTTGCCATGGACTCCTTCAGTGATGAGTCTATACGATAATGCAGAATGAGGGATAAGGTCAAACGCCTTAGTCACATCTACAAATACACAGTAAAACCTACCCTTTGGTTTAATTAAATATCTCTCTATTGTGCTATATAATGTAAACAGATTAGCGCTTAGAGCTGTAGACAAAAGCAATTGTTACCCCTTGTGGAAAAGCATCAAAGCTTCAGAAACCTGGCCAATGTTTTATGGAGCTTCCTCCCGCAGGCTTGGACGCACAAAATACACTTAAAGGCTGTCTGAAACATCAGCTCACACGTTTATGCTCATCAGGACGTCTCGCATGAGGAGAAAAAACAGTGGAACTGGTATCCATGGCGACAGACTGGAGCCTATTCCGGGCCAAAATGCAATACAAAAATCCATTCGCCAACCTACAACTAGGTTTCCAATCGGGAAATTCGCTTCAAAATGCAAAAATACATAATTCTTGATACACACACAGTAAAACCAGGGCGGCATAAAGTAAACACGAATGGACAAAACCGCGACTACAGTATCGTAAAAGACCAAATTAAAAAGGCCCAAGACATAACACGGGTGCAGCACTCCGTCATGTTCAATGGGCACCAGCCTTAAAGATTAAACCATGAAGAAAATGTCATTGACAGCGCGTATTACTTTGCAACCAGTGCAGCGTGAGAGGCCTGCAGCTATCAGTTGATGCCTCCCTGTGGAGCTCCCATGGGTAAGCAAGCATGTCTGTGTCTTTAGTGGGACACTGGCCTCCTACGGCCTCCTACGGCCTCCTACGGCCTCCTACGGCCCCTCCTCGGCGCGGATTTACGGCTTCTAGACACGCCGCGACTTTTATTGGAAAGAAATACGGTAGCTTGATATCCCCGCATCGCAGACCGGCGCTTGATTTTTTTTTCGTTTTATTACTTTTATTACCTTTAGCAAGCATTGATTGAGACTGTTGGCTCTGGCTTTGACGCCTTCCGCTTTGACGCCTTCCGCCTTCCGCTTGGAAGCATGAGCGCACATGCACTGGGTCACACATAGGATGTCACCTACATTGCTGACATGGTGCACTGGGTCACACATAGGATGTCACCTACATTGCTGACATCGGCGCCCATTCCAAGGGTCACACATGCATTGCTGACATGGTGCACTGGGTCACACATAGGATGTCACCTAAATTGGTGACATCGGCGCCCATGCAATGGGTCACACATACATTGCTGACATCGAGCTATAGGGCACACATGCACTGCTGACATCGTGCAATGGGTCACACATACATTGCTGACATCGTGCAATGGGTCACACATACATTGCTGACATCGTGCAATGGGTCACACATACATTGCTGACATCGTGCAATGAGTCACACATACATTGCTGACATCGTGCAATGGGTCACACATACATTGCTGACATCGTGCAATGAGTCACACATACATTGCTGACATCGTGCAATGGGTCACACATACATTGCTGACATCGTGCAATGGGTCACACATACATTGCTGACATCGTGCAATGAGTCACACATACATTGCTGACATCGTGCAATGGGTCACACATACATTGCTGACATCGTGCAATGGGTCACACATACATTGCTGACATCGTGCAATGGGTCAAAAATACATTGCTGACATCGGCTCCCGTGCAATGGGTCACATATACATGTTTAGACTGTCTTGGTTTATTGCCATCAAGGTCCTCGCTTTTGTGGGTAAACACGTTTCTCACTGCTTAAAGTTCATTGCAGGGTGACGTCTATAGGTTATCACGGGTTTACTTCTGCCAATGTGACGTATTTGTCACGACTTTGCCGGCATCGGCTTTGGTTGACCTAATCCCCCCAGGAGTTTAAACCCACGTGACATCTAACCTCTGATTTAGTGGTCCGACTGCTTGCAGTTCTCGCAGGCCGGGGTAACTGATTTAACGCCCCGATTAGGCTCTTAGGGTGATAAATGGTGAAACAAGATGGCCAAGTCTCGTAGTGGAAGACCACGCGAGATCATGCGAGATCGCGAGCTCTGACTACCAAAGGCGCCATATACCCTGCCCACGAAAGGGCGCCACAACCTTGGGGACTTAATCAAGCGGTGGTTACGGCTTGACAGGTGTCCTGGTCTAACTATCGAAATTCTTCGTCCGATTCTTGGAAATCCACTTTGCGCTCTGTGCTATTATATTCGATTGAGCGGTTGTGTAGCCACGGCACAATGTTCTGCCGCCACTTGTCATCTTGGACATAACATAGAGAACCACAAGACTATGCCATAGCCTATGGTAGCGTGCAGCTAAAGGGCCATTCTCGTCGTCCATACTTCTCACAATGCGAAAGGTAATTTGGTTTAGGGCACTCAACGTTCATGATGGTCTCATGGTGTGAATATGTGGGTTCTCAGAAGGCCTATCAAATGCCCTGAGAGCTGTATTATTGCCTTGAAACACTGCACAGATCAATCATTCCTTGTGCCGCAGTGTTATTAATAGGAGTCAACTGCACTTCGCCTTCAACTTGTGCTTCCTTATACAATTACATGTACTTGTAACGACACTCAATATGTAAGGATCCATGGCCGACATATAAATACTCTACTATAATTTTACTAGCATATATTATAGTATGTAATTTACGGTAGTACTGATAATGGCCGATCGGAGGTTTTGGCCACATTATTTGTCGTTACTCCGCGAAATTTTGCATCCAACGTCCGCAGTTTTGGTTAATATCTGGCTCCTACCAACATTACGTGCTATCCATGGTCCATTCACAGATGGCCGGTCATCCCCCCCCCCCTCCCTCCTCCTTCCCCCCTTACCCACCGATGTGTACTGTACGTGTTGGCTACCACGCCTAGCCGGTGTCATGGGAATCTAACTCACTCCTCCGCTGTTCCCCAACCATTCAAAAAGCTTCCCCCGACTGCTATTCTCGCCTCCCTACCCACTTCCGCTTATTGGGAGCACTCGGGGGTTGGGAAAACCGGTGCGCCCATGACGAGCCATGGGCCGGGGAAATAACTCATGGAACGTTTGAAGATGCTGCATGATTTAAATTTGTATCTGTCTGATGTCTGGTTCATTATTTGGGCCATTGATTGCGAAATAAAATGAATTGGTGTTTAGGCCATGTTTGTGGACACAAGAACTGGGATATTAGGAACCTCCCGGAATGATGAAGGATGAACGGATGAAAAATACCCCAGATTAGGGGTCCGGGCCCGGATTCGAACCCACGACCTATTTATTTGCGATATCCATGAAGGTTTAGCGGTTAGCACTATTGTTTGTGCCTTTCTGTGATTTCAGGTACGGTTACGGGGTAAAGGATATCTTGTACAGCATGGATTCTGCAGCTAGGGAATGTCTGGTTCATCTGAGCCCTATACGCACTATTTACTGCTGATGACCTCCTATACAGTTGATGACATTACGAGACACGAGGTTCGGTTGCCGCACCTGAGCACGCTACGCCCTTACGACGCCTACCACGCTTGCGGTAATGACCTCATTAAGGCAGCCAACAACCAACAAGCCAATAAAGAAACTTGGTAGGAAGATGAGCGCTTATAAAGTAACAAAAGTTATGTATCAAACGCATTCCAACTTAAATAATGGATGAGTAAGGGTGGAGGGAAGGGGGGATGTGGCTAATTCGTATGTAGAAAAATTGGATAATTACCTATCGTTAACTGCGCTTATACGCAGCCATGTTTTCCCATAGGTGCGCTACGGCTCTGCCTGGCTACTAATACTGTTTTATAAATTTGCATCGAGACATATTAAATGAAAACGCGTAGGCAAAATAAAAAACAAAGGCCCGGATGGGCACGTTGAGGCCTGGTGTCAGCGATAGCAGGGTGGGCAGCTGGTACCCAGGACGACAGAACACTGCTCCGATGGACCGCCCACACGCTATCTGAGTTTTCTCCTTCGCTGCAATTACTTTTGACTACCAATTGAATTAAGAGGCCTTTTCAGGCGATTGCCGGTGTGTTTGGGTGGATTAATTCGCGAGAAAGACGGTAAACATTCGGTCGAAACCTGCAGCCGCATGTCGTATTTGAAACGACAAGCACGTAAAAACGTCTTCCATTATACTGACTGATTAATCCAGAATTAGTATTACTCCATATTACAGATACATTTGCTTGTTGTAGCAAACGGATTGACAGCTTACACAAGCAATATCGATATCATTGGCACCAATCGAGATTACTATCAGTGTCACAGTAACCCCATTGAGAGCAATATCATTGACACAGTCCTTCCATTGAGAGCAATATCATTGACAGTCATCCCATTGAGAGCAATATCATTGACAGTCATCCCATTGAGAGCAATATCATTGACAGTCATCCCATTGAGAGCAATATCATTGACAGTCATCCCATTGAGAGCAATATCATTGTCACAGTCATCCCATTGAAAAGAATATCATTGACACAGCTATCCCATTGAGAGCAATAGCATTGACACAGTCCTTCCATTGAGAGCAATATCATTGACACAGTCATCCCATTGAGAGCAATATCATTGACAGTCATCCCATTGAGAGCAATATCATTGTCACAGTCATCCCATTGAAAAGAATATCATTGACACAGCTATCCCATTGAAAGCAATATCATTGTCAGTCATCTCATTGAGAGCAATATCATTGTCACAGTCATCCCATTGAGAGCAATATCATTGTCACAGTCATCCCATTGAAAAGAATATCATTGACACATCTATCCCATTGAAAGCAATACCATTGTCAGTCATCTCATTGAGAGCAATATCATTGTCACAGTCATCCCATTGAAAAGAATATCTTTGACACAGCTATCACAGTCCTCCCATTGAGAGCAATAGCATTGACAGTCATCCCATTGAGAGCAATATCATTGTCACAGTCTCCCATTGAGAGCAATACCGTTGTCACAGTCATCCCATTGAAAAGAATATCATGGACACAGCTATCCCATTGAAAGCAATATCATTGTCAGTCATCTCATTGAGAGCAATATCATTGTCACAGTCATCCCATTGAGAGCAATATCATTGTCACAGTCATCCCATTGAAAAGAATATCATTGACACAGTCATCCCATTGAGAGCAATAGCATTGACAGTCATCCCATTGAGAGCAATATCATTGTCACAGTCTCCCATTGAGAGCAATATCATTGACAGTCATCCCATTGAAAGCAATATCATTGACAGTCATCAGATTGAGAGCAATATCATTAACACAGCTATCACAGTCCTCGCATTGAGAGCAATAGCATTGACAGTCATCCCATTGAGAGCAATATCATTGCCACAGTCTCCCATTGAGAGCAATACCGTTGTCACAGTCATCCAATTGAGAAGAATATCATTGACACAGTTATCAGTCCTCCCATTGAGAGCAATAACATTGACAGTCATCCCATTGAGAGCAATATCATTGTCACAGTCTCCCATTGAGAGCAATACCGTTGTCACAGTCATCCAATTGAGAAGAATATCATTGACACAGCTATCACAGTCCTCCCATTGAGAGCAATAGCATTGACAGTCATCCCATTGAGAGCAATATCATTGTCACAGTCTCCCATTGAGAGCAATACCATTGTCACAATCATCCCATTAAGAGTAATATCATTGACACAGCTATCCCATTGAGAGCAATATCATTGACACAGTCTTTCCATTGAGAGTAATATCATTGACACAGTCATCCAATTGAGAGCAATATCATTGTCAGTCATCCCATTGAGAGCAATATCATTGCCACAGTCATCCCATTGAGAGCAATATCATTGTCAGTCATCCCATTGAGAGCAATATCATTGACAGTCATCCCATTGAGAGCAATATCATTGTCACAGTCATCCCATTGAAAAGAATATCATTGACACAGCTATCCCATTGAAAGCAATATCATTGTCAGTCATCTCATTGAGAGCAATATCATTGTCACAGTCATCCCATTGAGAGCAATATCATTGTCACAGTCATCCCATTGAAAAGAATATCATTGACACAGCTATCCCATTGAAAGCAATATCATTGTCAGTCATCTCATTGAGAGCAATATCATTGTCACAGTCATCCCATTGAGAGTAATATCATTGTCACAGTCATCCCATTGAAAAGAATATTATTGACACAGCTATCCCATTGAAAGCAATATCATTGTCAGTCATCTCATTGAGAGCAATATCATTGTCACAGTCATCCCATTGAGAGCAATATCATTGTCACAATCATCCCATTGAAAAGAATATTATTGACACAGCTATCCCATTGAAAGCAAAATCATTGTCAGTCATCTCATTGAGAGCAATATCATTTTCAGTCATCTCATTGAGAGCAATATCATTGTCACAGTCATCCCATTGAGAGCAATATCATTGTCACAGTCATCCCATTGAAAAGAATATCATTGACACAGCTATCCCATTGAAAGCAATATCATTGTCAGTCATCTCATTGAGAGCAATATCAGTGTCACAGTCATCCCATTGAGGGCAATATCATTGTCACAGTCATCCCATTGAAAAGAATATCATTGACACAGCTATCCCATTGAAAGCAATATCATTGTCAGTCATCTCATTGAGAGCAATATCAGTGTCACAGTCATCCCATTGAGAGCAATATCATTGTCACAGTCATCCCATTGAAAAGAATATCATTGACACAGCTATCCCAGTGAAAGCAATATCATTTTCAGTCATCTCATTGAGAGCAATATCATTGTCACAGTCATCCCATTGAGAGTAATATCATTGTCACAGTCATCCCATTGAAAAGAATATCATTGACACAGCTATCCCATTGAAAGCAATATCATTGTCAGTCATCTCATTGAGAGCAATATCATTGTCACAGTCATCCCATTGAAAAGAATATCATTGACACAGCTATCCCATTGAAAGCAATATCATTGTCAGTCATCCCATTGAGAGCAATATCATTGACAGTCATCCCATTGAGAGCAATATCATTGTCAGTCATCCCATTGAGAGCAATATCATGGACAGTCACCCCATTGAGAGCAATATCATTGTCAGTCATCCCATTGAGAGTAATATCATTGTCAGTCATCTCATTGAGAGCAATATCATTGTCACAGTCATCCCATTGAGAGCAATATCATGGACAGTCACCCCATTGAGAGCAATATCATTGTCAGTCATCCCATTGAGAGTAATATCATTGTCAGTCATCTCATTGAGAGCAATATGATTGTCACAGTCAACCCATTGAAAGCAATATCATTGACAGTCATCCCATTGAGAGCAATATCATTGACAGTCATCCCATTGAGAGCAATATCATTGGCACAGCTATCCCATTGAGAGCAATATCATTGTCAGTCATCCCATTGAGAGCAATATCATTGTCAGTCATCCCATTGAGAGCAATATCATTGTCAGTCATCCCATTGAGAGCAATATCATTGTCAGTCATCCCATTGAGAGCAATATCATGGACAGTCATCCCATTGAGAGCAATATCATTGTCAGTCATCCCATTGAGAGTAATATCATTGTCAGTCATCTCATTGAGAGCAATATCATTGTCACAGTCATCCCATTGAAAGCAATATCATTGACAGTCATCCCATTGAGAGCAATATCATTGACAGTCATCCCATTGAGAGCAATATCATTGACACAGCTATCCCATTGAGAGCAATATCATTGTCAGTCATCCCATTGAGAGCAATATCATTGTCAGTCATCCCATTGAGAGCAATATCATTGACACAGTCATCTCATTGAGAGCAATATCATTGTCAGTCATCCCATTGAGAGCAATATCATTGTCAGTCATCCCATTGAGAGCAATATCATTGTCACAGTCCTCCCATTGAGAGCAATATCATTGTCAGTCATCCCATTGAGAGCAATATCATTGTCAGTCATCCCATTGAGAGCAATATCATTGTCAGTCATCCCATTGAGAGCAATATCATTGACAGTCATCCCATTGAGAGTAATATCATTGTCACAGTCATCCCATTGAGAGCAATATTATTGTCAGTCATCCCATTGAAAGCAATATCATTGTCAGTCATCCCATTGAGAGCAATATCATTGTCAGTCATCCCATTGAGAGCAATATCATTGTCAGTCATCCCATTGAGAGCAATATCATTGTCAGTCATCCCATTGAAAGCAATATCATTGTCAGTCATCCCATTGAGAGCAATATCATTGTCAGTCATCCCATTGAGAGCAATATCATTGACAGTCATCCCATTGAGAGCAATATCATTGTCAGTCATCCCATTGAGAGCAATATCATTGTCAGTCATCCCATTGAGAGCAATATCATTGACACAGTCATCTCATTGAGAGCAATATCATTGTCAGTCATCCCATTGAGAGCAATATCATTGTCAGTCATCCCATTGAGAGCAATATCATTGTCACAGTCCTCCCATTGAGAGCAATATCATTGTCAGTCATCCCATTGAGAGCAATATCATTGTCAGTCATCCCATTGAGAGCAATATCATTGTCAGTCATCCCATTGAGAGCAATATCATTGACAGTCATCCCATTGAGAGTAATATCATTGTCACAGTCATCCCATTGAGAGCAATATTATTGTCAGTCATCCCATTGAAAGCAATATCATTGTCAGTCATCCCATTGAGAGCAATATCATTGTCAGTCATCCCATTGAGAGCAATATCATTGTCAGTCATCCCATTGAGAGCAATATCATTGTCAGTCATCCCATTGAGAGCAATATCATTGTCAGTCATCCCATTGAGAGCAATATCATTGACAGTCATCCCATTGAAAGCAATATCATTGTCAGTCATCCCATTGATAGCAATATCATTGTCAGTCATCCCATTGAGAGCAATATCATTGTCAGTCATCCCATTGAGAGCAATATCATTGTCAGTCATCCCATTGAGAGCAATATCATTGTCAGTCATCCCATTGAGAGCAATATCATTGACAGTCATCCCATTGAGAGCAATATCATTGACAGTCATCCCATTGAGAGTAATATCATTGACACAGCTATCCCATTGAGAGCAATATCATTGACACAGCTATCCCATTGAAAGCAATATCATTGTCAGTCATCCCATTGAGAGCAATATCATTGACAGTCATCCCATTGAGAGCAATATCATTGCCACAGTCATCCCATTGAGAGCAATATCATTGTCACAGCTATCCCATTGAAAGCAATATCATTGTCAGTCATCCCATTGAGAGCAATATCATTGACAGTCATCCCATTGAGAGCAATATCATTGCCACAGTCATCCCATTGAGAGCAATATCATGGACAGTCATCCCATTGAAAGCAATATCATTGTCAGTCATCCCATTGAGAGTAATATCATTGCCACAGTCATCCCATTGAGAGCAATATCATTGACAGTCATCCCATTGAGAGCAATATCATTGCCACAGTCATCCCATTGAGAGCAATATCATGGACAGTCATCCCATTGAAAGCAATATCATTGTCAGTCATCCCATTGAGAGCAATATCATTGCCACAGTCATCCCATTGAGAGCAATATCATTGACAGTCATCCCATTGAGAGCAATATCATTGCCACAGTCATCCCATTGAGAGCAATATCATTGACACAGCTATCCCATTGAAAGCAATATCATTGTCAGTCATCCCATTGAGAGCAATATCATTGACAGTCATCCCATTGAGAGCAATATCATTGCCACAGTCATCCCATTGAGAGCAATATCATGGACAGTCATCCCATTGAGAGCAATATCATTGTCAGTCATCCCATTGAGAGCAATATCATTGACAGTCATCCCATTGAGAGTAATATCATTGCCACAGTCATCCCATTGAGAGCAATATCATGGACAGTCATCCCATTGAGAGCAATATCATGGACAGTCATCCCATTGAGAGCAATATCATGGACAGTCATCCCATTGAGAGCAATATCATTGACAGTCATCCCATTGAGAGCAATATCATTGTCAGTCATCCCATTGAGAGCAATATCATTGTCAGTCATCCAATTGAGAGCAATATCATTGACAGTCATCCCATTGAGAGTAATATCATTGATACAGCTATCCCATTGAAAGCAATGTCATTGTCAGTCATCTCATTGAGAGCAATATCATTGTCACAGTCCTCCCATTGAGAACAATATCATTGTCACAGTCATCCCATTGAGAGTAATATCATGGACAGTCATCCCATTGAGAGCAATATCATGGACAGTCATCCCATTGAGAGCAATATCATTGTCAGTCATCCCATTGAGAGCAATATCATTGTCAGTCATCCCATTGAGAGCAATATCATTGTCAGTCATCCCATTGAGAGCAATATCATTGTCAGTCACTCCATTGAGAGCAATATCATGGACAGTCATCCCATTGAGAGCAATATCATGGACAGTCATCCCATTGAGAGCAATATCATTGTCAGTCATCCCATTGAGAGCAATATCATTGTCAGTCATCCCATTGAGAGCAATATCATTGTCAGTCATCCCATTGAGGGCAATATCATTGTCACAGTCATCCCATTGAGAGCAATATCATTGTCAGTCATCCCATTGAGAGCAATATCATGGACAGTCATCCTATTGAGAGCAATATCATTGTCAGTCATCCCATTGAGAGCAATATCATTGTCAGTCACTCCATTGAGAGCAATATCATGGACAGTCATCCCATTGAGAGCAATATCATGGACAGTCATCCCATTGAGAGCAATATCATTGTCAGTCATCCCATTGAGAGCAATATCATGGACAGTCATCCCATTGAGAGCAATATCATTGTCAGTCATCCCATTGAGAGCAATATCATTGTCAGTCATCCCATTGAGAGCAATATCATTGTCAGTCATCCCATTGAGAGCAATATCATTGACAGTCATCCCATTGAGAGCAATATCATGGACAGTCATCCCATTGAGAGCAATATCATTGTCAGTCATCCCATTGAGAGCAATATCATTGTCAGTCATCCCATTGAGAGTAATATCATTGTCACAGTCATCCCATTGAGAGTAATATCATTGCCACAGTCATCTCATTGAGAGCAATATCACTGTCAGTCCTCCCATTGAGAGCAATATCATTGTCAGTCATCCCATTGAGAGCAATATCATTGACAGTCATCCCATTGAGAGCAATATCATGGACAGTCATCCCATTGAGAGCAATATCATTGTCAGTCACTCCATTGAGAGCAATATCATGGACAGTCATCCCATTGAGAGCAATATCATGGACAGTCATCCCATTGAGAGCAATATCATTGTCAGTCATCCCATTGAGAGTAATATCATTGTCAGTCATCCCATTGAGAGCAATATCATTGTCAGTCATCCCATTGAGAGCAATATCATTGTCACAGTCATCCCATTGAGAGTAATATCATTGTCACAGTCATCTCATTGAGAGCAATATCATTGTCAGTCATCCCATTGAGAGCAATATCATTGTCAGTCATCCCATTGAGAGTAATATCATTGTCACAGTCATCCCATTGAGAGTAATATCATTGTCGCAGTCATCTCATTGAGAGCAATATCACTGTCAGTCCTCCCATTGAGAGCAATATCATTGTCAGTCATCCCATTGAGAGCAATATCATTGACACAGTCTCCCATTGAGAGCAATATCATTGACAGTCATCCCATTGAGAGCAATATCATGGACAGTCATCCCATTGAGAGCAATATCATTGTCAGTCATCCCATTGAGAGCAATATCACTGTCAGTCATCCCATTGAGAGCAATATCATGGACAGTCATCCCATTGAGAGCAATATCATTGTCAGTCATCCCATTGAGAGCAATATCATTGTCAGTCACTCCATTGAGAGCAATATCATGGACAGTCATCCCATTGAGAGCAATATCATGGACAGTCATCCCATTGAGAGCAATATCATTGTCAGTCATCCCATTGAGAGCAATATCATTGTCAGTCATCCCATTGAGAGCAATATCATTGTCAGTCATCCCATTGAGAGCAATATCATTGTCAGTCATCCCATTGAGAGCAATATCATTGACAGTCATCCCATTGAGAGCAATATCATGGACAGTCATCCCATTGAGAGCAATATCATTGTCAGTCATCCCATTGAGAGCAATATCATTGTCAGTCATCCCATTGAGAGCAATATCATTGTCAGTCATCCCATTGAGAGCAATATCATTGTCAGTCATCCCATTGAGAGCAATATCATTGACACAGCTATCCCATTGAAAGCAATATCATTGTCAGTCATCTCATTGAGAGCAATATCATTGTCAGTCACTCCATTGAGAGTAATATCATTGACACAGTCATCCCATTGAGAGCAATATCATTGACAGTCATCCCATTGAGAGCAATATCATTGTCAGTCATCCCATTGAGAGCAATATCATTGTCAGTCATCCCATTGAGAGCAATATCATTGTCAGTCATCCCATTGAGAGCAATATCATTGTCAGTCATCCCATTGAGAGCAATATCATTGTCAGTCATCCCATTGAGAGCAATATCATTGTCAGTCACTCCATTGAGAGTAATATCATTGACACAGTCATCCCATTGAGAGCAATATCATTGTCAGTCATCCCATTGAGAGCAATATCATTGTCAGTCATCCCATTGAGAGCAATATCATTGTCAGTCATCCCATTGAGAGCAATATCATTGTCAGTCATCCCATTGAGAGCAATATCATTGTCAGTCATCCCATTGAGAGCAATATCATTGACAGTCATCCCATTGAGAGTAATATCATTGACACAGCTATCCAATTGAAAGCAATGTCATTGTCAGTCATCTCATTGAGAGCAATATCATTGTCACAGTCCTCCCATTGAGAAGAATATCATTGTCACAGTCCTCCCATTGAGAGCAATATCATTGTCACAGTCATCCCATTGAGAGCAATATCATTGTCAGTCATCCCATTGAGAGCAATATCATTGACAGTCATCCCATTGAGAGCAATATCATTGTCACAGTCATCCCATTGAGAGCAATATCATTGTCAGTCATCCCATTGAGAGCAATATCATTGACACAGTCATCCCATTGAGAAGAATATCATTGACACAGTCATCCCATTGAGAGCAATATCATTGACACAGCTATCCCATTGAGAGCAATATCATTGACACAGTCATCCAATTGAGAAAAATATCATTGACACAGCTATCACAGTCCTCCCATTGAGAGCAATAGCATTGACAGTCATCCCATTGAGAGCAATATCATTGTCACAGTCTCCCATTGAGAGCAATATCATTGTCACAGTCATCCCATTGAGAAGAATATCATTGTCACAGTCCTCCCATTGAGAGCAATAGCATTGACAGTCATCCCATTGAGAGCAATATCATTGTCACAGTCTCCCATTGAGAGCAATATCATTGTCACAGTCATCCCATTGAGAAGAATATCATTGTCACAGTCCTCCCATTGAGAGCAATATCATTGTCACAGTCATCCCATTGAGAGCAATATCATTGTCAGTCATCCCATTGAGAGCAATATCATTGACAGTCATCCCATTGAGAGCAATATCATTGTCACAGTCATCCCATTGAGAAGAATATCATTGTCACAGTCCTCCCATTGAGAGCAATATCATTGTCACAGTCATCCCATTGAGAGCAATATCATTGACAGCCATCCCATTGAGAGCAATATCATTGACAGTCATCCCATTGAGAGCAATATCATTGTCAGTCATCCCATTGAGAGCAATATCATTGACACAGTCTCCCCTTGAGAGCAATATCATTGTCACAGTCATCCCATTGAGAAGAATATCATTAACACAGCTATCACAGTCCTCCCATTGAGAGCAATAGCATTGACAGTCATCCCATTGAGAGCAATATCATTGTCACAGTCTCCCATTGAGAGCAATACCGTTGTCACAGTCATCCAATTGAGAAGAATATCATTGACACAGCTATCACAGTCCTCCCATTGAGAGCAATAGCATTGACAGTCATCCCATTGAGAGCAATATCATTGTCACAGTCTCCCATTGAGAGCAATATCACTGTCACAGTCTCCCATTGAGAGCAATACCATTGTCACAGTCATCCCATTGAGAGTAATATCATTGACACAGTCATCCCATTGAGAGCAATATAATTGACACAGTCATCCCATTGAGAGCAATATCATTGACACAGTCATCCCATTGAGAAGAATATCATTGACACAGTCATCCCATTGAGAGCAATATCATTGACACAGTCATCCCATTGAGAGCAATATCATTGCAACAGTCATCCCATTGAGAGCAATATCATTGGCACAGCTATCCCATTGAGAGCAATATCATTGACACAGTCATCCCATTGAGAAGAATATCATTGACACAGTCATCCCATTGAGAGCAATATCATTGACACAGCTATCCCATTGAGAGCAATATCATTGACACAGTCATCCCATTGAGAAGAATATCATTGACACAGTCATCCCATTGAGAGCAATATCATTGACACAGCTATCCCATTGAGAGCAATATCATTGACACAGTCATCCCATTGAGAGCAATATCATTGACACAGTCATCCCATTGAGAAGAATATCATTGACACAGTCATCCCATTGAGAGCAATATCATTGACACAGTCATCCCATTGAGAGCAATATCATTGACACAGTTATCCCATTGAGAGCAATATCATTGACACAGTCATCCCATTGAGAAGAATATCATTGACACAGTCATCCCATTGAGAGCAATATCATTGACACAGTCATCCCATTGAGAGCAATATCATTGACACAGCTATCCCATTGAGAGCAATATCATTGACACAGCTATCCCATTGAGAAGAATATCATTGACACAGTCATCCCATTGAGAGCAATATCATTGACACAGTCATCCCATTGAGAGCAATATCATTGACACAGCTATCCCATTGAGAGCAATATCATTGACACAGTCATCCCATTGAGAAGAATATCATTGACACAGTCATCCCATTGAGAAGAATATCATTGACACAGTCATCCCATTGAGAGCAATATCATTGACACAGTCATCCCATTGAGAAGAATATCATTGACACAGTCATCCCATTGAGAGCAATATCATTGACACAGTCATCCCATTGAGAGCAATATCATTGACACAGCTATCCCATTGAGAGCAATATCACTGACGCAGTCATCCCATTGAGAGCAATATCATTGACACAGTCATCCCATTGAGAAGAATATCATTGACACAGTCATCCCATTGAGAGCAATATCATTGACACAGCTATCCCATTGAGAGCAATATCATTGACACAGTCATCCCATTGAGAGCAATATCATTGACACAGTCATCCCATTGAGAAGAATATCATTGACACAGTCATCCCATTGAGAGCAATATTATTGACACAGTCATCCCATTGAGAGCAATAGCATTGACACAGCTATCCCATTGAGAGCAATATCATTGTCACAGTCTCCCATTGAGAGCAATATCATTGACACAGTCATCCCATTGAGAGCAATATCATTGACACAGTCATCCCATTGAGATCAATAGCATTGACACAGCTATCCCATTGAGAGCAATATCATTGTCACAGTCTCCCATTGAGAGCAATACCATTGTCACAGTCATCCCATTGAGAAGAATATCATTGACACAGTTATCCCATTGAGAGCAATATCATTGACACAGTCATCCCATTGAGAGCAATATCATTGACACAGTCATCCCATTGAGAGCAATATCATTTACACATCATCTGATTGAGGACACTATCATTGACATAGGCATACCATTTCGAGCATGGCCCAAATTCGCCTTAATGTGGACAAAACTGGCATAAAGAAGCAACATTTTACGTTGTGTCCATTTAGGGGCATATCATTGGCACATCCATCCTAATTACGGCATTGGCTAACCAAAATACTGAGAAGTGAAATGAAAGGAAAATATCAGCCACAAAGAGTTGACAACAAAGGCGCAAATCCGTGAACTCACCTGTAGGTTGTTAATTACACAGGGACAATTGATACGTGATATCCTACATCCAGTTTATGGAGGTATCCATTTCAGGTTTAACAATTGCTCATTTCATCTGTTGCTCATTTCATCTGTGTCGGTTACAATGGGTAAGTGTGTTTATCCGGGTGCGTCTCTGCCAGCTCCCCTTCCCCCTTACAACTGGCGGAGGATGCCACGTGGGTGCGCCTCGCAGTTTCCCCGTTACCCCCCTCCCCCTCCACCCCCCCCCCCCTCCCTCCGCCTGGCTGCTGGAGCCGGCTGGAACAGACCCTGGCGTCCCCGGACCACGTGGCGCCCGCCCCCTCGCGTGCGCCGCGGGAGGCTCTGGCTCACCGTGCGGGCGGAAGCCCCTGCCATTAGGTCCGGGTGGGGCGCGTGGGGTGGTCTAGATAGAGACTTGTAGCAACAAGGTGTGGGGGAGAGTGAGGAGGACAAGTCTCGGGTGCGATTGGGAAGGCGTAATATTGGAGCGGGCGGGTTTTTGTGGGTGGGGGGATGATATGGGAGGAGGGAGGTGGGAGAGGGGTCAGAGGAGGGTAATACTGTGTGGGAGGGTAATTCAGAGGACGATGGAGGATGGTGGCGGGGAGGTGGGTAAGGGAGGGGCACTGGGTAACATGGTCCATGCTACCGGTGGCGCGAGAAAGGGGTGCGTTAAAAGGCACCACTCCGGCGACAGTTCCGTGGGATATGCATTGGGGTGAAACACGAGACTTGGGATCCGGGTGGTATCGCTGGGTGGGGGAGGGAGGGTCAAGGGGGCGGGGAAGGGGTGAAGGTGGTGGGAGAGGGGGGTTCAGGGGGTGAAGGAGCTGGGAGAGAGAGCGTGAAGGAGGTGGGTAAAGGGGTGGAGGGGGTGGGGGAGGGGGTCTCAAGGGGTGCAGGTGGGGGTCAAGGAGGTGATGGGGGAGGTCTTTGTCGGATATTTAATTGACTTCTATGGTATTTGGAAGTATATCAGCGGAGAGTGGTAATGTCTGGCGAAGGGGTCGGGAGCGGGGGGGGGCACGGCTGACTACCTCTAGCGGCCCGCAATACATACCGTATGAGGCGCCGTGTGGGGCATTGTGGGGGAGGGGGATGTAGGAGCTTATGAGAACTGGGGTAATTGCACAGAAAATGAGTGCGTCTCCTTTTTTTGTCCCGATGTCCCGGTATGGGATATTCGAGGGACCGTTGTTCGGGTCGGCACCAATGCCATCACAGCAAGCTTGTTACCCAGAAGGACGCTTTCACCTGGAAGGCCATGCCCTGACCATGGGAAGGATCAAGTTCGAAATGAGTCTTGTCTCTTAGGGGTATCGTATTTCATTTTTATCTCTTACAATCTGGAGTTGTTATCCTCTGTTCATATAATCTGTTTTGCTGGTCAGAGCCAGTATAGAAACTCCCCCCCCCCCCCCTCATATCAAAGGATAAATGCAGCTATAGTTTCAATCATTATATATTCATTCAGGGTGAAGATCAGCGATAACCAACGTTGACAATTCTTAAGTGAAATCACTTTGTGGTGAAAACCTACCAAAAGAATAATTCACCAGACCACAACAAACACACCTTTGAAATTTTGTGTGCAGAAAGCCTGAAACCTCATCTCGAGTTTTTGTTCCTTGCTGCTTTTGTACGTCAACAAATGGTACAGACCCTCTACATCTGCAATCAAGGATAAATATTACCGAAATATAGGTGCTCGAAAAATTGCGATCAAATAGTGAAAGTTGATAAACAATGACATAATTTGTATCATGTTTTATCATATGACAGGAATATTAAGAATAATATATAATCTAGCTTGTAGCTCATTTAATCTACAAGGAATATCTTATATACACAGCCCAACAGCAAGGACGAGTTTTGAGCGAAAATATTTTTTTGCTTAGACAATATATCGGTCTGGAAATGGATCACAAGTTAAAAGTATATGAATTTCAATCATCTAACATAAATTGTTATGTCTGTCCATGTCTGGAGGCAAACACAGTTGTCTCCTTAGAGCATGCCAAATCTCGCTAAGATATCGACGAAGTAGAATAACGGAGCCTGCAATCCTCCACTAACAATGTCATTATCAACAGATTATGCCATGTGGGTCTGGTGTGACATCCCTATTACACCCTATACAGAGCGAATTAGAAACCTCAGGCTCGTCGAGACTTGAATTACAGCTTATGTGTTACCTTATGCCAGCAGCTTATGTCACATAGGGCAGTACAGTCACTACGGGATGTTATCGAGACCCCACGAGACAGGCATACTTATGCTCTACGTCAATGCGTAGCATCAACGGCTTGACTTGCTGCCTACCTTCCGGTTGTTTGCCTTCACTCGACTCACACACAAGATCAGATAAAGTTGTCCTTGGATGCACAACTAACCACTGAAGTTCTGTGCATATCAGAATTATAACCATCCGAGTAGATTTATGTAATATATGAGCTGTTAAACTGTTGATAAACCAGAATGCGGTTGTCTCATGAGTGACTGTCAGTGCCAGGCGATCTAATGTGCTGCGCGGGTTTTTCCATGTCGTATGACGTAATAATCATCATGACTCGCATGTCTGCGCGCGGTATCTATGGTAACGTAACAACGCTCCTTATTTGGACTGACCAGGCGAAGACAAATGGTGCTCCGTTGGTAAACACCGACGCATCGCCTCAAAATACAACGCTTCCAACAGTCTCATCAAACGGACCACATGCCTTATTTAGAGATCCATGTCTTATCTTTAACAATATTATGATTTTATAGTTAACAATGCCTGGACCAAAGCAAACCAAAAATAGTTTTACACCCACTCGATTCTTCACACACAAACAGCGCAGCTAGTCGGTTCCCAACACTCAAACGTTGACTAAAATGAGTGCGCGTCACACCGCTGCAGCAAGGCAACAGCGTGATGCGCACTCGTTCTAAGAGCACGTGTTTTTTTGTTGGTCCCCAAAAGACCTAAACCGGAAATAAAACCCGCGAGAACTGTACAGCCCTATACTAGAACCCGCAGATATCAGTAGATATGGAAGTTATATATATATGTATCTAGGTTGCGCAACATGCTACTGTATGTAGTCTAAGTCGTAAAGTGAAACAGTAGACTAACCTTCTGCAAGAACGTTTCTTATTATAAATCGTGTACAATCCAACCTTAAAATAATCCTATCGATATTCTAACTAAATCTTCTGAACGATGAAGTCTTATTGCGATGTCAACGTGTCATGAATTTTCTGCCAATCCTCAAACTACCTCACAGGTCCCGCACTGCAGTTGCCCTTCAGAAACCAACTAGGGGTTTGTCCGCTGTCCAGATGCGCCCCTGGCGTGACGTCAGCGATGTGGGCTTCTGAAGAACCTTTCACCTTTTCCTCTAAATACTTTACTGACAAAACCACCAACGCACATTGTCGTCTTTCAATGGCAATTCCCCATGTTTTGTCTGCAGTGACTACGGTAGCAGCAAATTGCATTCCACTCTGATTAATACGTTATTCTTTTTTTCCCTACTTATATGCTTGCCCTGTTGTCGGTCTGTATTCTCTTACAACGCCTTGAATATTCAGATATTGCAGAATGTGTAATTTACACGTGCGAACAAAACCACATATCTCAGGTCCATTGCTGCGTCGGCGTCGCTATTGTTGGAGCCAGGAACCAGCCTGGCGGAGGTAACATTCCGAAACCCTCCCAGGGGAGCTAGCCACCGGGTTAATGGTGTCGTCGGTCAAACAAGTTGGCCCCAACTTCTTGCTCAACATAGACCAACCTGACACCATATAACAGGCAGACATTCGTTTTATTATATGCAGTTTATTTATTTTTGTCCATGCGAATGTCCATACCAATGATGCCGTAGTATGCATACTTCTGGTACGGAAATACAAAATATTAAAAAGGAAGATACGGAAGTGCGTATTTTTTAAATAATTTCTAATTATAAAAAAATTATTGAAAACAAATTAATTTATAAAAAATAGAGCATGGGAAAATGTGCCTTTATTTTGAGGCGGCCCGAACGACGGTCATACAATACTGGCCTTCATGGAGATACACAGAAGGTTTCGATGTTTTGATGATGTAAATAGCGGCACAGCAGTCTAACGCCGCCATTTTGTTCTTCCTATACCGAGCGCATGGATTCATGGAGTGGCATTGTGGACGGCTTTACACTAACCTCTGGCCTGCCAGATTGACCCGCTGCTTGTGCTGACAAACTCACCAATCCAGTTAACCAATTAACTGCCCTCCCATGGGGGTGGGGGGCGGGGGTCCGAGGGTGCCCATTGATGCATGACAGAGCGGACATTTGCCGTAAAAGAAGATTAGACCGAGCGGGTTTGCCGCGAAAAAAGAGTAAACTGAGCGGGTTACCGTGAAAAAAAAGAGTTAATCTAGCGAGTCTGCATGGAACTACGACATAGAGCGGGTCAACGGAAAAAATACCCATTCCGAGCGGATTTTTGAGATAAAACGCCCCATGCGAGCGGGTTTTGGAGGTGATAATGGGAGGGTGGGGGGGGGGGGATGGTGAATGTGGCTACACCACGATATACCATGATGCAACATGACGCGGTATGACCATAAGGAAGGGAGTGTAGCAGCGATAAATTAATCCGGATATCTGGCTTAATTGTTCTTGATTACACGTTAAAGTGACAACGGAATTAGTAAAAGTAAAACTTAGCTTCAATTACCCAATGAAGAAATATTCGACGTTGACAGTACCAATACTGCAGAGACATGCACGATCATGGGGTCTTGTATGCCTTATATTATTATGGCAGATGCCCTGACGAAGACACCATTCCTTACGTCGTTACTTCGCAAAGGAGCAACAGATTTATGACATACATGGACTACAGTGACTTGCAGACATGGGGCAGGAACACCGGTGTCTATCAGGGCGAGGGTATGTCTCGTGCGTCGGTGCTACGGCCCGGTCTGCCGCCTCCTCACCCACCTCCTCAGCTTCCCAACTCACAACGCCTCAACTCCACCCCACCCCCCGGGGCCGCCTTGGTTTCGTCGCCAACCTATCGAGGATCAGTAAATTGGCCTGGCATAGGATTAGGGGCACCCCATTGAATCACGACAGCCGTTTGTCAGAGCTGCGGGTCTGAATTGGCCAATCGCCGACTGTATATTCCTTGGGCGATAATTGGAGTCATTCATCACGGGGTGCTCACGTGGTCGACCACCCCGTACAAGAACCGGATTTGAAAGGCCTGGCGAGATAGATGATAGGCGAGGGGCCACGGGGGGGGGGGAGGGGGGAGGGGGGGCAAGGGGGAGGAGGGGCAAGGAGGGTGTGGGCAAATGGGGGGACGATATGGGAGCAAATATTAATAATGTTACTGCGCAGAAGAGGAAAATGTATGTCTTGCATGGAGATGCTGATGAAGAATTTGTTCAAAAAATCGGTTAGAAGGACTTTTAGCAGCATAATTAATGGGGAAATAGTGTAAGCTTAATGTAAGCTCTTCTGAATTGGTTTCTGTCTATCTGTCTTGAGTTTGCATGACAAGGAAGGTCCTTGCTGAAGCCATAATGCCATTACGCCACGTGGTTCACGTCATTGTGAATAGGTTACGTCACGCGGATGTCGTCATCGCGACTACATTACGTCAACAGGCTTACGTCATTGTGACTACGTTACGTCACGCGGCTGACGTCATTATAATTACTTTACGTCACCAAGCTTACGCTATTGTACCTACTTTACGTCACGCGGCTGACGTCATTGTGACTACTTTACGTCACGCGGCTGACGTCATTGTATCTACTTTACGTCACGACGCTGACGTCATTGTGACTACTTTACGTCACCAGGCTTACGTCATTGCGACTACTTTACGTCATGCGGCTGACGTCGTTGTGGCTACATTTCTGTCTACACGTTTCTGTCGCCACTTCCGGCTCACGTAGACCGCAGCCAGGGCAAGACTTGGGACGTTAGTCGCGTGCCCGCCTCCCGTTATCCGACCCATCTACTTCCCCCGCCCTTCGATGCAATCACGTTATTGCGTAGCTCTATGTAGTGTATCCTACCTGCTGTTTTATTCAGCTAATGGGTGTGGCTGCGAAGCCCTGCTAGCCGCTCGCTCGAAGCCTGAAGAGCACCACTATCATTGGATTATATTATTGCGTGGAATACCCGCAGTTTGGCCATCTAGGAAATAAAGAGTTTTTGTTGTCTTTTGCTTTCTCATCTGTAAATGAGCGCACTGATACCGTGGTGTCTCGTAGTGCTCAGTCTTGCTGAAGCCAAACCAAGAGATCCGCGAAAGAAAGCGCTAAAGAAGGCGGCAGAAAGAACCTTGTTGTTCCTGTGTGTGCGTGATGAAGCGTGACCTAAACACCAGCTCATATGTGACATTATCAAACGTTTTTACATCTCGCTACACGCGAGACAGCCACCCAAAAAACCCAGCTAACCTCCTCTTTCATAGACAGTAGTAGGATACACACGAATGCACCTGAAATCAAGTCCTGACTTGAAGTAGCAAATCATCACCAATTTAAACTCGGCATTTTCTATGGAAGTCTTCACATGACAAGAGCGCAATGTCGCGTATAACCGCACGACGATCCAATAAAAATGTAAATTCATGATATAGTAAAAGCACCCATACTTGGATGAAAAATCTTACATGTGTTACGTATCCAAAATTGAATTTACGATATCTTTAATTTGAATTTAAGATATCTTGAAGTCAATTTAGGATGTCTTTAATGCAATTTAAGATGTCTTGAATTCAATTTAAGAAGTCTTGAATTCAATTTAAGATGTCTTGAATTCAATTTAAGATGTCTTGAATTCAATTTAAGATGTCTTGAATTCAATTTATGATGTCTTGAATTCAATTTAAGATGTCTTGAATTCAATTTAAGATGTCTTGAATTCAATTTAAGATGTCTTGAATTCAATTTAAGATGTCTTGAATTCCATTTAAGATAGTTTGAATTCAATTTAAAATATCTTGAATTGTGTGACAAACATGGATGACACGTGCATGACATTCTGATTCTTGTACATCGCATATAATGTTGATAGTTGTAAATGTTTGATACACATGTAGATGTTGTGCATTAATTGTTGTGTGAATTTGTTTACGAAACATTAGCATGCTCCCCACCCAACCACCCCGCAAAAAAAAATGTTAAAAAATGTGTTCATTGCCCTAGGTCATGTGAACACAATCGCCCGGCAGAGGGCGCACGAACTTGTTATTTTCAATACTGGTCGCTGGAACCAGCTTGATGTATGATGTATGTGTGCATAGGAATCAGGCTGTACCATTGACATTAATCGGTCCTGTGATTTCTGACGAAGATGTGGTAGCACAGAACGGTGTCATGAAGAGCCGGGCTGAAGAAAGAGATGCATCAACATATAATTCGCGAACCAGTTTGGATGAAATCTCTAGCCATTTGGCATGCCTCCGATACGTATTAAGCCCCTCCATCCCTCACTGCCCCTCCCCCTCACCCCGTCTTTTGAGCGATCGGGATACATCGGCACAGGCGAAAAACACATGTCGTTGAAACCATGCGTGATGGGGTGAGCTCAGACTTGTCTGAGAGCGAGCGGAGAAGTTAGAGACGAACAATTTGATATCGAAGTAAGAAGGGGAGGGGGCGCTATGAGTTTTGGGGGAAGACCCAAAAAGGTTTTTGTGATTCTGCGAGGGTTGAATTGTTTGGCAGGTCAGAATGTTTCTGGGGTACTTGTGATGGTTTGGTTGGGTTGTTTTGTTGGCAAAATGTATTCAGTTGAATAGTACGAGGGCAAAATAGAAAAAAAAAGTAATGGCAGAAACAAGATTTAAAAAAAAAACTAAATTCAGAGACAGGTTTGTTTTTATACAAAAAAAACATAGCCCCACCTATCCCCCAGAGACAGATGTAACCAGCAGCGCTCCAGGTAAAGGAGTGGATGACGTCCGTCAACGGACGGTTCGAGCTGTTTTGTCCTTGGCACGACAAACTCCCCAGGGGTGGGGGGGGCAAAATAAAACAAACCTGTTTGGTTGGGGTGGGGCTTCCTCGGGTGTCTTTATGCCTGAGAGAACAGACGTTTTTGATCAACAGGATACCCCTATAGAGCGAACATTTTTGATAAAAAAGATACCACTACAGAGGTGGATCCAGGGGGGAGGGGGTTACAGGGGTTGCAACCCCCCCACCTGGAAACCTGAAAATACACTGTTAAAGTCGGCTTCTCCAAGCATCCCCCCCCCCGCCCGGTCGCAAGTTTTCCAGAGAGCACACTCCACACCCCCGGTCGCAAGGTTTCAGAGAGAAAGCCCCCCCCCTCCCCCCCCCCCCCCTTGGCAATTTCCTAGATCCGCCCCTGCACTATAGAGTATAGAGCGGACATTTATGCTGAAATAGATACCTCTATAGTGCGGATATTCTAACGCTTGCGACGGGGGGGGGTGCTCTGAAAATTTGCGTTCATAGAGCGGGTCGCCTTCTAAACGGATTTTAGTGGTAAAACCCCCCCAAACCCACCAATGTATTCAGTGCCCCCCCCCCCCCTCACCCCCGTACACCGACTAAGATCTCGTCCTCGTCTCGCTGTCGCTCTCGTTGTCTCTGTCTCGCTCTTACTTCCAGATCGATAGATCTATTTTGAGGCAGTGGACGGAAGTAATACGGCAAACGCGAACGCCGTCGGTCGTTGGGCAACAAGATGGGTGACGTCACAACACTTTTAACAAGCGCAGCGGTCGATGGTCGGGTTACACGCACCGGGGGGGGGGGGGGGAGTGAGCGGGTATCTAGGCCGCGGTCCCGTTTTTCAGGTGGGGAGGGGGGGGGGTTAGCGGGTGGAGCGGTACTTTGAGGGATGGTGTAGCTGGGGTAAGTCCGGTGTAATGTTTCACAGCGAGCTGTCCACTACAATGAACAACTACATAATATATCCGTAAACTCAGAAATATACCTTGTTAGTTTGCTTATTTAGATTTCACTTTATTCATTTAACTTGATGGTGGATGATCAATATTTTAATTTCGGTGACGAATTTCGTAGATGCCATACGGAATTGGTGAATGAAATGCCACCGTATGAGAAACTGCACCCATGAGGTAACCGTGTACCTTGCTCACACCTGCATGCACCGTATGATAACATGGTGAAAATGCACTCACATCGGCCCTGAGCGCCGCGATAAAGATAAAATACCCCACCTGCACCCACCAGGGACCTGTGCAGTTACAGAACCTAGTGATAATGCGTTACTTGTAGGATGTATAGGAGGCGGCAGCCACGGCCCAGACGGCCGATCATAATGTCCCCGTGCCTGGTGCCGGGAGGTCGTTATGACTGTGGAGCGCCGTGAGGGCTGGGGAACGCGCTGAGCACCCATCCAGTCCGCATCGCTTAGAACTCCGTATGTTTTGGGGGAAGAGACCTCTAATAGATGGCTAAGTGGTGGGATATATACGCTAAGGAGCTGGGTACATGGGGTGGGGAGCCACTCCCGATATCGTTCGCGAGGAGGATCGATCGTGTCCGTCCTGTGTCATTTCATTGGTCCATATTTAGACCTGGTATATACTACGCATAATGAACAGATAATTTGTCCCATGCTAAAAGAGATACGCGGACATTTCTGTCTTTTGATAAAATCGTAATTTAACGAACATATGAATCATAGTCTGGCCGCAAACGTTTGCAATTGTGTACTGAATTATACATAGGACTAACAATTTAATATCTTGTAGAGTAACCATGGACGTTTGTTCTTTCCACTAGGTTCTTCGGTCGGACTAATTCAATATATGCACATGACAAAGTGATGGGACACACAACCCAGACTAAAGATGTTATTGTAACCAAATATTTATTAAGTCTATTGATGAATGTTAGCGAGACATGCATTACAAACAAAAAACGCACAGCATTAATTATTTGTATGAGCATTTCAATGTCAAAGCACAGTGGGGGGGAGGAATATTGGTTCTTTGGTAACAAAACCACAAACGTATAAATAACTAAAAGAAACGTCCAGGTTAATATTTATGTTGTGAGGTGCTAATCATCTAAGAAAATTGAAGAAAATTGTTATTGTTAAAATATCTTTTCCAACAAGAGAATCACACTGATTCCAACGCGACATCTTCCAGGATTGTCGACAATCTGACGATATCGATGCCGCTTGTCCTATCGACCTATGACCTATTTGGGTCAGTCATGAGGTTACGCCGAGTATGACGTAGTAGTTACTTCCACATATGTCACGGTCACTAATATGTCTCTGTCACGTGACCCTAAATGTGTATAGTTCGCATACATGGTGGACACTATAACAGATGATGAGAACAAGCGTTGATTCTAAGTGATTCTACAATGTATAATGTGCACTCATGTTGTTATCTAGTGATGTCAGCCAAATGTAAGCAGTTCATAGTGAGAGATGCTTTTATCTGCAGAACAAATCCGTCACGTCCGGAAGTCATAGAGATCGGAAGACCCAATTTTGACTTCACGTCCGGGCACGGAGCGAGGGGTGGGGTCGGGCCCTCAGATATTGACGCTCTTGCCGAGGGGCACGAGAAGCAGTATGACGACGGTGAGGAAGAGCGTGAGGCCCAGGTAGACCCAGAACATGGCGCGGTCGATGATCTCAGCCAATTCGTGCCACTCCCGGTTCACTCGGTCGTCCTTGACCCTCAGCAGGACTTCCTGCCGGGACAGCAGCAGGTCGATCTTCCGCGAGAGTTCGTTGTGTAGCTGCGTGACCCGGTCGGTCGCCGCTCCTGGCTTGCGGCGCCCGGCGCCCACTTGTTGTCCATGCGGTCCGCCGCTGGGGGCGCTACTGCTCACCGCTGCCGTGGCCGCCGTGGCCGCCGTCGTGGCCGCCGTGGCCGCCGTGGCCGCCGCGCACGTATTTCGGCGCAGGAATGTCTTGGCGGACGCCGTGGTGGCCGTGGTGACGCTGCACGTGATCATTTCCTGCGCGGCCTTGGCGAAGCTTGCTGGCGTCTCCTCGGTGACGCCGTAGGAGGCGCGGCCCGTGCTCACCTGCCCGTTGCCCTGGGAGGCGACACACCCCGTGCCGGTGACGGCGGGACCCCCTACCGCGCGGCCCGCCGCGCCGCCCGGGGGCCCGTGCTGCATGCAGTGCGGACAGTCGTGCTTGCACGACCCATTGCTGTGGTTGACGTTAAAGTTGACGCTGACGCTGTTGGAGTTGGTGAATGCCTCCCGGAGCGGGGTTTTCACGTCGGGGGTGGTGTTGGCCGTGGAGGGGGCGGGGGTAGACCCCGCAGACCCCTTGCTGGGCTCGGGCTTCACGAGGAAGCCGGTACGCTTGCCGGGACAGATGCGGTCGAGGAGAGCGCCGACGCGCCGCAGGGAGGCGGGCACCTCCCGCCCCATGTTGCCGGCGTGGTGCAGGTAGCACACATACACGGCGGACAACACGGACAGGCTGGTCAGCCCCATCGACACCACTATGTAGATACCTGCAACATCAGAGACGTCAGATACATCAGAAACATCAGAGCATCAGAACATCAGAGACATCAGAGATATCAGAACGTCGGAGATATCAGAACGTCGGATATATAAGAAAGTCGGAGATATCAGAACATTAGAGACATCAGAGACATCAGACGTCAGACCATCAGAACACCGGAGACATACCTGTTATATACCTGTAACACCAGAGACATACCTGTTATATACCTGTAACACCAGAGACATACCTGTTATATACCTGTAACACCAGAGACATACCTGTTATATACCTGTAACACCAGAGACATACCTGTTATATACCTGTAACACCAGAGACATACCTGTTATATACCTGTAACACCAGAGACATACCTGTTATATACCTGTAACACCAGAGACATACCTGTTATATACCTGTAACACCAGAGACATACCTGTTATATACCTGTAACACCAGAGACATACCTGTTATATACCTGTAACACCAGAGACATACCTGTTATATACCTGTAACACCAGAGACATACCTGTTATATACCTGTAACACCAGAGACATACCTGTTATATACCTGTAACACCCGATACATGAGAACACCAGAGACATCAGAACATCAGAACACCAGAGACAACAGAACATCGGAACATCAGAACAGCAGACATCAGAACATTTGATACATCAGAACACTAGAGACATCAGAACATGAGCGACCTCAGAACAGCCGACATCAGAACATTTGATACATAAGAACATCACAGACATCAAAACATTAGAACATTAGAAAATAGACCCTATGATGCCCGTGAGTGGGACGTAGTATGACCTTCACCTTGCTGACCTAACTTTGTGGAGAATGTAGTATGACCTTTACCTCGCTGACCTATAAGTAGTATGACCTTGACATGGCTGACCTAGCTATGAGGGGGATGTAGTATGACCTTAACATGGCTGACCTACCTATGAGGGGGATGTAGTATGACCTTGACCTCGCTGACCTACCTATGAGTTGGATGCAGTATGACCTTGACATTGAGGAGCAACCTATGAGGGGGATGTATTATGAACCTGACATTGCTGACCTACCTATGAGGGGGATGTAGCATGACCTTAACATGGCTGACCTACCTATGAGGGGGATGTAGTATGACCTTGACCTCGCTGACCTACCTGTGAGCTGGATGTAGTATGATCTTGACATTGAGGAGCAACCTATGAGGGGGATGTATTATGACCCTGACATTGCTGACCTACCTATGAGCGGGATGTAGTATGACCATGACATTGCTGACCTGCCTGTGAGCGTGATGCAATATGACCTTGACCTCGCAGACCTACCTATGAGCGGGATATAGTAGGACGTGGCTGGCATGTTCTCCGCTATCAGCAGCATGAAGACGGAGAAGGCCAGCAGGATGGTCATCCCCAGCCCGACCTTCTCGCCCCCTTCCGGCGGGATCCAGAAGCCCAGGATGGAGAGTGAGGAGAGCATGATGCAGGGGATGATGACGTTGTAGGTGTAGTAGAGCGTGCGACGCCGGATGTGGACCACGAACGTTACATCCGGGTACGGCTCGGGGCAGCAGGCGTAGTAGGCCACGTTGCGCATGCCCTTGACCTCGATGAGCTTCCACTCGCCGTTGGTGACGTAGTTGCCGAGGTCGATGGGCTTGTCTCGCTTCAGCACGTCCACCTGGACGCCGTCGTAGGCCCAGGAACCCAGCTTCAGTGAACACTTCTGGTCGTCGAACGGGAAGTACGTGATGTCGATCTTGCACGTGCTGCGCAGGCGCACAATAGGCGGCCAAAACACGTGACCTTCATGTGACACCATGGCCAGCGCCTGCATGTAGCCGTCGGTGTAGTCGTCGGCGCTGCAATCATTACATAAGGAAATATCATAAAGCATCGTGTCTATTATCGCCCACGTAAAGCGGCACTATAATAATAACTCTTAATAATAATAACTGAACTTAATTATTGATAATAATAACTTTAATAATTATGGATAATAACTTTAATAATTATTGATAATAAATTAAATAATTATTAATAAGAAATTAATAATTATTGATAAGAAATGTATTAATTATTAATAAGAATTGCATTAATTATTGATAGGAAATTATTTAAAAAATACGTGAGGTAATTATGATGTAATAGTAATGTTGATAATGATTAATAATAAAAAGATGCGATTTATCATTCCTATCAATAATTAATAATATTGCTGATTCTTATTATTAATATCATTGCTGATTCTTATTATTAATATTAATGCTCATTTTTATCATTAATAATAATTTTAGGAAGTATTATTTATTACTAGACAATGAGACAACGTTCCCTGTAGACTAGCTCATGGCTGGTGGTCGCTGACGTCCTTGGCGTAAGTCACAGTGCTGATGGCAATGGACATGGAGTAATGATGTGTCGAGAACCACCTACCATTGCGTCACCCCCCTGACCCCCAGACTCCCCAGAGCCACTCCATGTCACAGTCCCAGCAACGAGGCTAATTACCGTGGTAATGCCGGGATAACCCCACATACACACACACCAAGGGTGTCGACGGTAGTCTGTAGTACATCAGTCCACACCATGAGAGCCGTAGAGGAGAGATTTGAGACACGAGCAGGGCGAAGTGACAGATCATACAGACATTTTAGCGAGAACAATGTGAGGGGCTACGCAAAAGGAAAATGTATGAATTGGTGTTTTAGACCACGTTTGTGCACGCAAGGGCTAAACAAAACTAGGCCAAGGAACATCCCAGGACGATGAATAATTAACGGATGGAACAGATCAGGTGCCCGGATTGATCTGCGGTCTAGAGCACTAACCACTACACCGAGGAAGCCCCCCGCCCCCTCAATCCCCGGCGAGAGACTACGCAAACACAGCCAGTGGGCAAAAATGGATGGCAAAGTGTGTGCGGAGGCGGGGGGGGGGGGGGGGCGTAAGGACAGACTGGATCATCATCGTTGTCGCACATCTCATTTTACTTATGCAACAAGGACATCGTGTTCCAATCCCATTACAGAGGTGAATGTTGCATGGATAGTAGTCCCCCACTGCTAAGCGATCAGACATCAACGCCATTGTGTTTTAGCATGCCGAGACAATGAGATGAGGCTGGGTGAAACTTTCCCCACTTGCAGTTGCCAGGGTTCGAACCTACGACTTGTTGATCTGCAGCTTGGCCTGCTGACCAACTGAGCTAGAATGATGGATTCGCGTATCGATCTTGATGCGTCCTTCGCACACGGGACTGAGGTGGTGCCTAATTACACCTGTACGCTACGTGAGATGAGAAACTGTTGCCCTTGCAGAGGGTTGTAGAGGCATTCGGTGCCGGACGATGCTTAACAATGCAACAGATGCGGGATTAATTAGCTCTGACTTGCTATGTTACGGCAGTGAGGCACGGGACGAAAACTCAGCAAGGTACTTCCGGTCACGTGGTGTACACGTGCAGACCCCTACTATCTCCAGAGGGCTTACGTTTATTCTAGCGCAAACATTTAAAACGCGTGTTTAAGTCGAGAGCGGCGCGTGTATATATGTCTAACCACTTCTTTCACGATATACACCGACCAACCACTCGCCTTGTCCCTGCGTTAACCAGCTAACCTATCACGAGCGCCAGCATCGTTGGCTTGCTTCCGAAGAAGCCAGGACGCCGGACGACGTCTCCAAAAACATTTGTGCGTGAAATGCCTTTGCGTTCCTTTCCGCGCGAGGTTTCCCGTTCTATTCTGGACGTGTCACATCTGTACGTGACTTCTGTTCCTACGCCAGATGTTTTGTAGGTGCGCTTTTCTTACGTGTGGCACAATTCTACTAGGGCCCCTGAGGGGGGGTAGCCATGGCGCGTGTCGATTTTAAGAAAAGGTCCATGTCGTGTGTCGATTTTAAGAAAAGGTCCATGTCGCGTGTCGATTTTAAGAAAAGTTCCATGTCGCGTGTCGCTAAGTCTTAT
This sequence comes from Arenicola marina, assembly GCA_964019135.1. Classification (NCBI taxonomy): domain Eukaryota; kingdom Metazoa; phylum Annelida; class Polychaeta; family Arenicolidae; genus Arenicola; species Arenicola marina. The sequence goes on from OZ025255.1 coordinate 9,037,405, forward strand.
GTCGCATGTTGATTCTAAGACCACCCCAATGTCGCGTTGTCGATTTTAAAAATCGCCGTGTCGCCGTGTCGAAAAAGCCCCTCTGGGGCCCTTCTACTTAGAGCTTCACTTTCAAACGCCAGGCGACACTACCCACGGTGACGGAACTCTACTGTAAGCTTTCGTCGGCTCATTAATGCACGTTTTTTTCCCGGTTCTTCCTCTGGTCGAATTACAAATGACTTCAATGGAGCGGAAGATGAATTTCCGGTGCCGGGGCTTCCTGGCTTGTTGTCACTATAATATTACGTTGAATCGAATGAAGAGTTGAGTTAGGTATGTGACTGTCACCGCCCATCAGAGAGCTTCGCCCACCAACCTTCAAAAGGATTAGATTTTATGATTTCCTTCAACCCATTTACTCATCCTACCCACACATTAAAATGTGAGGAATTCATGTTCTTGGTAACTGGCCTGTACGTGAACTCTCTATTTATCTATATACATGACATTAAGCCGGTGACGCATGATGTGGTAAGGAGAACCATTGGGAGTGTGGCTTCAAAGGGAAAGGCTGTTTTCAATCTGTGAACGCCAACATTTTTTGAGGAAAGCGTGTGCAGCGTGAGACAGAAACCCATCTTCTCATTTGCAAAAATCTGTGTAAATACTTAAACTATCATCCATCTAAGCCACTTAGCCCGTTTTTATGACCTTCGTTACTTCCCTCTACAACTTTAGTTATTTCAGGTTGCACGATGTACCCATGCCCGTCAAGGCAATCCTGTGGTGAGTGAGTGAAACACTTTTTCCACATTGCCGAACCCTGGCAGAGTCCGATGTTAACCCTCCATTAATCTTGTATAAGTTTAGTTATTTTAGATTGAGTCGCACGATGTACCCATCCCCGTCAAGGCAATCATGTGGTGAGTGAGTGAAAATTTTTTTTGCACATTTCCGAACCCTTGGAGTGTCCCAGGTTAATCCCAAGGTAATCCTCCATTAATCGTGTATATTTTTCGTGTCTGCCCGCGGCCTAACGATGTGAAGGGAAGTGGCACAGTACGAGCCAGAACATGCGACTCATTCCTTATCTATTACGTACGAACGACTCCAAACATCAGAGGCTGGCCTTGGGGACTTACTGAACGCCAGTCGTGAGTAACACGTGATGTATACTTCTATTTTATTCATCATTAGAGCGCACAAAATGGATTATTATAGTACGTGGCGGGCGTGAGTCATACGTGAGTTATGCTCAAGCAATGATGCCTCCTAACATGGAAGAACGGTCTTCTAGACTCTAACGTTACACCGTTATTATAAAACTGCATGTTTTCGGGATGGATTCTGTTACTGATGATATCATTTTCGAGCGTGAATGGCCACTATGTCGAGTCCAATATGAATTTGACTCGATCAGGTCTTATCGAGTCGCCATTTTTTGCACGTAACCTGGCACAACCTACCCGTGGGAATGGGTTATTACCGTGGTCATAGAAGCTCTTGGAATACTACTAATAAAAAAAGTCATGGACATTTGTTATTTTTTATAAGTTATGAAAAAGGTATGGACGTTTGTTATTTATTAAACAGGAAGTAGTTTTGGCGGTCAAGAGTCACGGAAAAGCACTTCTACCATACTTCCCTCGTTTTAACTTTCTGTTATAGGTTTAGTGTCACAATCTTGGCTGTGACCCTTTTATCTTAGTCATACTTTTATTACGCAATTGGAAAGCAGGCCTATACAAATGCCTTTTGCAATGGCAGGCAGGCTATGGCACTTTTCCACTTCTCTCTTTTCTTCTTCATTACAAATGCGTCAGCTTCCTTGGGAGACTTATGTGTATGTTTTGTTTTATTGAGAAAAGTCTTGCACATGAGACTGAACCAGTTGGGTTTGACCTTACCAAACTCACACAAACCCAAAGGCACGATGGCGGTTATGACGTGCATGCCTTGGTTCGTCCCCGCGTTACCTATGGTTGACCCACATTTTCACCAATCAAATCTGAGCGGCATCGCCATCGCATTTACGTGACCATTTGATTAGGTCGTCTATATGCGAATCATGGGCGCGGCTGTCAGCATGCGACTTGTCCATTCCTTCATTATGGCCCAGTTTCATTCTCTGCTCGAGTCGTCGCCGTAACACCAGACGTCGCCATCGGTCTGTCCGCATCTGACTTCCGGAAGCCACTTTGACATGCATAACAAACGCCACTTTTTCGATTGAGGCAGACGTAGGAGGCAGAGGACAAAGGAGAAGAATGAAAGTGTTCACCTCTGATATTATTGCATTATTGTAAGTACTGCAACGATCATCCAGATGATAGATCTTTTCCTTTACATATACGACAATATAACAATGCGTTATTGTCTGCTGAATATGTTGTCCCATGATGACGCCATCCTGAAATTGCGTAATACACCAGGCCACCCATTGGCTGTATGACGTCACGAATGCCCGATTGAAATGAAATTAATTGGTATTTAAGGTCGAATGGATAAAATGTGCCATATTAGGTGCTCAGGCCCGGATTGCAACCCATGACCTATTGATCTGCATTCTAGTGCGCTAACCACTACACCAGAGAGGCCCCCAGGACCTATTGATCTGCGGTCCACTGCGCTAACCACTACACCAAGGGGGCCCAAGAACCTATTGATCTGCAGTCCAATGCGCTAACCACTAAACCAGGGGGGCCCAAGGACCTATTAATCTGCGGTGTAGTGCGCTAACCACTACACCAGGGAGGCCCCAAGGACCTGTTGATCTGCGGTCCACTGCGCTAACCATTACACCAAGGGGGCCCATGAACCTATTGATCTGCAGTCTAGTGCGCTAACCACTAAACCAGGGGGGCCCAAGGACCTATTAATCTGCGGTCTAGTGCGCTAACCCCTACACCAGGGAGGCCCCCAGGACCTATTGATCTGTGGTCTAGTAAGCTAACCACTGCAGTCTAGTGCGCTAACCACTGCAGTCCAGTGCGCTAACCACTACACCAGGGAGGCCCCCAGGACCTATTGATCTGCAGTCTAGTGCGCTAACCACTAAACCAGGGGGGCCCAAGGACCTATTAATCTGCGGTCTAGTGCGCTAACCACTACACCAGGGAGGCCCCCAGGACCTATTGATCTGCGGTCTAGTGCGCTAACCACTCCACCAGGGCGGTCTCCAGAACCTGTTGATCTGTGGTTTAGTGCGCTAACCACTACACCAGGGAGGCCCCCAGGACCTATTGATCTGCGATCTAGTGCGCTAACCACTACACCAGGGAGGCCCCCAGGACCTATTGATCTGCGGTCTAGTGCGCTAACCACTCCACCAGGGCGGTCTCCAGAACCTGTTGATCTGTGGTTTAGTGCGCTAACCACTACACCAGGGAGGCCCCCAGGACCTATTGATCTGCGGTCTAGTGGGCTAACCACTACACCAGGGAGGCCCCCTGGACCTATTGATCTGCGGTCTAGTGCGCTAACCACTCCACCAGGGAGGTCTCCAGGACCTGTTGATCTGTGGTTTAGTGCGCTAACCATTACACCAGGGAGGCCCAAGGACCTATTGATCTGCGGTTTAGTGCGCTAACCACTACACCAGGGAGGCCCCCAGGACCTATTGATCTGTGGTTTAGTGCGCTAACCACTACACCAGGGAGGCCCCCAGGACCTATTGATCTGCGGTCTAGTGCGCTAACCACTACACCAGGGAGGCCCCCAGGACCTATTGATCTGCGGTCTAGTCTAGTGCGCTCGACACTACACCAAGGGGGCCCATGAACCTATTGATCTGCAGTCTAGTGCGCTAACCACTAAACCAGGGGGGCCCAAGGACCTATTAATCTGCGGTCTAGTGCGCTAACCACTACACCAGGGAGGCCCCCAGGACCTATTGATCTGCGGTCTAGTGCGCTAACCACTCCACAAGGGAGGCTCCCAGGACCTATTGATCTGCGGTCTAGTGCCCTAACCACTACACCAAGGCGGCACAAAGACCTATTGATCTGCGGTCTAGTGCGCTAACCACTCCACAAGGGAGGCTCCCAGGACCCGGTAGCCGGCTTATCGTATGGTATCCCATGAAATTATCTCTATCTTGATGTATGACTACAGTACATGACTACAGTACGAGATTTAATCAGTTGAAACGGGAGCAGTGTTGTCCTTCGCAATGGATTCATCAATGATCTCCTCAAACTTGCAATAAGGGTATTGCATGTTGACACCACATGGCTACTTCATTATCTTCATGGACAGGAAAGCAGGCTTCCCGTGTCATATCGTGGCGTATGATACCGGGAGACATCAAACATGATATCACGGACTGAACCCTTTGAAGTCGTTGTCAGGATCATATGTCAGGTTTCGAGTCTGTCTGTAGGGAACGTGAAGCAGTGGGGTGCCGACTGTACACTCATCAGCTTTCACCGAAACACATAGCGGTTGGCATACAGCATAAAGAAGTAAACTGTTCTCACCTGTTGTACAAAATGATGTCAGGTTTCCACACCAGGTGGCAGGGCACTCGGAGAGTGTGCAGTCCGTTGTAGTCGGCGGGGTCCCATTTTAGCTTCTCGTCATACCACTCCTGCAATCAACAACCCGCTGTCATGGCAACCGATACCTTTATTTATCTCTACATGACATGTTTTTTTTTTTCATTTTGGACCAGTCATTAGGAAATACAGTAAAAAGTACACGCAATAATTTTTTCGTAAAATCTCGTATGAAGAAATAACGCCATCGCATAGCATGCATTGCCTAATGGCACAATAACATCCAGCTGGCGACTTCCGGTGCACAGAAAACGTAACCCCGACGTCATAACAACGTTATAACAACGTGGCATCATGGGTGTCCCGCCTTCCCACGGTAAAAAGGAAACAGGTGCAACGTTATAATTAATCCTCTTAGATTGATACCTCCTACACAGTCGGAATCGGCGGCTTCTTAATGGTGATACTGTCGTTATCAATGCGGGGGATCCCCTGTACTCATCCAGTGGTGGCCAATGGGGAGGAGACGGTGGCAAAGCCACAACCATTGAGGATATCGGGTGGATGTCAGAGAGATGCGTATCTCTTTACGTCCCCATGAAATACTTTGTATAAGGGCTGCCGAAACTGCTTCGCAACCAGGCAAAGGAAGCAACTGTGAAAACCGGCATCGCAGTTTCCTTTGTCCGCGCGGCACGACAGGGACGGCAGAGGAGTAACCTCGGCGCAATTAGCAGAGATTGAGTGGTAATCGAGATTCCGCCATTGTAGCCGACGTCGGGGACGTCATCAGGCTCAATAATAAAACACAAAAACACGGTTTTTTCGGGGGCTCTAAAATGTGATTATTTCCTGGGCCCCCTGTTAATACGATTTCCGTTGTTTGGCTGCCTGGGCTGGGCCAAGCGGTCGTGATCATATCTCAGGCCCGACATGACGGGTCCCACGAGGCATAAGCTGCCACGAATATCGGGATTAGAAATGGCGGGCACCTTGCGTATGTTGGCACAGAGGGGCTGAAAGCAGGGCCGAAGAATGCACTAAGCCCATAATGGAGGCACTGAGAGCAGTCTGTATTGCCTCCTACCTCCTCAATGTGACTGAGAGCTGCTGAAAATTAGGGCGACAGAGCCTAGGACAGACAATGCACCCTTCCGTTCCAGTAATAAAAACTATCCCCATATGTCGCTATTGGGATACTTGTCAATAATGGTAGCTCTATAATAAAATCTCAATCGAAACACCAACTGTTGGCCATTGGTTCGATCTTTGAAACTTGCTGGTACTTCTGCCGTAGAACAAGTTCGACTTATTTACTGGACTCCTATGAAGGCTGTAATAATTAGCACAAATGTGTCGGACTTATCCATTCCATAATTCATTGTCCTCTGAATCGTGCCAAGCTTTCCAATGGTATTAACTGCATGCCAAGGTATTCCCAGAACAAACCGAATTTATATCTGTGTAAGGCTGGTGTCTGTTTTCAGTAAACATCAATTCCAAATTCTTATGGTTTCTTCACACATAATTTCCAAGTCCTTAAGGTTTCTTCACACCACTTCCAAGTCCTCGTGGTTTCTTCACACCACTTCTAAGTCCTCATGATTTCTTTACACGTCACTTCCAAATCCTCATGGTTTCTTCACACGTCACTTCCAAGTACTCGTGGTTTCTTCACACGTCACTTTCAAGTCTTCATGGATTTTTCGACACATCACTTCCAAATTCTCATGGTTTCTTCAGACCACTTCCGAGTCCTCATGGTTTCGTCACACATTGCCTCTACTTTCCCAGTATATTTCGCGCGAAGAAACCTCTGTTTGGGCCAAAACAGGGTTAACATGATGGTGTCCTACACAAGTCAAATCGTCCTGTGATATTCAATTGAACATAAGGTTTGTATGAATCGTTTCGCTGCTTTTCTATGGTGGCTGGGCTGGATGTCGCCCTGAAGTATGCTGGAAACATTAGGTTCTAGCGTTAAATTCTGCCGATAGCGTTTACCGCTTGGCCCGTCTGTGGAATCCTTACATGTAATCTTCAATTGTCAACGGGACTTAAATTCAATTCAATGGACATCCACCGTATCACCTAGACGGACGGAAGCCAACCAATCAAATCAGCGTGCACAGTGTGTCAAACCCACCAGGTTTCAGATAAAAACACGGTGCTGCCACCTTGAAGACGGTCGGCACGCTACATATCCATCTCGTCCTTGTCACCTGAATATGCGGTGCGGGAGAGCGTAAGCCCGGTCGTCATCTTGCCCTCAACATATTTTGTGTCTTTGACGTCACGCTAGAAATTGTATCACGCGTTTCCAGGCAGGGTCACAGGTTACCACGAGGTGAGGGAATACCTTTTTCCGATCTTCGCGATTGGCATCCAGGAATTCTTAGAGATTCGCGATTAGTTGTTGGCAATTTTGGGGGATCATTATCCGTACAATTCCTGGTTCAACGCCAAGACCCCCTCCCTATTTACTGCGATCCGTTATAACAGTTTGTGAATTCCTCGATATTCGCGATATCACTTTGAAGGTGTTTTTTTCGCGCCAGGTCTTGAACAGTCCTCATCTTGGAGATTCGATATTACTCTCCCTAATTCTTGGGGATTCAGCTCGGGCATACCCCCCCCCCCCCCCCCTACCACGTGTTGGTGTGAGCACGGCAAAGTTACGGAATATATATCGTGCCTATGTATCAGAATAATACATGGGACTAGATTAGTAAATAAATTGGAATGAGGATCACTTCTTTATTTCTTACATATTTCTGTGTGGGATAAACGGCTCCTTTCGTGGGTATGGGTGTGTGGAAGGTGTGTGTGTGGGGGGTGGGGGGGCGATGAAATCTGACTGCACTTTCTGCCATGCCTTACCTGGTCCAGCCATATGTGGGTCGTTAGCACCTGGTTCCTCTCATCCTGAAAGAACAAAAACAACATGGATGTAGCGTTCGACGCCAGGAAGCCACGAGGGATGCAATCCCAATCTTGGTTATCATTGGTAATCAGCTCACAGATAGCAGGCGTGAGCGCTCTCGCTTGTTTGCTAGGAGTCGCTATACATCAGTGGTAAGTAAGCCTGTCCGGGGTGCCAATCCGGAGATCATGGTTTGGATTTTATATTGCTTTTATATTGCTTAACGTTGATGACTCGAACCCATAGGTCTTTGCTTCTCTCGTTTATTTCTCTCGGGTCATCAGATGTCTCTGAGTTGTGATTCATTACATAATACAGCAATTGTGGCTGGGTTAAGATGTACAGTGACATACGTATACAACGGTGGCATTAAACGCCATTATTTATAACTTTATTCTAAAATATGTCTCCAAATAAATGTATATTACCATCAGTAAGTATGTCACTAACTGTATGTCTATCCCACCCAGACCACGACGGATGATCACTCTCCCACCATGCGCCGCCATCGATTGTGGCGCCACGTGGTGGCGAGGGAATCTGATCCGTGTCAAGAGCTGAGACGCGGCGTGGAATCACCATGAGGAGAGGGTGGTGCACGGAGGATGGGGTGCACGGAGGAGGGTGGTGCACGGTGAAGGATGGTGCACGGGGAGGGTGGTGTAGAGGGAGGGTGATGCCCGGGGAGGGGGGGGGGGGCTCTCTCAGGAAGCCACTGGAATTATCGCCAAGGCTGCAACGCGATTGACCGGGAGGGACGGGGCGAGGGGGGGGATCCGGATTTGCCGGCACCCGCAATAAACACACACGCCCCTTTTAAACCTCCCCGCTGGACACTTCCGCAGCAATTAAGTGGGTAGCGGCTGGCGAGCGGGGCCACTTCCATCATGGCAGGTATTGCAACCTTGGGAGAGATCTGAGTAAACTGACCTGGACCCCGGCTCATGCACCTATGACGGGGGGCAGAGAATCATATGGCGATATAGGAGAGGCCGCCAAGAATAAAGCCTTGAGTTATTATTTTAGGCGCTATCCCAGTGATGGCTGGGGCATGGTGGGGGGTCAAGGGGAGGGGGGGGGTCGAGGGGGGTCGAGGGTCGGGAGGATCGGGGGGGGGGGTCGGGGGGGGGTCGAGGGGGGTCAAGGGGGGTGGGGGTCGAGGGGTGGGGGGGGGGGTTAAGCCGGTCCAAGGTGAAGGTTTAAAGCATATCCGAGGTGAATATCTTTACCGACATGAGAGCCCAGGAACGAATTGGGTCAGTAGAAATGGGGCTGTCTATCCTCCATTTTTATGATATTTGAGGAATACGATTTAAGATTTAGGAAGACAAGAGCAGAAGTCCATATTTGGGGCAATAATAATATGGAATATGTTATCATTATTTATAATATATAGATATTTGTATGTACATTTGTAGATATATCATATGTAGTACTCTCCAACTGCCATCAGTTGCTAACGACGCCGATATCAATCAAACAATGATCGGGAGTCACAGACGAGTCTGTACAAAGTCACACTGACCAAATGGACTTCCCTTACACCCCAAATGTCACCAGTCCGTGCAGGAACGTGTTCAGCGCGCAGTTAGAACCACTAAACAACACCAGCATAATGACAAAAGAGGCGTAACCACCCTTCACATTAACCATTCAAGGAACATTAACCGAACGAAGGTGTCGGTGAATCGCTCGGCGGAAAAATATTGAAGCTGTCAAACTCTTTTTGTCGATCTACATACAGACCGCATGCGAACTCTCAGGGAGGGACCTTGTAGCAGTACACACACACCTTCAGTCCTCCCCCCTCCCCCATACCCCACTGCCCTCTTCCTCCCCTCCTGCCTCCCTGGACCGACCTACGCACGGCGCCACTCTTCGGCCAATCAATGGGGGGGAGGGGGGAGGGGGCACTGCAGGCTTAGACAAAAAAAACCGTCGTTTATTTGTCAGCTGCCGCCAGATAGGATTTGGCAAATGAAATACCCTCCATGTCTTCTGGATCGATGTCAACCCTCTGGATCATCCGGCTATTGACCTCATTGCTGGCCAGTCTGACCACCCTACCCTCGTGCACCCCAGCGCCGCTCCCGCACCCGCTCCCCGCCCTCGTGCACCCCCGCACCCCAAGCCGTAACCACACACCTCCCTCGTACACCCCCGCAACCCAAGCCGCAACCCACCCCCCCCCCCGTGTACCCTGCACCCCAAGCCGCACCCCCCCCCGCCCACACACACACACACACAGCCTGCAGCCTCTTTGTCGTGGGGATCATAGCCCGGATGGACCTTCCCATGGGAACGCGACGATGACAATTTCCCGCCCAATCGAATCACAAAACCGTTTTAGTAAGACATTGATTTTGAAAGCCACACGAGACAAGAATCCATTTGGCCCATAGACACCCCAAGCAGTGTCGTGGAAGTGGCCCTTTAAGTGATGAAATGTTGCAGCTTGCCAAGACTCTCCTCAGCAGGAAGCAATCTTCCTTTTTCTGACGCAAACTTCTAAATCGTTCCTGTTCGACTCTGTGTTTTCTTTCTGAAGATTTCTGCTGCTCTCCAATCCCCTCCGTTCTTTCTCCCATTCAACAACTGTCTCAGCCATCGAGCGTCATTCAAGTAAGGACTGGGGGGAGGGGAGAGGGGTCAGTGAGGTCACCAAAGTGGATAAGAGTAGTCCAGTGTGCTAAAGAAGGAGTAAGGTAAAATCCAAAGGCCAAGGTAAATTGTTGGCGCGAGAACAACGTGGATTCCGTGTTAGGAGCCGCCGGTGTTGGTTGAATTCGAGACTTGTCCATGCCTGTTTAATTAAGATATGGCGATTGTTTAGACACATTACAAATTACACTGGCCACGGAGACTTTATCAGGACATGTGATACCAGCAACACTGAGAAACGTGATGGTCACAGCGACAACATTGGGAAACGTGATGGTAACAGCTACAACACCGAGAAACGTGATGGTCACAGCGACAACACTGAGAAACGTGATGGTCACAGCGACAACACTGCGAAACTTGATGGTCACGGCTACAACATTGGGAGACGTGATGGTCACAGCGACAACATTGAGAAACGTGATGGTCACAGCGACAACACTGAGAAACGTGATGGTCACAGCGACAACACTGCGAAACTTGATGGTCACGGCTACAACATTGGGAGACGTGATGGTCACAGCGACAACATTGAGAAACGTGATGGTCACAGCGACAACACTGAGAAACGTGATTGTCATAGCAACAACACTGAGAAACGTGATGGTCACGTCGGCAACACTGAGAAACGCGATGGTCACAGCGACAACACTGAGGAACGTGATGGTCAGAGTGACAACACTGAGAAACGTGATGGTCACAGCGACAAAACGGAGAAACGTAATGGTCATAGCCACAATACCGAGAAACGTTATGGTCACAAAGACAACACTGAGAAACGCGATGGTCACAGTGACAACACTGAGAAACGCGATAGTCACATCGGCAAAACAGAGAAACGCGATGGTCACAGCGACAACACTGAGAAACGTGATTGTCACGGCCACAACACTGAGAAACGCGATGGTAACAGCGACAAAACGGAGAAACGTAATGGTCATAGCGACAATACCGAGAAACGTGATGGTCACAAAAACAACACTGAAAAACGTGATGGTCACAAAGACAACACTGACAAAAGTGATGGTCACAGCGACAAACCTGTGAAACGTGATGGTCACAGCGACAAAACTGAGAAACGTGATTGTCACGGCGAGAACACTGAGAAATGTGATGGTCACAAAGACAACACTGAGAAACGTGATGGTCACAGCGACAACACTGAGAAACGTGATGGTCACAGCGACAAACCTGAGAAACGTGATGGTCACAGGGACATCACTGAGACACGTGATGGTCGCAGCGACAAAACTGAGAAACGTGGTGGTCACAGCGACAACAATCAGAAACGTAATTGTCATAGCAACAATACCGAGAAACGTGATGGTCACAGCGACAGAAATGAGAAACGCGATGGTCACAGCGACAACAATCAGAAACGTGATGGTGACGGCGACAACACTGAGAGACGTCATTGTCATAGCGACAGCAATGAGAAACGCGACAGTCACAAAGACAACACTGAGAAACGTGATGGTCACGGCGACAACACTGAGAAACGTGATTGTCACGGCGACAACACTGAGAAATGCGATGGTCACGGCGACAACACTGAGAAACGTGATTGTCACGGCGACAACACTGAGAAACGTGATTGTCACGGTGACAACACTGAGAAACGTGATTGTCACAGCAACAACACTGAGAAACGTGATGGTCACAAAGACAACACTGAGAAACGTGATGGTCACAGCGACAACAATGATAAACGTGATGGTCACGGTCACAATTCTGAGGTTTGTTTGTGACAGTCAAATCGACAATATTGAGGTTTACGATAGTCACATAAACAATATTGATATGTGTGAGTCTCATTTTCACATTACGGAAAGATATAATAACAATATCAAAATGGTGATTCATATTTTAATTAGCAAGTGACATTTCCCATTTAGTTCGATCGCATAGTGTTTTTCGCATCTTAGTTTCCCGTATTATATCTTGGTACGGAAATTGTACGCGTTCTAAACTGGGAATAGTGTCTTTATAGTGTCAAACAATCTGCATGTGTGCGGCAGTGTTTACCTTGTCAACCGTGGGTTATAGCATTGCGAGAATATTGGTAGAAGCGTTATGTTGACAAACATAGGTCAACTTTGACTGTTATATATTCATAGTCATACATCAGCATACAATGCACAATACTTTAATTCTTGTATCTAAACCGTAAGAGACGGCAGCGGCGGATCTAGGAATTTGCCAAGTTGGGGGGGGGGGGGGGGGTTGCTATCTGAAACTTCCGACCGGGAGTGTGGAGTGTGCTCTCTGAACAACTTGCGACCGGGGGGGGCGGGGGGGGGGGGCTCGCAGAAGCCGACTTTAACAGTGTATGTTCAGGTTCCCAAGGGGGGTGGGGGGGGGTGCAACCTCCGTACCCCACCCCCTAGATCCACCCCTGAGACGTTGGACTTAGCTGAAACTGGTGTAGATTTCACGCACAAACAACGCCTTCCCCTCTGGCTGCGCGTGATATTAGACTCACTTGCTTAATGCAACCAATGAGAATGCAGCCATATAACCTTCACCTTCAAAAGTCTAAGAAAGTGGCGGTCAAACCCTGTCGTCTGCTGTATTGTATGTTGGATGCTGCCCGGTTATGCCGTTACTAAGCAAGACATTACATGTAGGTGAGCTGAAATCACATGGGGCTCTTGCAGTGCTGTTTAGAAATGCATTTAATATAAAAAGGTGTTGAAAATCGCATGCATAAAAGATATTAACAACAAATGGGCGACAGTTACTAAACGTGCCAACTACAGGGCGTCAACAATCGATGCTTCCACTCACTTCCGCAAATTAACGATTTTGGACTTAGGGGTCATGCCGTCTTGTTATAAAGCGGGCCCAGTCTTTAGTTGTTGACAAGGTCCGTGTGTTAAGTTGGTTGGTTGTATATTCAGAAAGCTTCAACCACTTTTGGCCATATCGTGTCAATGGGAGAAGGAAGAGAGAGTGGAGACATGTCCCCGGGGGGTAACCCCCTAGCCTTTGGGCGTGAACAAGCGATCTACGTGTTGTTAGGTTCTCAGGTGACCAGAGCACTCAACGCAAGCGTTCTTACCCACTGGGCTATCGGAAGCGCCCCAAAGTTCTGTTTGGAAATTGAAACTAGATCTACCACAACAGGTATACCTTACCGTAATGCTAGTAAACTGCACGTCGATCTACAATAAAGCCCGCGAAACTTGGCACTTAACTGACTCCTGTCGATGTATTAAGGTCGGACCAGTTGATGACCAGGAGTGTGTGTGTGTGTGGGGGGGGGGGGGGGGGGGAGCCGTAATTGTTTTTCCGTTGAATGAGAAGCAAGAAGAAAAGGACTATTTGTTTTTACTTTACCCAGTTCAGGATCAGAATCAAAAAAAATTTACGGATTATATTTAGGAAGTAAATATAAAAGTATTTAATAAAAGTATGTATAAGTAGCTGGTTATCGAATGGTCCGTCCTTGATCATAGCACAGGATACGTTGCATGGATCGGTGATGAAGCACGTACCAGGTCAAATATCTGGCTGAGGGTGATGCCGAGTTTGACCACGACGGTGTGCGACGCGTTCATGACTGGGCGGGTGTGGGGGTCGTAGTCAATCATGAGTTCCCGCAGCAGCCGCTGCTCATCCGTGAGGGGTTTGTCGCCGTATATCAGCCCCGCCCTCCCCCCGGGCCGGCCGCCGTAATCTACAACACAAACAATCCATTGTCATCACACGGAGCACAACACGCGCGCGCCATCACAATGGACGCTGGGAAACAAACAGACAAAACAAACGGACAGAGACAATGTGCAAAACTTAGTCTGAGCAAACCGAATTAACAATAGTGGAGTAAGAACACGATGTTAGGTATAATGCGATAAATAGTCAGTGTAACGAACAAAGAGCTTGACCAGGTGTTCTGCTTGGTGGATTTTCCTTCCCGTTATATTGTCAGAGAACGCAATGCTGTTTCGTGTCAGGGAGACATGTTTTAAGCTGTTGGAAACACATAAAACACTTCATTTGGTTTTGATTTTTTTTTTTGTTCCTTGCTTAAGCTGTGCCTGCGGCTGCCACGACCGCTAACATTTCACTTGATGAGTTACACGTTGGCCTGCAATACGGTCAGTCATTTGTTTCACGGAATAGATATAAATGTTATCTTGGGTGATAAATGATCATCATTTACGTACAACCCTACTGGTTTTGCGGCCATCTATCGCACGGAAGGGGCCACGCAGTGATTTATAGGTCTGTGCTAGCGTCACATCCTATTCTATGGTCTCCTTGTCCCGGTCAATGTTAGCGGTCTGGTTTGGGCAAATATGACAAAACTATGGCCTTAATTCACCAATACATGGACCCTTGCCCCCCAGGGCTACGACAATTACTCAAACGAATTGCGATGCAATGCGGCACTTTATATCCCCCATGAATCCACCCCCCTGACTCATAGCAAGACGTATTACACAGGCGATTTCACGGGAAATGGGATGGGTCGAGCGAGACAATAAACGTTGACTGGTGGAAGCCGACCGTGAGGTTAATCTAAATACAATCGAAATGCCGCACGATAAAACTATTTAAATGCCATTAGATAACGTGTGGGTAACGTCTATGCTGCAATGCGAGGAAAGATGCCACAATACAATGAAAGTGTTTGAACTCGAGAACATCTGCCCGTAAAAATCCTGCAATAGCAGATATGTGGAAGGCAAACAGGTCTACGCCCTGTGGGTGGAACCCAGATGTACATTTAACAAAACTTGAAACTTGACTACTAATTCATAAGACAGTTCAAAGGGGGGGGGGGCTCATAAATCTGTATCTTGTGTTCTCTGTATACTTCACTCCTCAACGACCTCTGGTGCGGAGGTCATCAACAACAAACGACACGAAGACAAATATTTAGCATTCAAACAAATCGTTTCTCCATAGAGCTATTGTATTGACCCAACTGGGTTTGCTACAACAACCGTTGTTAAGATACATGTGGCAGAGCAGTAGGCCAGGGGACGCTGTATGATTTAAGTATAGCCAAAGATAGATTCCTTACCATGAGTTACGCGACAAATTTGTGTAACTGTTTATGTAAAATCAAACTTCTTTTGCTATGCTTGAGTTCAGCAATGTAAGACTCCTTTTCCTAGCCTCATAAACGATAACTAGTATTGGAATGCTCTTTCACCCGCCCTCATTCATGCAGAAAATGAAGCCATTCATTATATTTTAGGTTTAATAGTTATGTGCTGCACGTGTCCTCTCAGTCCTTATCACTGATGCCATGGATATCGATATACTTCGACACGGTAATAGACGGCTTCGCAAATCATAGTTCAGATTGTTCCGATATGAGGCGCGACTGCGTGTGCGATGCATTCTGGGTATTATTTTGGTCTTCGCGAGACATCAGGTTGGCGTCATCGCATGACAACGTATTCTGCAGACAATTAAACATCGATATTATCATCTATGTAAAGGAAAAGTTGTGTAATCTAAATGTAATTTTGATATGCTCATTAAGTTTGTACATGCATTACCAATAACCTGGAAATGTGGTGTTTATCTCTATAGAAAACATCCAGATAACACTAGCATATTTCCCAGGGCCAATCACGCTATTTGCAAGATGGCGTATAATTGCAAAGTCGTGAATACGGACAGCGGATCGATAACTTGATTTATGTCACACTAATACCGTAAGTTACGCAAGTATGTGTGTAAACGTCATATATACATACAAATACATGCATAAGAATTGTTGAATATCCTAACAAACTTGTATGTATGTCGACTATAATTAGAGTTTCCCATTATTTGCGTCTGTCGCCCTTCCCGCATCACGAGGGACCTTGACGCCGCGGCATGGGTTCTCGATAGCAGCGCCCCCTACAGTGAGATCCGGATCCCGGGGCCCCGGTAGTCAGCAATCCTGAACCTGTCCTGCACACCCAAGGCTTCCGCGGCTGCTCCTCGCAGATAAAAGTGTTGGTTACCGCTCCCGTGGCATCAAAGCGCCACAGCCCCACGGGGGTCACAGGGTGTATCGCCACGGCCTCCCCCCAGCCACGTGGTTGTTTGGTTACACAGGTCGGCGGCCACACCCCGCTGCCGGCTATGGCAACCAGCTTGATAAACAACCGCGAAATACCTCGCAGCAAAAAACGCCGGGTGATGGACAGTCATAGGGTGACTGCACGGGGGTGACTGCATGGGGGTGGCTGCACGGGGGTGACTGCACGGGGGTGGCTGCACGGGGGTGACTGCACGGGGGTGGCTGCACGGGGGTGGCTGCATGGGGGTGGCTGCATGGGGGTGGCTGCATGGGGGTGGCTGCACGGGGGTGACTGCACGGGGGTGGCTTCACGGGGGTGGCTGCACGGGGGTGACTGCACGGAGTGACTGCACGGGGGTGACTGCACGGGGGTGGCTGCACGGGGGTGGCTGCACGGGGGTGACTGCACGGGGGTGTCTGCATGGGGGTGGCTGCACGGGGGTGACGGCACGGGGGTGGCTGCACGGGCGTGGCTGCACGGCGGTGACTGCATGGGGGTGGCTGCACGGGGGTGGCTGCACGGGGGTGACTGCACGGAGGTGGCTGCACGGGCGTGGCTGCACGGGGGTGGCTGCACGGGCGTGGCTGCACGGGGGTGATTGTACGGGGGTGACTGCATGGGGGTGGCTGCACGGAGGTGATTGTATGAGGGTGGCTGCGCGGGGATGACTGTATGAGGGTGATTGCACGGGGGTGACTATGAGGGTGGCTGCGCGGGGGTGACTGTATGAGGGTGGCTGCGCGGGGGTGACTGTATGAGGGTGGCTGCGCGGGGATGACTGTATGAGGGTGGCTGTGCGGGGGTGACTGTATAAGGGGGGCTGCGCGGGGGTGACTGTATGAGGGTAGCTGCGCGGGGATGACTACGAGGGTGGCTGCGCGGGGGTGACTGTATGAGGGTGGCTGCACGGGGGTGACTATGAGGGTGGCTGCGCGGGGATGACTGTATGAGGGTGGCTGTGCGGGGGTGATTGCCAATTAACGCTCGCATATCTCTGGATATGGCATGAGGGCACAGCTATGTGGGCTCGCTATTAATTGTGTAGGTAACCCGTAAACGCGTATACGTTGCCATGCGATGACGCCATCTTGACGTCTCGCGAAGACCAACATAATATTCCGAATGCATTGTAACACTAAATATTAAGCACAGCAGGCACAACAAAAAGCCTCGAAACCTAGTTTTGAGTATGATTCCCGGCAATGCAACATTGTATTATTTTTATTTTTGATATTGGAGATCGATTTCTGTTGACTTTGTTCAGGTTTTTGCCGTGCGTGTCATGTCTTAATTATAACCTAAGCGAATTATTTGTCCAATTATTAACACCATGCTTCAAATAAAAGCACAATAATGACATGCCATGGTGGAAACTCTCTCAACTGTAGTTAACAATAATTGATGGTTCGATTGTTGGAACTCGCAACCAACGAAACTTAAAGAAGAACAAAAAAGAAACATGCTACGGATGCATGATCATTCGGTACAATGGTAGATTTACCATACTTGTTAAATCCTTTTAGCTTAAGTGTTTCTCTCCCTCTTTGTAGAGCTTGTACCCCGGGTGAGAAAGACAGAAAGACCAAAAAAAAATGAAACAAGGTAAAGGTAATGCCGGGTCTTTTGGTAGAGGCCCGGAGCTAAGTGCGTAGGCTTCGATGATGAACGATTCTGGAGCGATTGGCTCCCCGGCACTGTTATCTAGACGGATATGGCGTTTGCGCCCGTTTCCGGGGTGTGCTGCGTTTACACTAGGTTTCTGGCTTGTTCGGTGTTTACACTAGGTGTCTGGCTTGTTCGGCGTTTACACTATGTGTCTGGCTTGTTGGGCGTTTACACTAGGTGTTACACCACGTGTTTCGGGCACACAGTCGCTACCTTAAGGCACCCAGTCCTACGGTCACTCCACTTCAGGGACTTGTCGCCGGGGTGACATAACACATAATTGTCAGCCAGAGGGACAGGGTCCTGTGTAAACAGTCCAACACTCTAGCTGGCGGCCGACCTTTGAGGAATCACGAAGGTTAGGTCACACTAAATATGCCTAACGATCATGTGCAAAGTTCAGCAAACTATAATTCCCAACGAGAGCCAGAGGCCGTAATTCGTCAGCTAAAACTAACGGCATGGGTCGATGAATTATATTTCCACGAATGATAATGTGGATTTATTAGTATGGAAGGTTTAGTCCCGCACGTGCCACTCGAGTGACAGCGGAAAATGCAAGAAGAGTTGTGTGGAGCCAACTAGGACAAAACAGCCAAGCCAATTTCCCTTTCGCTTCCATTATCTGCAGGAAAACTAGTTACAGCTAAACAAGATTACAGGCATCACGGGAGTGGATCACATGTTTCATTACTTAATTCAGATGAAGCAGATGAGAAATGCAGTCCCAGGAATTATGTTCCGTGTGGAATTGCCTTCATAAAGACGCGCGGGCAAAACTTATAGGATATCGCCTTTGGTGATCTTTTCATCATGCGCTCATCCCTGCGCCTTGTCCGTGGCTCGTAGACCCAGACTTGCCCATTCTTTTTGTCATCACATATCTGAGACATATCTCAGTCTATGATGTCGACAGAACTAAACATGGTCTGTAGATTTGCATTGCAGAGTAGATAAAAAGAGCAAAACAAAGGAGAACAGCTTCGAGGTTTCTGATGGGCAAAATATTTGACGCTTAATACAATGTCTTGTTTGGGTTGCTCTTCAATTGAATATCACCCAATTACAAATACACGTTTAGAGAAGATGCAAGTTTAATGCATCACGTACGCTGTATGAATAACAAGGTAGTTGGTGCTGTCATAACAAAGGACACTACTTCATATATATATCGCTCTCCAGCAGTCAATCCCCTGCCATCGCCATCGCTCTCCAGCAGTCCATCCCCTGCCATCGCCATCGCTCTCCAGCAGTCAATCCCCTGCCATCGCCATCGCTCTCCAGCAGTCCATCCCCTGCCATCGCCATCGCTCTCCAGCAGTCAATCCCCTGCCATCGCCATCGCTCTCCAGCAGTCCATCCCCTGCCATCGCCATCGCTCTCCAGCAGTCAATCCCCTGCCATCGCCATCGCTCTCCAGCAGTCCATCCCCTGCCATCGCCATCGCTCTCCAGCAGTCAATCCCCTGCCATCGCCATCGCTCTCCAGCAGTCCATCCCCTGCCATCGCCATCTCTCTCCAGCAGTCAATCCCCTGCCATCGCCATCGCTCTCCAGCAGTCCATCCTCTGCCATCGCCATCGCTCTCCAGCAGTCCATCCTCTGCCATCGCCATCGCTCTCCAGCAGTCCATCCCCTGCCATCGCCATCGCTCTCCAGCAGTCCATCCCCTGCCATCGCCATCGCTCTCCAGCAGTCCATCCTCTGCCATCGCCATCGCTCTCCAGCAGTCAATCCCCTGCCATCGCCATCGCTCTCCAGCAGTCAATCCCCTGCCATCGCCATCGCTCTCCAGCAGTCCATCCTCTGCCATCGCCATCGCTCTCCAGCAGTCCATCCCCTGCCATCGCCATCGCTCTCCAGCAGTCAATCCCCTGCCATCGCCATCGCTCTCCAGCAGTCAATCCCCTGCCATCGCCATCGCTCTCCAGCAGTCAATCCCCTGCCATCGCCATCGCTCTCCAGCAGTCCATCCCCTGCCATCGCCATCGCTCTCCAGCAGTCCATCCCCTGCCATCGCCATCGCTCTCCAGCCCCCTCCCCCCCCCTCCTTCCCTTGTCATATCCAGCCCTCCTCCGTCACTCACCACTCACCTCCAGTCCCCCTGCATCCCCTCTCCATTCCCTTACTCCGCCTCCTTCCTTCCATGTCCTTTCCCACCTCCCCCCCCCCCCCACCCTGCAACGATTTTTGGCACCTACCCTACACCCTGCCTCTATTCCTCCCATTCCCCGCCCACATCGTTCCCCTTTCCGAGCTTACATCCACCCCCCCCCCCCCCCTCCATCCGCTGCCTCACACATCCCACATACCTCCTTCCGGTTACCGTTACGGCGATAGATTACTTCTGCTTGTCGATTTCACTTGCCATTTAGCGGCTGAGTGGGTCTGGCGGAAGGCCGCCGGGGCAGTTTGCGGCTTCCCCCTCACGCTGTTTACGCGAGCGTGAATCTTAACGCGCCGCCCTCGGGCGCAAGGCGAACTAAAGTCTACAAACCCCACATAGACGTCAATCAAGGCCTGCCGCCATGGATAGTGTGTTAACGGTTCAACATGAGTGCCCAACACAAACAGGGTTCTATAGCATAACCTGTTGCGTTGTTGATAACTCTGGTGATAACGAGAACCACAGGTCATAGGCGTTCTGGGCTTGATATGTGGTTTATTATGAATTGGATTGGCTTTCTGTGCCATCATTGTGCACAGTAACGTTTAGTTGGGACCATACATCCCTGGGGTACACAGATGGTGTGCCTATGGCATTGGCGCCAGTGGGAGATGGGTTTATAGCCCGAGCCTACGGGTTCGCAATATGAGTAAATCCCCTCCCCCTGCTGGATTGTTTCTGAAGAATCCTGGATCCGCTTCCGTTACAATCCCCTGATCTTCATGCATTGTTTTCTCGGTGAGAGCGGTTTAAGGGCAGAAATGAACCATGTCTGAGGAATAAGGCCCCTCGTACTTTTGTCGAGAAATACAGAGTTTCGTGAAGATATTCACACATTTGGACCAAGAAACTAGAATTCTGGCATGACGGCTGGCCTGGTAGAGCACCAAACCAAGATTAATTTTGGGTTTTAAATCAGGATCAGTACCATTGTGCGTAATCTAGTTACATTATAGCGTTAATCTGGTGTCAAATCGCTTTGTTCACCCGGGTTAATATCTATATTTGTCCATTCGCTGGCATTGATACCAAAACCATCAAATAGCCAGGCTTACAACAATTTTCTCTTTGAATAAAGAATCAGACAGTTTTGTTAAAATGACCTGGACGCATTGCTAGAACAGTTTCATTGAATCTGAGCACTGGTACAGGAAATGTATATGCAAAAAGCGTCTGCAATCCTCACGATTTGATGAAGTAGTAAGTAAGAATACTACTTTTCCGTGCACCTTACTGTAGGAGTCCAAAGGGTAATTGTTTTTTATTTAACATTGTTTTTTTTTATCTTATAATGACCCTATTAAATGACTTCCACCGGAAAGATTTCAAATGTTTCTCAGAGGAAAAATTGTTGTATAAGCAGTGGGACACTTGCAATACGAGCGGGGCATTGTGGGACATGTGCAATACGCGCGGGGCATTGTGGGACATGTGCAATGCGCGCGGGGCATTGTGGGACATTTGCAATGCACGTTGGGCATTTTGAGCATTCATTTCTTCTGAGCAGGGCAAGAGATTCGGTTCGGCTAAGACCCCCCCAGGGCCTGTGTCCACCACTGACTTTCATTAGGACGTCACCCACGACCACAATCCACTTTTAGTAGCCGTTCGTTCCATGTTATTAGGATTCATGGAATTCCGAGACTGATTCGAGGCAAATCTTCCTAGACACGCTCATTTAAGCTAATAAATTTTGCCCTTAAAGCCTCATCATTCAAGGACCGCCCAGTGTTCAGTCTCCAGCTCTAAATAATTATCGAGACTGCAATCGGGCCAGCGCAGTTTATGTGGGTTTTTTGTCAGTAAAGGTAATCACGCGATCATTTGCCCGACATGCCTGTCATGGTTTGCGCGCTGCTATTTTTTGGGCGTTTATTCAGTTTTTAGTTCAGAAGCAATGAACTATAAGGAAGTCCATGGAACGGCGGGGCTTCACGCGTAGCTCTGTGTTTCTAGGGTGGGTAAGCGCCTTCGCGAAGCATCCATCTTCCTGGAAATGGCGCCTCCCTAATGCTGTTTATCACCCCCCTGCAGGCTCCTTACAAAATGGCCGCCTGGCCCTGCTGGGGCTTGTGATGGCAGTAATTAAGGCCGTTTATTTCATTGCTGACTCAATCACTGCCGCGACCCAGGACACGTGCTTTACGGCATACCCCCCGTCCCTTGCCTTGTGCTCCCCCCCCCCCCACACCTTCCCCCTGCCCCCCTACCCCCTACCCCTGCCCCCTCCCCCCACCTCCTTTCGTTGTTCTGCCCATGAGGGTCGTCCACTCTCTCGTGCTGACCGTGACCTTTCATGCTGGTCAGCCTCAGCTCTATAGGACATAGGGAAAACTGTGTCACTGTAGGGGCGTTATTATAAGGTCAGGGTTGTTCATCACAGTGGTGGGTGCGGGGAGTAGCACCGCCTGTGGTAGCCATGACGCCAGCTTCCCGGTACCCTCTGACGTGGGATTGGACGTTCTGCCGTCGTCACGGCTGTGTGTGGGGCCCTTACCATTGTGTGATGGATGGATGGCCGGGATCGGAGAACAAATGACGAGCAATGGACACATATGCTGGTCCCTCACTCATTGTGCTTAGAACATTACTCAAATAAAATCATGCCAAATGCACCTTAATATGGAATGTCGCATGTTTTGGAGGAACATATATCTTGCTCGTTAGAATACTGTTCTATCAAAATGGATTTTGTACATGACATGGCAACAAGATCTAAGTGATTGCAATTAACAGCAAACCAGATAACGTGGTGATTGCAATTAACAGCAAACCAGATAACGTGGTGATTGCAACGAGTTCATTACGATATCAAGGTTAGAGGCAAGCATGTTAGACATTATCGAATATATACATTTGCCTATTTACATTTACATTTATCTGCAAAACGGGAGAGCACGTATCCCTCAATTACCCCCCCCCCCCCCCAACCACCACCTCTCCCGCCATTCCCTTGATCCGCGTCTGGTGCTTTCTACCCATGCAAATGAAGCAAAATAAAATAATGCGACAAGACGGCGTCACTAACCTCTTACATGCATTATAGATTTGAAAGGTTCCTCTGTGATTGTGCCGGGACCTTAAAATAGACTTGCTTCATAATAGCAAGAAGTCTATTGACATACTGGCTGTCGACCGAGGGAGAAAGCTTATCCACGGCATCGGTGGCTAACTTCGTTACACCATGGAGCTCCCAGTAAAACTATATCATACAGGAGACAAACTTATCGGAATCATCATAGGAATTGAATTAGGTATGCGCAGTTTTAGGATTTTCCCATTGATAATTTTGAGAGTGTTTTGGGAGGATTCCATAAGCCAAGGCTCCGTCCATGACAGAGCGCGGGGGCGTCTAGCGGGGGACTACTGTAAGGGTGTGTGAGACATTGGCTCGGGGAAGGCGTCGCTATAGGGCTTCATGTAAATATGGATCGATGCCGCTGATGCTGTTCAGCATCCTATAATCCAAGTAGTTCATCGTCTCGCCGCTAGGGAAGGGGTCCAGTTGACGGCCACACTTGTCCCGCTTCGACTTCGCGTATTGTGGGCCTGATTGCATGTCACGCAGTTTTTGGTGTCGCTGACTTATTACTGGATCGCCTTGCGCTCACAGTGCCCGCTGTCATTATTTATTCGGGGTTCTGGCTGTTGTCATTGGTTTTGTAGGCCAGACAGGCTTTCTTGGTCAGTTTTGTTTCTCTTCCCCTGTGTGGTTTCGCTCTGTTTTGCGCTACGGAGTGATTAACGTTTAGTCCTTACATTGACGAGTGTTTTGTCAAGCTATCTGGTGTCACGGCGGGTGCCCATGGCGGAAGCCTCTCTCGTGCAGAGACCACCTCCCTGCCCCATCCCCCTGCATCCCCCTTCTTTTCTCCTTCAGCTCATCAGCCACAGTTTGGTTAACAAACTAACGTTGACGCCTGACGAAGCGTCGTAAGTTTGAGCTCTCACTTCACTGAATGCAGCATAAATGAGACAAGGCTAGAACATGGGCGGACGTGACGTCGTCCCCAATGGCTAAGGCATACTTGTGGCAGCGCCGCCATTGGGAAGAATGGTCGAAAAGCGAGGTTTGTGACCCCCATGTTAAATTCTTCATTGTGTATCAAAACTTCATCATAATTATCTTCATTTCTCATCAGCAGCAACATCATCACCGTCTTCATCATCAGCAGCATCATTACAACTCGAGTTAATTGGTGTTTACATGGGATCTGGTACAGAAGACGTCTGTTGAGACAAAACATCGGGCGTCCTTTGAGGCAAAACTAGTCTCACGCGTCTCAAGCTATAGCCATCTCCATGCGACCATAGCTGATACCGCCTCACGCTGCAGCAAATCAGTGCATTTTGATTTTTGTTTAGTTTTTTTTGGACTGAACTGTGTCTCACCGTGTAAACAACCGTACGACGGTCTGTCAGTCGATACTACAGTTTGGACTAAAGGTTTGTGTTATATGTTTGATTCACAAACTCCAAGTGTGTGTCGTGTACTCTGTATGTTTGATTCACGTGTCAGGTGACCCTTGCGAACTGGTCCGTTGTGGTGACCAAAGCGACCCCTGGGGAGCGGGGCGGGAAGGAGGTTTGGGCGGCATGTTTAAAGTCAAAGTGGACGCGCTAGTCTTCATTGCAGATCATTGACACTGGATTCCATCCCTGGAGGGCGGGGGGTGGAGGGTCGTTTGATCAAGATTACCCACTAAATGACATCTTGAAATCTTCTGATTGAAATAAAGTGCCAACGTCAGTCGTGTTATAGAGATGTGCACTCCGCAATAATAAAACACAGCGCCGGCGTGGCGTGGCGTTTGCACGATGTTTGCTAAACGACGGTGGCGGAAGAAAGGCTCCCGGTGCAGGTTATGTGACTGGCTCGACGGGCGCGAATCGCCATCACCCGGAAATAAAGTGCCAACGTCAGTCGTGTTATAGAGATGTGCACTCCGCAATAATAAAACAGCGCCGGCGTGGCGTGGCGTTTGCACGATGTTTGCTAAACGACGGTGGCGGAAGAAAGGCTCCCGGTGCAGGTTATGTGACTGGCTCGACGGGCGCGAATCGCCATCACCCGCCAACAGGGAGCAATGTCCCAGGGCTAAAAACACTGATGGCCATAAAATGAACAGCTAAAGGCCACTGCGGCATAGCACTGGCCACACGACCGATCAGGTTTTGCCACCCCCCCCCCCCTCACCCCCACCTCTCCCACCCTTTAACCTCCCAGACATTCAGAGCGAAAGACCGGGAAGTTAAATCTGGGGCGCTTGGCCAACAATGCCTACCGATACCCCTAACACAGTGGCACGGCGGGTCCTGTGACCTGATCCTGACCAATTCTCCAGCGGTCTGTCCCCGAGTCGGTCACCATCTCCCCCCCCCCCCCCCACACGTCCGCCCGACCCCACCCACCCCTCTGACGCCTCACCTTCACTTCTTCCCGTAACCCCTTTGTCTGCCCTGCCCTGCCCTGCACTGGCTGGCAAACCAGAGACCTGGTGGTCCTTTTCCCCAGTGCTGCGACGTTGAGATACAATTGAACTTGCGAGCCAGGAACAAAAATAAGCGGTGAGGGCAAGTTGGAAGAAGATTCTCTGTGCGCGTCGCACGGCGAGAAGGGTAGCAGTTTAAAGGGTGGAGTATGAATGGGACTTTATTAGGGCTCTGATTGCGGTGCCTACCCAAGACATGACCGGAGTAACGGCAGATACGCGGCAGCCGCTGATTGCCACACACCCACACCGGCGGGGCCGCTCCCTGCACGCTGCCTGCATCACCTTCCACACCGTCGCCCAGCCAGGCCGCCAGGGTGCCTTTTACCCTTTCTAAAAATCAGTTTCACAATTTCACACACACTTTCCTGATTTCTTGCTTTAGGAAGCCATACAAAAAACAATAAAACCGATAGGTCACCAACTAACTATTCCGTTGTCAAGGATTACAGGATTAAAATACCCCAGCAAGATTCAGGGACAATGCATGTGCCAATATTATTGTTGTATTATATATGGCATTAAATTTGAAAAAAAAACCCACTTTATTGCAAAGTGTCTATTAGCGGCTAAAATGTGTGGAATCAATGTTATCAATGAACATGGTTGGACTCATTCACTTGTAATTTACATGGTTCGGGAAGGAAAAATTGCTTGATTCAGTCAACGTCCTGACTGGATGCGCGCTGAATTCACGGCTTAGCTTAATGAAAGCACACAGGGGAACACTTTTCATGCACCGTCATTCGACCTTTCTAGCGTTGTGCTTTGCCCCCACTTCTATCCTTGCTAATGTTTTCGAATGGCTCAAAACTATGAGCGTCTAATGTTACACCATCGGTCTTGATCGCATTGTCGGCCAAATTCACAGAGGAATCATCAGTGTGCCTGGCAGATTTGCCGCGGTCACTGACCGAGTTACTGCACCTTGTCCACCGTAATTAAGATTTGGAGTGCCAATAATTCCCGAGAAAATTAAGCAAGAAAAGGGTGTGAAAATCTGAAACTCATTATTATTACAGTGCCGCAGTAAATTTTCTTCGTGCGTGCGGAGCGTGATCGTGAGATGCGCATGCGCGTGTTCTCCCATTGCGCACCCGAGCAAAAATTTGAGATTGGCGTTTTGTTCCATTCTATCATGCACTACAGTTTCGTACTAACCGACGAAAGTTATGAGCCTGACAACAGAATGAGTGACCTAAGTAGAAATAACACAATTGAGCATTATTCATTATTGTGCTGCCAATTCCTTGCCTTTTTCGCATGACCTTTACTTTGGATCTCTGCTACATTGTAAGACTCCTAAATTTCATCGGTTACAGGATATAATTAACAAAATATAGGACAATTGGCTCAAAAGTACCATACTAAGATCAACGGAATACTTTTTTTGATGAGTGTATATGTCATGAATAGGGCAGGTGGATTATTTTTTGTAATTAAAAAAAAGATATGTGCATGATTCATGTTCGATTGACGACCATTGCGAACTGGTCTGAAATGGCCACCCAAGCTACCCCTAGGGGGAGGGGAGAACCCTGGGGGGGGGGGGGTGCTATATGGCCCATTGTTTCGTCATTACCACGTTGAAGGTCCCAATGAATTAGTCTCGTTTATTTGATCACAGTGAGCTGTTGGCGTGATGGAAGTGGCGGAAGTACCTGCTCAGCGCCGTCAACGCTAAAGGTGAATAAGGGATTAGTTTTTAAATTCCCAGAATCGGATCCAGGTCTCGTAACCATTATGAACCCAAACTGTGCAGTTCTAACAAATTCGTTTGCAAGCGGCTCGCTCACCTTGTGATAAAGCATGCGCATGAAATATGGTGCACACGGTCGTAATATAATGAGTTAATTTATTGATTGATTAGAAGGCGTTAACCTCAATTGTCATATCACGACATTGGGAAAGGTTCAAGTAGAGAGGAGCCGTGTCTCCTGGAGTAACCCTTACTGTTTGTGAAGACCGACATGGGATATTTGTCCTGCATAAATAGACATTTGCACATGTGGGTTTCGAACTATGCACCTTCCCCTTGAACTGGCCTAGAAGTGTACACTCCACAATAGCGGCACGCGCTACCCACTAGGCCAAGGGGTGACCCGGGCTCAATTAAATCCCAATGAAATATCTTCTACATGCGCCTTGTGTGAGCCTTAATGTGGCTATATTATACAACGAAGGGGGTGCCGCCATTTGCCATAAACCTTTGCCATCATGCGTTTTATTTCTGATGCATCAGCAGACCACGCCACCCATGCATATCCAGTGAACATTGAAATAAATGTCATGTGAGAAAAACCCGGAGAAAAACGGTTAACATGGAAAATGGGCACTTATCTCGGTCACGAAGCGAGTGAAGGAGTTTGGGACGGAATCTGAGTGCTGCGCGCTATCTGTCCTTGTTACTTGTGTCAAACCGATCATGCATGGGGCGAAAATGAGAAAGCCCGTTATATGGAGATAGATGTGGTCTAGTCTCACGGCCCACGGCGACCCATGGCTTAGCTGCCCATCTATTGTGCCGTCTGGTGCTATAATAATGACCTCTGTGAATGTTTTAAGAACTTTTCTTTCTCTGTAACGAATGTTATAAGCTTAGAAGGTTGAGTTAGAGAAGGGGTGGGTGGATATGTAGAACACATACAGGACAGAAAGTTAGTCCAATTTTCTGTATAAGGAGTACAGAAGTACATGGGTATTTATTTCTGTTTTTAGATCGGGAATGGGTTTTTCATTTTACAGTAAACGGGGCCTGGGGAAAATAATTTTTCGTGAACTGGGAATGGGATATAAGCCGACCGTCGAGATTAGTTTTCTATGCATTGTGAACTAAGCATTCATCCCGCGTTTACACCCCCACCCCTCCTACCCCCTCCTCCACACACACACATGCACAATGGTAGACTGCAGCCACATACGAGCATCAGAATCTGACGAACGAGACTACCGCAACGATGACAACAACGGTGATTGGGTTGTGAAGGAAAATTCACATGCTACGTCACATTGCGTCAATGAAAGGGCCAAGGCATGAAGTGACAGCCACTCTGTTCGTGTCGTACGAGCTGTTGCACCCGTTACTGTATGCGCTTCAGTGAGTGTTAGCCAGGGGGGGAAGGGAAGGCCAGGGTGAAAGCCCTTTATCATGGCTAAGAGTCGACAGCCTCATATTCCTCATAACAGAATAACCATTGTCGCATGTATGTCACAGGAATGTCACACTGTGCCCGCCCGCTCCATCCCCCCCACCACACGGGAAGGCTGCACCGCCTTCGTGAAGGCTGCACCGCCTCCGTGAAGGCTGTACCGCCTCCGTGAAGGCTGTACCGCCTTCATGAAGGGTGTACCGCCTCCGTGAAGGCTGTACCGCCTTCATGAAGGGTGTACCGCCTCCGTGACGGCTGCACCGCCTCCGTGACGGCTGTACCCCCTTCATGCAGGCTGCACCGCCTCCGTGACGACTGCACCGCCTCCGTGAAGGCTGCACCGCCTCCGAATCGCCACAATCGAAGTGGAGGCGGAGACATCCACTGGCCAGGTTACCATGGTTCCCGTCCGGGTTTCCGTAAGTGAAGTCGTCAACCGGGGACCTCGCCTGCCATAACCGCCCCCCCCCCACCCACATCCCAGCATCTCCCCCTCCCTCTACCTCCCTGTCGTTTACATACAGATGTGCGCCCTCCCCCCACCCCACGACGCCATCTTGTTTGCCTGCCCGCGCGACAGTCCCGCTAAACCGGCCAGCATTTCTCCCGTTTAACTACGCCATAAACCCGGATGACATCCACAGGGAATTCTACAGGATTAATCCTCTCCCCCCCCCTCCCCCCTATCCTTCGCCAGCCCCATAGACGTGGAGATAGATCCTGGAATAAAGCGCCCGGTTATGGCCCCCTCCCACCCCCCCCCCCCCGCCCCCATCGTCCCCGGCTCCCAGTGCTCTCACTGCGATCCCCTGTTCAACAGGCCGCCGTGTGGGCGCGACACCTGGCGACGGGTCGTCACACTAGGCCTGCTCGGCGCAAGGTAAGAAATGGTCGCCATTGATTGACGTCCTCACGGTAATCTCACTCCAGGCGCCGGGGACAAACAGCCAGGGGGGTGGAGGGGGGGGGGGGGGATGGAGGGGCATGGGGACGGATACCTTCGGAGGAGGGAGGTAGGGGATGGGGTTTAGAACGCTAAGGTTCATGCAGTTATGATAACGACAACAAAACGGTTATCCTCTCTCCCCCCCTCGCCCCATCCCCCTCACCTTCTCGCTATCACCCCAGCACCTCTCACCCCCACCCCTTCAGTTCTCGTCCCCCACCCTCTCACCTACCACCCCTCACTGGCCCCTACCCCTCACCTTCTCGCGCTCGCACCCTCACCCCTCACCCCTCACCACCACCCCCTCAGCTCTCGTCCCCGACCCCCTAACATTCTCGCTCCCCTCCCCACCTCTTCCTCCACCCCTCCCCACGTCTTTCGCCCTCCTGTATAATATAGCTTTGTGGCTTGCCTGTGTCTCCGAGATTCTCATGATGCGAGGGGGAAAAGCCCCCGACAATAGAACTCTGCGCAGTGCACCCCCTCAATGTTGTCGGACAGACCCCAAAATAACCCTTTGTTCTCCTTGCACCACGCAGGGAGGGCAATAACCAGAAAGTGATTCCGTTTGCGACATCACGGAAGGGTTAATGGTGTAACACAGAATGTTAGCCCCCGTCAACAGGATGTCCTGGTCGCCGGAAGCGAGAGCTCCAGCTGAGCACGTGACCCGAGAACGTGATTCCCACAATTCATTTAGTGTCGATCTGTATGTATTCAGTTTGCAACGGGATAAAGATGAAATAATAGATAATGGCTTACTCTGTGAGGCGTATAAATAAGACTTAAGTCTGCTTAAGACTAGGGCACCAATTGTCGCCCAAGTTATTAGCGATAACGTCATACGCATGCACGTAACCACAGGATACGCAATGATACTGCCTCCACCTTGCCTTGACCTGCCTCCATCCGGCCTCATATATGCCTTATCCCTCCTATAACTTACCTGCCTCATCCCTTCCGCATCCTTCTGCATCTTGCCTTCCCCCTAAGTATAGGAAACGGTCGGGTCGAAATGATGGATATCGAATCCTGTTTTAATGCCCTAAACGCTACCCGGATCCAAGGAATAACCGAGCGAGGTTTTAAATGGAACTTCCTAGCTCAAATGTATCTCAGTAGGCCAGGGAGAAAGCGTGCTTAAAGCTCCAGAATATTGACACTAATATGACACTAATATGTTGATATATCTAGATTTCTCTGTTAATTGTCTGCCAGAAAAAAAAGTTACCTCCCCGCGAGAACAAAACTGTTGAATTCAATGCAGTATACGAGACGAAAATAATGAAAATAAAGATAACAGAACAAAATACAATTATAAGGTACTTCATCTGACGCTTCCATATAATGAGTGATCTGTGATTAGCACTTAATCATAAAAAAGCGAAGCAGCAACTATGCTTTGCAATAATTGTTCTACGTATTTCTAATGAAAAAAACCAGCTGATCTATACTGTACATTGCTTTCGCCTTAATATACGATGCTATGTCTTGCTGTGAATCCCTGCCTATTGAATGTTCCTGAAAGACATATCTCATCCCAAATGAAAAAAAATGGCCTCCACCCTGCCTTGAACCTGCCTCCACCCTGCCCCCTCCCTATCCGCTCCACTGAAAAACCCACCTCCCCCTCCCCCATCTTCGCTTTTCCCAAAGGGACCCCCCCCCTGCGCCCTCACAAGGGGGATGTGATCAGCTGGAGTACGAAGGTCCGGATTCCGAACAGGCGTCACGTGGTCAGTGTCATCCCGACCCATCGACGAGCCTTGTCTCCCACGGACAAAACACGTTTTTGTGTCCCACTAACGGATCCGAGATGCAATTATTAAGGCATCTGATTGGACCCATTGCCGGCGAGCAGGACAGCAGATGGGCTGGTAGGCTCGCACACTGGGTAGCTGGCTGGCTGGTTGGCTGGCTGGCTGGTGCCGGGTCTCTGTATCTGTGGCGGCGGGACCCCAGTGCTATGATCACAACCCAATGCAACATGGAGATTGGGTTGCCTCATCCAGAATAATGCATTCGATGGAACAAAGGTCAGCCCGGTAGCCGCGTCGATATGACATTGATGAGATGGCCGGGGACAGCCCCAGGCACTTCTATAGGTGACCGCTACCTCCTTGGGGGCCTCCAGCCTTGTCTCCAGATTAACAGATAACTAGTTAATTTCGCCACCAATGGACGCCATTTTGACGGGGATAGAAGTCGCTGGTCCATCCTCCATGTGAGGGCTCATGGAATGGATTATGGTCGTACATGGTAGGCGCGAGGGTAGGCGTGAATCATACGCGAGTCGTGCCGAGACAAGAACGGACCCATCGTTTATTACGTACGTCCGTTCGCCTCCCGGGAGCCCAGAGGAAGCATCGCAAGCCTAATATGTAAGGACTATGGCCAGTGGAGTAATTACCCCAGCGTCAATTAACTTAATCCCGTAAAATCAGGTAATAAAATATAACAGGGCTGACCCACGTTATACATGTAACATATGGATCTGCAAAGTTCGCGGAGGACATCGTCCGGATATCATGTATGTTCACGTAGGTTGGTAGCACAATGATAAGGGTTAGGCCTGAATACCCTCTTAGTTCTTGATTGGGGCAACAAACATGAAACAACAACCCAAAAACAGTAGCATTGAAGCGCAGCCTTCCTAAAATGATAATAATATAAAATGAAGTGAACGTTTTTTTTTAAGGTTCATCTTTCATGTTAGAGGGGGCCGGCCGGATAACTCGGTTAGAGTGCTCGGTTAGATAGTCGGTTAGAGCGCTCGCCTTGGGTGCTCTGGTCACTTGAGAGCCTAACGGCACTTGGATCGGTGGTTCGCGCCCCTCTGTGACCATGTCTGTTTGGTCGCAGGGTAAAGATCCCATGTCCTTATTCGCAAAGAGTAGAGGGCACTACCCCGGGGACATGGCTCCATTCTCCCTTCCTTTTCCCATTGACGCGATATGACCAAAAGTGGTTAAAGCGTCCTGAATATACAACCAACCAACCATGTTAGAGCCCACGAAATGGACTATTATTGCAAAACGGCAGGCGTGAGTCATACGTGAGCTATGTTTGAAAGAATGGTTCACCTAACGACCGTGTTTTTTAGGCCGCTTCTGTGCAAACAAGGGCTGAACACGGCCAAAGAACGCATTTTATGTCCCCTCCGGCCATGGCAGCCATGGTCAGGATCGGCCGTGCCTCTACCATTGTTTTCTGCCAGACGGAAAACGTCGTGCAGTGATTGTCGCAAGCCTACAGCCCGCTCCTATCTGGCTGACCATCACAGCCTGCGGCATCGGTCTTCATCTGAACACAACGCTAATTATACCGGGCCCCTTCGCTTTCCCCTGCAGTTCACACCAGCGTCCGCTCTCTCCTGCTTCCCTATATCTCTATCTCTCTCGCTCTATCTCACTCCTTCTGTCGATGGCACTGTCACACGACCACATAATCGCTTTCTCAATTAACCTTGACCTTGGCTGCAGTAATGGGATTTTAATGGCTTGCGCAGTCAAGAACAAAACACGGATTTAGCATCCAGCGGCACCCAGGTGCATTCTGGGACCCCGTCTTTACTTGTACAAAATCTACACACGTTGGGAGGCATTTAAACGGCCGGGAAGTTTTTTTGTTTTTGAGCTGTTGTAATTCAGTTAATTCCCTGGGTAAATTGGACGTAAATCTAATTACTTTAAAGGAAGGAAGCGTTTAGGCTGGCAAAATGCGACCAGCTCAGTACACATTATACGTGACGTTCACTAAAGAATGACGTGTATTGTCTAACGGGGTCACCTTGTGTTTCAAACAGTCTGGGTAAGGGGTCACCTTGTATTTCTAACGGTCTGGTCAAGAGGTCACCTTGTATTTCTAACGGTCTGGGCTAGGGGTTACGTTGTGTTTCTAACAGTCTGGTCAAAGGGTCACCTTGTATTTCTAACGGTGTGGTGATGGGGTCATCTTGTATTTCTAACGGCCTGGTCAAGGGGTCACTTTGTATTTCTAACGGTCTGGGCTAGGGGTCACCTTGTCTTTCTAACGGTCTGGACTAGGGGCTACGTTGCGTGTTTAACGGTCTCGGAAAAGGGGTCACCTTGTGTTTCTAAGAGGTTGTTCGTGCTCATATCAATTCTATCCTATGTGATTCGCACCCATGTTTTCATATCTATATTTATTTGTTGTATAATATTTTGAAAAAATATCTGCCATTATCGTTCTACAATTATTTAGAGAAGCTGAACGAAACCAAATTTGTAAGATGAAGTTTAATGCGCATCTTACCTTTGACATTTGACGTCGATTCATTCATTAAAGCAGTTATGGCCTAAACTTAAGCAACATCAAAGCAATTTATCTGTCTTGATATTAACAGCTCATTAAACGCTATAGACGATGCAGTTCATCCCAAATTACTAATATTTAGTCGACAACTTTTACATTGTTGCGTGTAAAGGCAACTCGTGTTGATTAGTTTGACCCAGTTTTACATGGAGCAGAGCGACTCCAATACTAGCGGAACGCCCTCTCCCGGGAGAACACGTCACCGGGTCGCTGTGACGACCGGCGCTTCTTGGTCACGTGACCTCCGGTCATGGTCTGATGAAGCGGGAGAACAGCTTCAGGTCCCGGATATAGTAGAATCAAGTATGACACAATGTTAATTAAAATCGAAACAAGCGGAGCCGCGCCAGGGTCCCATGCACGCTCGCTAGACGGCGTGACCGACAACAAAACATCGTCGTCGCCCAGGAAATACTAGCGGGGACTAATGGCAGCCGACGAAGCGTGGACCCGGAAGGAGCTGTTGCCATGGCAGCGTGGCTATAGTGGCTTCACGCTGCCTCTCAATTTACCATTTTATTAGTAAAAATAGCGTGACCTTGTTTCGCACGTGAAACCGTGGTCGTATTTGCCGGGCAATGACCACATACGCTGGGGGCGTAGGGGCTGGGGGGATGATGGGCAAGGGAGCGGGGTGGCTTGGGGAAGGTTAATGGACGAAGACGGGGGGTGGGGGAGGGGAAGGGGAGAACCGTGCCATTGGACACTTGTCCATATGCCTCCCACTCACAGGAACCATAATGTCATGACTTGTTTGTCGGGTTTTGTCGTATCGGTGTTCTCCAAGTGTGTCGCCACATAAATGGTCTTAGTGTCGTGGAGGTTGGCAGAGGGAAAGGAGGGGAGGGGCGGGCGTTGGGACTCTCGGCGGGTAGGTGGCGCTACCATCGCCGGTCGCCGAGCAGCGTCGTCAGTAAACGTGCCTCCGGGGCCCGCACCGAGCCACGGACGGACCTGAAGCACGGTCTAATAGCGTAAAACTATTACTTGCTGACGTATCCAGCTGAAACCTTCAACCTTCATTAAACTTTATGTGCCGCCATATCACCTCCACCCTCACCGTCACCACCACCGACCCGTACCCCCACCTGTCCCGACCACCCACTCACCAACTGAGATTACCGTCGGGCAGCAGTCCTGGGCACGCTCCCCCCACAACCCCACCGCCCACACAACAGTCAGCGGCCTACAATATGATGAATGTTCATATCAGAGTGCGTTCATGATCAACGGATATGGTGGATACAGGAGTCTGAATCGCAAATCCCTTTACGACAATGGGTGGGTGGATGGGGCTGGGGATGCTGCATCACCATCCTCACTGTCGTGCCGTGGTGTCGCTGAAGACGCAATGAAAAGAAAAGGTTGCATCATTGAGTCGTTTTAGAGGCAAACCGCACGGCATCGAGGATTTACTGCTTGAAATCAGACCGTACTGCGGTGTCAAGTCGAAGGACTTGATCAACGCGTCACGGGAGACGCTTTGGGAAGCAGAAACAGGGAACAAGTCCGCCACAACCAGGTATAACCGTCGGAAAACACAACTATCGTATGAACGGATCAATTTTACAATAGAAAATAGATAAGTAAACGTATCACTGCGGGAAAAAAATTCATTATCAATTCGGCACCAAATATCACATTAACGTATCATTGGGAAAACAACGTGTTAACGTATCTTCGGGAAAAGTAAAATATGGCCATGGGAGACACAAGTGAGACCGCATTAACCTGTGTACATTAGGCAGAGGAAGAGCAATATTTCAGGCCAGCTGTCTGTGTATTATTCATTCATGCGGTTGATAAAAAGTAAGGCATGATAGACAGGCTGTAAAACTCTCGCGCTTGGTTATACCCACATTTTCATTCCACAAAAAGAACACAATTTGTGTTTGACGACGAAAGAGCAAACGACAGATATTAGGTGATGTGTCACTCTTTGGCGGCAGCCATCTGCCGTGTATGGAGAAGCGGACATTGGCCAGTGTGAGGTGTTAGGTAGGACATTGGTCTGTGTCAGGTGTTCCGCAGGACATTGGCCTGTGTCAGGTGTTCCATTGACCTGTGTGAGGAGTTCCACAGGACATTGGCCTGTGTGGGGTGTTCCATTGGCCTGTGTCAGGTGTTTCACAGGACATTGGCCTGTGTGAGGTGTTCCACATGACGTTGGCCTGTGTGAGGTGTTCCACGGGACATTGGCCTGTGTGAGGTGTTCCACGGGACATTGGCCTGTGTGAGGGGTTCCACGGGACATTGGCCTGTGTGAGGTGTTCCACAGGACATTGGCCTGTGTGAGGTGTTCCACATGACATTGGCCTGTGTGAGGTGTTCCACAGGACATTGGCCTGTGTGAGGTGTTCCACGGGACAGTAGCCTGCGTGATGTGTTAAGCATAACTGTTGTAGTGGTTTTCATACACGTGTATACCGTTGACAAAGCTAAGTGGTGGTGTCTATACCACGGAAGGCCTCCAGTAATGACCGCGCACGCGATAGCAGCGCTTAAGGAAAACCACTAGTTCGTCTTTTTCTTTAACAAAACTTATCTGTAACCGTTACCGTCGGCACACAACATCCATGATTCAAGGATTAAGCGATGTGTACCGACTTGTCTCATGCTAATTTCCTGACAGCGGCAGAGTGGTGTAAATAAGTACGCAAAGTAAATAAGTAACTAAGAGGAGCCCGGATATGAAGTGAGTGACGAAGTGGCTGATTGCAAGTGAGCCATCATTGTAAGTGAGACATCATTGCAGGTGAGACATCATTGTAAGTGAGCCATCATTGTAAATGAGCCATTGATGCAGATGAGGCGTCATTGCAAGTGAGCCATCATTGCAAGTGAGCCATTATTGCAGATGAGGCATCATTGCAGGTGAGCCATCATTGTAAATGAGCCATCTCAAAGCGCCTCTTCCACCCTTCCGTCGTGTCCTCCCCTCCCCACACACCCAGCCTCCAGCCCTATTCCTCTGTGGTTCTAGTGTAGATTGCGGAAACAGTTTTTTCATTTTTTTTCAATTTCCTGGCATAGGATATTTCTCGCCCATTTTCTCATCGCCGCTAGCCGAAGGTAGGCGGAAACCGCCGCTACCGAACGACACCCAAAGGGGGGTAATTAGAGGTAGTTCTACCCTCTAGGGGGAAGGCCAACCCTCGTGCGCCCCACCCCCCCACCCCAACCCCGCCCCCACCGACTGTTACCCTCTTGGCCCCTGCGGCATGGTCGCCCAACCGGATTATCCGGCTGAGTCAGCAAATCGACCAGATCGTCGGTTGAGGCGACAGCCGATAATGATGGGCTGTCTGTCTTCAGTCAATGTCAGGGCCAGTGGGTGAGGGATGGGGGGGTGGGGTGGCTGAGAGAAGTGACGCCGTTCCAGAAAGATGGAAGGGGGGTGTTGGGGGCGTAGCTGAGAGAAGTGAGGCCGAGAGATACTCCAGAGAGGTGGGAGGGTGTTCGGGAAGAGGAAGATGGTGATGGGGGTGCAGGGTAACGTCATGCTGCAACTACAAAGATGTTTATGAAGTAGATATTGAGGAAATGGCATGGGATGAAAGAGGAAGCCAGGTTCCGGGAAAGGCCGGGGGGTGCGCTGCCGACAGATCACATCCCGTCTGGGGTTCTCCTCGCCTCATACCATGGTGACCTGGCAGAAGCACACGAGGGATCAATGAGCATGACATTCGACTTTGCCAGGCTGTTTGTATTCTCATGTTTCTGATTGAATACATTAAACGCCCGCGTGATTGATCCACGCTCTGTCGTACAGAGGGAGAACACGCGTCAAAGTCACAGTGTCAAGGTCACCGTGTCTGCCAGCAGCCTGTCCCAGACAGCTCGCGAGGTCAATGGGGCTGGGTCACTCTGACGCGACAGGTCAAGGTCCCACTCGCCGACGGTAATGCCGCCAATTAGACACTATGAAGTGTTTTGATCGCCCTACACGGGACACGGGCAGCGACCGACAGAGGACATCGCTGATATCCTGCGGCGCTTCTGCTCAGCTGTAAGGACTATTAGTTAGTGGCATTCAAACGCGCTTGCGTGGGTCAGATTCACGACACGACGCGCGGTCCACGGCTGCCTCTTTACACAGCAGGTTGGTGACCCATACGCCGGGCGTTTGCTGGTTGGTCGGTTGTATAGTCAGGACGTGTTAAGCATTTTGGTCATTCGCGTCAATGGGAGAATTAAGTCAGAATGGAGCCATGTCCCCGGGGGTAACCCCCAACTCTTTGCGAAGAAGGACATGGGATCTTTATCTTACGACCACACAGAGATGGCCACAGCGGGGCTCGAACCACCGATCCACGTGTCGTTATGCTATCAGGTGGCCAGGGCACTCAAGGCGAGCGCTCTAACCCACTGAGCTATCGGGCCTGGGCCCGGGCATGTGCTGTCACGGCCGCGGGGCGTATGCTGCCACGGCCGCCAAGACGTGGGTAATACAGCCGCCTGTACCTCGCCGTACAGCCATTACCTGGCGCTGCGGAAGGACGTTAGTCTCGCAGTATGCATTGCAAATGTCAAAGTGCCATGAGGGAATAAGTACTTTCCTAATGGCATGGCAAGGATAATGCATCATCATATGTTTTCTTTCTCTTCCTCTCCCTTCCGATCTGTGTTTCTCCTATTTTACCTTGATTGCTTCACCCTTAGTCAAAGCTATTCCACCAGGCACATGTACACTTGAAAATGGTAGGTATTATGTTTGACCTCGAAATCTGTTAACTACAAGTCTCACAGATACGTCAGCTCACAATCCCAGGAGATTGATTGGCATATGGAAGTGTGGTATATGAGCAGCCTGAACACATCAGCCTTCGCCCTTCTGGAGCGCTTGAAAAAATTGTTAGAAGTTGAACACGGTTGGTATTTGTATTCAACGCAAGAAATTATGCCTTCATCATCTTTTGCCAAGTATCTCCAAAGGGAAACGACTCAGATAGACATCATTGCTGTGAACATCCAGGAATCGCTGATGTATTTTTGCATTTTTGCACATTTGTGTCTCACATGAATATGTACCGGGGTTTCAACACAGGATGTAAGTCTATTATCTGAATACCTCGTTTTGTAAAAGCTACCCAACAAGCAAATATCGGCCTATATCAAACAGATTGGAAAATCCATTTTAGCTTGATTGCTTCACCCTTAGTCAAAGCTATTCCACCAGGCACATGTACACTTGAAAATGGTAGATATTAAGTTTGACCTCGAAATCCGTTAACTACAAGTCTCACAGATATGTCAGCTCACAATCCCAGGGAATCTACTTGATCTTCCCAAACTGTTTGACCATCCTTCGGGTAAACTGTTTATGATAACTTTCTGAAAAAACACTCATCGAACTGTGTCTTTGAATACATTTGACGCTTTTTTAAATAAAATGTTTGATAGTTCTTTGACTAAACTGGGTGATACTCCAGTAAACAGACGTTGGTCTATCCATGAACAAACGTTTACTGGCCATTTGGTTACACTGGTGGATCACTGATCGAACCAAAAGATTGATCACTGTAGGAATAACCTAATTGGATACTACTTGCCACACATTGTACCAACCATCTCCATAAATGAGCCCTTGTAAGGCGCAACTCATGGCTTGAAGGCCATGTTGTTTGCCAAGTTGATCCCGAAAGTACCTCACTAATGAGGGAGCTCAGCCAGTGATTGACAGACAGCGCGATGATCATCATTATGAGGTATCATGGGCGATAATACCGGATACAGTCGTCAACATTCTGCCACAATGCGGGACAGGATATGAAGTGACTTATCGTTAACACGTGATGGGCGGTCAACACTGGTTGGCAACTGGAAACCATCATCTCTCTTCCTGAGGACGGGACAAGCTCCATCGGCCTGCGGTTGTTGTTGTCAGGGGCACGTCAGTCATCATCCACCGCTGTTAACGGATATCAAGGAGCGAATCCAGTGCTGTAATAATACTGTACCGATGTCTTGGACAGATCACCTGGTGCTGGTGCCGAGTGTTAGCTAAGCCGATCCCAGTGAAAGATGTAATCGCGCTAATCCCTCGTTATGCGACACCGTTGTTATCTAATAGTCGCTCAGGGAAACTGCAAATAAGATTTTTACATTAGCTTGGTTAACGCTTGGGTATCTGTAGAAACGAGGGGGTGGGCTGCTGTGGAGGTGCGGGGGATGCGGGGGTGGGGGGGGGGGAGGCGGTGCCCCCGAGGGTATTGCTCTATAAGATAAGTTAGAAAGAACGGGCTGGGAGGAGGGGGGGGGGGGGGGGGGGAGGGGGGAGGCAGTCACAAAACGTGTGTGGGCATAAGAAATAAGGTCAATGGCGCGAGGGCGGCGTGGGAGGGGCAACATCGAACATCTCTGTGGCAGGGGTGGCAGGGGTCGGTGGCAGGGGTGGGAGGGGTATTGTGTCGTGTGCGAGGGGGGGGGGGGGGTGCATGGCGTGGGAGGGCATGTGGCTGATGTGAGAGAAGGGGCCTGTGGGAGGGGTGAGAGGAGCCTGTGGGAGGGGTAAGAGGGGCCTGTGGGAGGGGTGAGAGGGGGCCTGTGGGAGGGGTGAGAGGGGCCTGTTGGGGGTCGGAAGAGGGGCGTGTGGGGGGTGTGAGAAGGGGGCCTGTGGGTGGGGCAAGAGGGACCTGTGAGTGGTGTGGGTGGCTCCTGTGGGTGGG